>OY986046.1:32501124-33011124 GCA_963920215.1 Nineta flava | reverse complement strand
CAAATACATCAGTCAGCTACTTTAGATCAAATAATAAGTCACTTTAGAATACCTGAGTGTATTAAAACTATAAGTCAATACGACGGGAATAAATCAGATTTGTTTAATTTTATTGACATTGTTGATACGATTTTTTCAACATTATTACCATTAGTAGATGAAAATCCTAAAGCAATTTATAATAATGAAGTTTGTAAAAAAGTCATTGGAAACACTAATGAAGTACTTAATCAATACGGTAGGGTTAGAGAAAGGAATAAAATTAAAGAAATCCTAATTAATCATTATGCCGATAAAGGAGATGAATATAGTTTAACAAAAGATCTTCATACTTTACATCAAGGGAATCTTTCCGCTGAAAATTTCTTTAGTAAAGTAAACGAAGCACTCGCTTCACTTATAAATAACGTAGCATTACAACAATTAAACGCAGAAGTAAAACAAATCAAAATAGATTACTACCATCAATTACCTTTAGATTGCTTTTTAACAGGCCTTAACAGAAACATAGGAAATATAGTCAGAGTACTTCAACCAAAAACTTTCTCTAATGCTTATAAACGTTTTCAAATAAAACAAAACGTGTACTATAAACAAAGTCAATTTCACAGAACACCTGTTCAAATGAATTCAAACAATTCACAACAACCTAAAACTATTATAAGATACGTAAACATGAATGATTCTAACAGACCTCCATATAACCCAAATCAATTTACTACACAACCACGTTTTAATTCTATGCCACAACAAAATAAACCACACGCTAATACTTTTGGTAATCATCCTCGATTACAATATAGACCCCAGAATAATAATGTGTTTAGTCAAAATCAAAATAGACCACCTCCGTCTCAACCATATTTTCAAAATAATATCTGATTTAACAATCCCCAATTTAACAAATCTATACTACCCAGACCTGAACCAATGGACATATGATCAGGAAACACTAGACGTCCATATCATAACAATGGTTTTAAACCAACTAATCATGCAAACGTTGCATCACAAGAATTATTTAATATGGACCCTGACAATCCAATCGACTCATACCACGAAAATTATAATAATTATTCATACGATAAACATGACTATTCACATCCAATTGATTATTCACGATATAAGGATCATTTGGATACCCCACCTGACATAGTTGACAGCGGTCAAATCGACTTCAACGAAATTAATATTGTTGAAGATGAAAATTTTCAATTAATTGCCTCAACACAACAGGATACGTAGAGTGAAATTCGCAACAAGCCCCTTTTGGAAAATTACCATACATTCACATATGGGAGGGTAATAACCAACTTAGATTTTTAATAGATACGGGTTCTGACGATAACTTTATCGATCCTAAACAACAAGAAATAACGACCGCTCTTAACAAACATCTGATTGCTAACAAAATTTCCATAAAATATATCAATGAACTAAATAATCAAACACTGTTAGAATTTTTAATATTAAAGTTTCATCATTTCTTCGATGGAATAATAGAGAATCAAACTCTTAGGAAGTTAAACTCCCAAATAAATTACTCTAACGTTTCAATAATATTCAATAACGTAAGAAATAAAATAGTTTACAAAACATATTTTACAAAAACCCCTATTTACACACTTGAACCTTTTGAACAAAGACTTATTAATCTACCTATTGGCAAAAAACAGAATGACGTATACATACCACAGATAAACGACGATATACAAACAATAAGTGGAATTTATCATGCAAAAGATAATCTTACAAAAATCTGTATTCAAAATAATTTTGACAAACACCAAAAGTTTTTACTATATCAGCCACTTAAAGCCGAGGTATTGACAAATTATCACGAGTATAACAATATAAACAAAAGTGTCCAACCTGATAATTTCGACTATACAGACAATTATGAATTTGTCACCAAAAACATACGTATGAATTACCTAAACCAAGAGGAACAAAAGCCTTTAACGAAGGCATGTATAGATTTTCGCGATATATTTTATGAACCACACCAAAACACGACTTTTACATCCCACGTAAAACATAGTATTATAACTAAAGATGATACATCGATATTCACTAAATCCTATCAATACCCTCAGTGTCATAAGGAAGAAGTGAATAGACAAATTGACGAATTACTAGAAAAAGGCATCATACGTCCATCGAATTCTCCGTGGTCCTCGCCTATATAGATTGTACCAAAAAACGCCGATGCTTCTGGTAAAAAGAAGTAGAGATTAGTCGTAGACTATCGCAAATTGAACGAAAAGACTATTGATGATCGGTGTTCACTTCCAAACATCTCCGAAAAGTTACAAAACAAGTCTACAAAACTTCTAGACAAGTTACAAAACTGCAAATACTTCTCGACTTGATTTAGCATCCGGTTTTCACCAAATCGAAATGCACCCACGCGACGTAGCCAAAAACACCTTCAGCAATGATCATTGTCACTATGAATATACGCGAATGACATTTGGTTTGAAATATGCCCCAGCCACTTTTCAAAGAGTGATGGACAATATGCTAAGAGAACATATATACAAAAATGTTTTAGTTTATATGGACGATATTATCATCTTTTCATCGTCTTTACAAGAATCACTATCGAATCACTTCGTAAAGTATTTACTAAACTACGGGAACATAATTTCAAAACACAATTGGGTAAATGTGAATTTCTCCATAAAGAAATAGTTTCTTGGTCACATTGTTACCACCGAGGGGATACAACCAAATCCTAGAAAAATCGAAGTCATAAAAATTTTCCGATACCTAAAACAGTTACAGAAATTAAATCCTTCCTGGAACTACCAGGATATTATAAAAAATTTATTAAAGATTTTCCCAAGATAACCTAACCTCTCACACAATACTGCAAAACACTATTGACTAACGACCCAATACTCCAGTACCCAGACTTTTCACAACCATTTGTACTGACAACGGATGCGAGTAATTACGCAATTGGTGGAGTCCTCTCACAGGGAAATATAGGATCCGACAAACCCATATGCTACGCGTCAAGAACAATAGCAAAGACCAAACAGAAATATAGTCGAGAAAGAACTCTTTGCGATAGTATGGGCAGTAAAACAATTTAGACCATACATATTCGGTACGAAATTTACTATCGTGACGGATCATAAACAGCTCATTTGGTTATTTTCTCTCAAAGAACCGAATTCTAAGTTCGCTGGAGAGTAAAACTTGAACAATACGACTATACGATCGATTAAAAAAAAAGGAAAACAGAACACAAATGCCGATGCCCTCAGTAGAATTCAACCTGAAATAAACTTAACTGATTCAAATAATTCACAACAGGCTGAAGTATCTACTCAACATAGTTCAAGCGAAAATCTTTATACAGGTATTCCTATATTGGAACGGTGCCTAAATGAATTTAACAATCAAATAATCATTGATACCGGACTTCGCAACATGATTAATACATAATATTTATTTAAAACGAGAAAACGCATAACAATCGAAATAGAGAACGACTTAACCACCGAGAAATGTATTTCAATCTTGTTGTAATGAAAATTATTAAGAATAATTTTTTTGATCCAACACACATTTTAATTATGAAAGTAAAATATTAAGAAAAATATTTAACAAAATAATATTTTTCTCCTTAGAAAAAAAAAGGAGTTTTTTTGAAAGTACAAAAAGAAAATAATATAGCTCGATTTATTTTTTTTTTTAAACAAAGTTTTTTTTTAAGTCGAAAAATGATAATTAGATTAATAGATACTTTTGATTTAAAGTTTAGAAAGAAAAAATCAAAAATTGAAAAAAATTATTGCATATAATTTAATTTAAGAGAATCAAAAGTTATACAAATTGAATGTTTTACAAAATAACATAAACAGATCACAAATAAATAATTTTGTAAAAACAAGACAATTTTTGTAAACAGACGTAAGCTAGCTTACAGTTATGAATGTATCATACAATTTGTGTATAGATTTTAAATTGACACTGGCCCGGTGCGTTAAGTCACTGGTGAAATATTAACCAAGCGGGGTATGACTATGGGTCAAACCCAAGGAGAGGTATAATTTTTAATTAATTTTATAAATAATCTGAACACTCCGACTACGTCCATGGGTGTTGATATACTAAAATATTCTAGAAGCCTCCATGCAAAAATATATTGTCAAAAACAAAATATTTATTCATAAAAACAATTATATTCTAGAACGACCCATGATGGGTATATAAACCGTGACCAGTGTCGATTCAAATCAGTTTTTAAATCAGCCATTGTGCGATTCGTTCAGAGTTTGAAATCGATCATTGTGCGATTAGTATAAAAGTTTAATATCAAGTATTGTCTGTTAGTATCAAAGTTTAATATCGATTGTTGTTCAATCCAGATCAAAGTATAAGTTGGAATTTGTACAAGTAATTTGATCAAGTAATTCGAAATTTAACATTGTGTGAAAAAGAATTAAAATAATTGTTGAAAAAGAAATTGGATAATCATTTTTTTTTTAAAGCAATAAAATCAGGTTTTTTTTTGTTTCGTAAAAACTTGTGTTTAATTTAATTTTTTTTTTTCTTTTCTTTAAACAAAAACGTGCGTGTTGTTCCAATTACAAAATATTTAGTAATATCGTTTACTAATATATTTTTTTTTGTTTTGTCGAGTATCGGAATCATTGCAGGTTCGGGCAGCGCTCCTTTGAGGATAAAAGAGAGCCAGGATACCGCGACAAGTGGCGACCGTGACAGGACCAGGAGACGTACGGAAGAAGAAAAGAATTACAATGGCAAGCCGCAGCATTCCCATGCCACGTCTGCGTGAGATGATGGAGGCCGAAGGGCTGGACAGCACTGGCACAAGAGAGGTCTTACAGGCAAGATGGGAGGAGCACCAATCTAGGCAACAAGGAACACCAACTTCAAGAACTCAAGGACCAGCCAACCCCACATCAGAACTACGTAGAAGTGTGGTTTCCGATCCGGAGGAGCCAGCTGCAGCAAGCATGGAGAAGATGCTCGCAGCATTGATGACAAAGCTCAACAACATGGACAAGACAATGGTCGACCAACTTCAAGGATCTGAAGCAAGGATGGATGAGCGACTTGGAAATCGACTTCAAGAGTCCGAAGAGAGGATGAGAAATCGGCTTCAAGAGTCTGAAGAAAGAGTGGACGAACGAATGAGTAATCGACTTCAGGAATCTGAAGAAAGAGTGGGCGAACAGACATTAAGTATAATGCAACAAGTCCAACAAGAGCTGAAAGAGGACTTGTCGGAGCGAATGGAGAACCTAAGAGAAGTGTGCGTACGACGTATCAGCCAAATAAGCACTGACGTCGAGACTGTGAAAGCTGACATCACGAACATCAAAACCGATGTCGCTGTAAACCGCACACAAATCGAAGGCATAGAAAGCAACGTAACCACACGACTTGATGGCATGGAAACGAAAATGAATGAACAATACAATAAAGTCGTGGATGACATCATACGGATCGAAGAGCGTCAGACACAACAACTGCGCGACATGCGCATTGATCCGCAAGAAGTGAATACAGTCATTCGCTCCGCCGCATTGGACACAACGACGCTTCTGTCAATTATGCCGGAGTTCAGTGGTAGACCGGCTGAGGATCCAGTAGTTTTTTTGAACAGAGCAACGGCATTACTACGACAAACGCATCTGCCCGTAGACTGTTGGATTGATATGGTCACAAAAAAATTAACAGGACCAGCCAGAGATTGGGCATTGATGAATCGTGGGTTGGGCTACACCTTCGATGAGTGGAAATGGCAACTGGAGAGTTTCTTCAACAGTATAGGAAGGAAAGCCAAAGCCGAACTGGAATTGATGACCGTTTCCCAACCCACAGGATTGAAGACAGAAGCGTTCGTCAACATGAAGGTGCAGCTGTTCAGAAGAGTGCACGCCGATAGGAACATTGATGACGTGGTGCCCATAATATTGAATTTACTACGCGACAATGTACGACCGCTGGTGAAGATTTCGAATCCAAAGTCATTAGATGAGCTACGAATAACCGTTAGAACACTGGATGAAGAGCCAGCGAGGAATCGGCAAGAACCACCAGCAAGAGCACCACCACCACCACGTCTTAGCAGTCCAGGCACGTGCTTCGTATGCCACCAAGCGGGGCACATAAGTCGAAACTGTCCCAGAAGGGGACAACAAAATAGACCTGGGCCGTCGGGAAACTAATTCCAGGATCAATGAAGGAGGAAATTGGTTCTGGGGTACACATTAACCTCCACAAAGACGCACAACATCGGCGTGAACACCAACAATTACCGGTTCATTTGACAACAATGGAGACCAAGAACTCACACCAGAATGGGCCAATTGTGGAAGTTGATGTGCGTGGAAGATCAATATTGGCACTGATCGATAGTCAAGCATCACACAATTTTATCAGCGAAGAATTGGCAAGAAGTATTGGTAAATGGCACCCTGTCACAGATAGTACAGGGAGTGGAGCCACATGTAATAATACTTTCAAGATTCTTGGGAAAATGTGCATGGATGTGATGATATCAAGAATGAAGTTCAATGTTGAAGTAATGGTTGCACCTGGCCTACGGAATCATTTAATACTTGGTCATGAATTTTTAACAAAAAATGGTGTGAGCATCGATTACCGGAGTGGTATAATTTACTTGGGGTGTGATAAGAGAGTCCGCATTGCATGGAGAAAACCAGATGGAGCCCATAGAGAAGTAGCAACAATTAACAACGCATTGGGCGAGTTACAAATTAAACTCCTTGAGAACCAAGAGCAGTTAAAAGATGTCATTCGGCGACATCCCAGCGTTTTCGGCAAAGTTGGAAGGACAAAAACGATCACACACAAGATTGAGATCACGAAGAATTCCCCCATCAAATTACGACCATACCCGTACAACAATGAGAAGCAACGGGTATTAGAAGAGATGATTGAAGAGATGGAAGGCGATGGCATTATAGAACCATCCACATCGCCTTGGGCCGCACCCGTCGTATTGCCGAAGAAGAAAGATGGAACTTTTCGATTGTGCGTCGACTATAGAAAGTTGAACGATATTACAAAGAGCAATGCGTTTCCGATTCCAGATCTGCAAGAGATGTTGAGAAAAGTCAATGGAGCAAAAATATTTTCTACATTGGATCTTCAGACTGGTTATTGGCAAATTGAGATGGAGCCACAATCGAAAGAGTACACAGCATTTACCACCCCAAGAGGTCTCTATCAATTTCGCGTCATGCCGTTTGGATTGAAGAATGCGCCAGCTACGTTCCAGAGTTTAATGAACGAAGTACTATCTGGATACATCGAAGATTTCTGTCAAGTTTACCTGGATGACATATTAATCTACAGTCGATCAGTCAAGGAACATTTACATCACCTGGATCTTGTACTTGAAAGACTTGAACAACATGGATTAACTTGTAAACCAAGCAAATGTGTCATTGGCAGCAACAAAGTCAAATACCTGGGACATATATTGAGCGAAGATGGCATTGACAGAGAGGAAGAGAAGAACGAAGCTATCAGCAATCACCCTGTACCAAGAACAAGAAGACAACTACGACAATTTTTGGGATTATGTGGTTGGTACAGGAGCTTCGTGAAAAACTACGAAGATATAGCTGCACCTCTAAGCGAAATGCTCAAGAAGAACATAAAGTGGCGCTGGCTAACATTGCATCAGAAGGCGTTCGAAAATCTGAAATCATCAATTGTGAATGCACCGAAACTAGCACATCCAGATTTTAAGAAGACGTTTTGTTTAAATACGGATGCTAGTGACGTCGGATTGGGTGCAATATTATTTCAAATGGAAGACGATGGCAAGACAAGACGAATAATAAACTACGCCAGCAAGAAACTGGGACCCACAGAAAGAAAGTACGCCACGACAGAAAAGGAATGTCTCTCGATAATCTGGGCATTGAGGAAGTTTCGAGGATATCTTGAAGGAAGACATTTTAAATTATACACAGATCATGCAGCGCTCCAATGGCTGAACAAAACTAAAGATAGTCGCGCAAAATTGACAAGATGGGCATTAGCATTGGGAGCCTATGATTATGAAATAATTCACGTCCCCGGAAAAGATAATCAAGCCGCCGACTCCTTGTCCAGACAACCACAGGGCAAGGCAGAAGATGAAGAAGTGGAGGACATTCCAGAGTGGGTGATTGAAAAGAGGGCAAAAACACCGATAACCCTCAACGTAATTGAAGTGGAAACACCCACACTCGACGATATTAGACGATGGCAGGATGAAGATCGTGATGTGACTGCCATCAGAAGATATATCAATAATCATAATAGTCCACTGAGAAGCAATCTACGTCGACGAGTGGACAGAACACGAGCTAATTACACCGTAGCTGACGGGATCCTCTGGTACCATAGTCAACAGATGGTACAAGAAGTGCCAGTGGTTCCCGAAGAACGCCGACTTGGTTTTCTGAGAAGATATCACGATAGTGATGAAGCAGCACACCCTGGATGGAGAGAAACGTATCGTCAGATCCGTAACCGTGTGTATTGGTATGGGATGCAAGATGACATACGCAGATATGTAAAAGGGTGTGACACGTGTGCTAGAGTAAAGCCACTGAATAAGAAACCAAGTACAGCAATGAGAAGTCGAAGACCTACTTCACCATGGGAGGTAGTCAGCATCGACTTGATGGGTCCATACCCACGCACATCACGTGGAAAAACAAATATATTGGTTGTGACTGATCTTTTCACTAGATGGATCGAAGCATTTCCATTGGGGGCCACGTCGACCTCGAAGATAGCACAAGTACTCAAAGATGAAGTATTCAGTCGATATGGTTATCCAAGAGCAGTACTTAGTGATAATGGTCCCCAGTTCAGATCAAAAGAATGGAAAGCAGTGAACAGAGAATGGAACACAGAGATATGGACTACACCAATATATCATCCAAGAGCCAACCCCACGGAACGACAAAATCAAGAGTTGAAGAAGTTGTTGCGTTTAAATTTGTTGAATCAAGAACATAAAAACTGGGATCAACAACTGCACAAATCATTATTTGCGATACGTAACAGAGCGAATAGAACAACTGGATTTTCGCCTGCCCAATTGTTACTGGGGGCTGAAATGAAGAAGCCTGGGGATTGGCAAATGCAAGTCGAAGAAGAGCCTCAAGAAATTGAAGATTGGGCCAACGAGAGAAGCCAAGGACGTCAACAGAATGTTGAGATAGCTCGGCAAACAATATTGGCCAATGCCGAAGTAAATGACCAAGTGGAAACAGGACTCAGTTATCAACCAGGAGAGTCCGTCTGGATGCGCAATCAAGTGCTCAGCAGTAAGGTGGAGGGTGTCCATAGTGGATTGGCACCGAAGTGGAAAGGGCCTTACAGAGTGCTGAGGAGGTTACCAGCTGGAATATATGTTGTGGATACAGTGCCTCCCACGAAAATACATGGAGGTCTCTTGAAGCCGGCCAGTGCAAGGACCGCCGCCAATGGGAATCTGGGAAGATTGAGTGTGGGGAACGAGGTGTTCGGCCAACTACTTCCAGATCGATTGGGGGGTCAAAGGCATGGAGGTGATGGAAGACGACGGGATGTACCAAGTGTGGACGAGCCAGAGGCCAGAGCATTAGAGCCAGGGTACAACTTGCGGCCCAGACGACCGGCAATCAACACCAGGCGCCATTGAAGAGTGAAGAACTGATGTGTACGTACACTTTAAGTTATGCTAGCTAGCTAAATGTACTAATACAATTGAAATAATTCAAATAGTTCTAAGTCAAAAATTGGTCGACCAAATATAATAAGCAAATTAGAAAATGTGTGTTGGAATCTAGAGGGGGAGATTTTGTTGTAATGAAAATTATTAAGAATAATTTTTTTGATCCAACACACATTTTAATTATGAAAGTAAAATATTAAGAAAAATATTTAACAAAATAATATTTTTCTCCTTAGAAAAAAAAAGGAGTTTTTTTGAAAGTACAAAAAGAAAATAATATAGCTCGATTTATTTTTTTTTTTAAACAAAGTTTTTTTTTAAGTCGAAAAATGATAATTAGATTAATAGATACTTTTGATTTAAAGTTTAGAAAGAAAAAATCAAAAATTGAAAAAAATTATTGCATATAATTTAATTTAAGAGAATCAAAAGTTATACAAATTGAATGTTTTACAAAATAACATAAACAGATCACAAATAAATAATTTTGTAAAAACAAGACAATTTTTGTAAACAGACGTAAGCTAGCTTACAGTTATGAATGTATCATACAATTTGTGTATAGATTTTAAATTGACACTGGCCCGGTGCGTTAAGTCACTGGTGAAATATTAACCAAGCGGGGTATGACTATGGGTCAAACCCAAGGAGAGGTATAATTTTTAATTAATTTTATAAATAATCTGAACACTCCGACTACGTCCATGGGTGTTGATATACTAAAATATTCTAGAAGCCTCCATGCAAAAATATATTGTCAAAAACAAAATATTTATTCATAAAAACAATTATATTCTAGAACGACCCATGATGGGTATATAAACCGTGACCAGTGTCGATTCAAATCAGTTTTTAAATCAGCCATTGTGCGATTCGTTCAGAGTTTGAAATCGATCATTGTGCGATTAGTATAAAAGTTTAATATCAAGTATTGTCTGTTAGTATCAAAGTTTAATATCGATTGTTGTTCAATCCAGATCAAAGTATAAGTTGGAATTTGTACAAGTAATTTGATCAAGTAATTCGAAATTTAACATTGTGTGAAAAAGAATTAAAATAATTGTTGAAAAAGAAATTGGATAATCATTTTTTTTTTAAAGCAATAAAATCAGGTTTTTTTTTGTTTCGTAAAAACTTGTGTTTAATTTAATTTTTTTTTTTCTTTTCTTTAAACAAAAACGTGCGTGTTGTTCCAATTACAAAATATTTAGTAATATCGTTTACTAATATATTTTTTTTTGTTTTGTCGAGTATCGGAATCATTGCAGGTTCGGGCAGCGCTCCTTTGAGGATAAAAGAGAGCCAGGATACCGCGACAATCTTTAAAGAATACACGAGTCCTACAAAATTGAATGCGATCCACACTGACGATATTGCATTCAAACTTATAAGTAAAACCTATGACGAATATTTTTCAAAATATAAACTTACATGTTGCACCACGGTCTTAAGTGATGTTCAAATACTTAACGAACAAAGTTAACTCATAAAGGAATACCATGAGTTATCTGTCCATCGTGGAATCGACGAGACATTCACTCATCTTAAACGCACATACTATTTCGATAATATGAAATCGAAAATAACTACCTGCATAAACACATGCGAGACATGCCTTTAATTTAAATACGAACGTCACCCACTCAAATTGAAACAATCTCCCACAGAGATAGTCAGCAAACCATTCGAAATAATCCATATCGATATCCATTCAATTGAAAAAACAAACATTCTAACTCTTGTTGATAAATTAAGAAAATATGGCGAATGCATCGTCGTAGCTTTTAAAAATTCCGTAGAAATTCTCAAACCATTAAAAAACTATTTAGCACGAAACGGTATCCCAAATAAAATTATACACGACAACGGATTGGAATTATGTAATTTAGATGTACGCGAATTCCTTAAACTCTATGATATAGAAACCCACGTAACAGCCGCACGCAATTCAACAATTCTCCTGTTGAACGATTACATAACACAACCTTGAAAATTTTACGAATCTTAAAAAATAAACATAAAAACAAAGATCTGACTGAATTTCTAGACATGACAATGATAACGTATAATAATTCAATTCACTCATCCACCAGATTAACGCCGTACGAAACTATAGGAGGTATACGCGATAAAACAATTATCGAACCGAAACAAACGCCATTACCGAATTCAACAATAAACGTATTGAAGAAAGTAATGAAATAAAAAAACGAATAGATGATTCGAACAAAAAACAGTTAGAACGTATCAATCGTTATAACGAAAATTTAAATGAACCCCCAGAACTAGATAATAAAATTTACTTAAAAGATGTTCAACGCAATACTCAACTAAGGACACCTTTAGACAAAAACATAAAACAGTCTGAAAACAAACTTACTTTTAAGACAACTTAAGAATATTAAATATCATAAGTCGAAAATAAAACCTTAATGAAAGTAATCTTCTTTCAGGTTTTTTCGTTACAACATTGCACAACACATCGAATATCATGACCTAACTAACACCAAAGGACTATTGGCACTTAACCTAGGACCTACCAAACTTACTTCTCATTACAATAACCTTATTCATATAATTAACGTAAATAGCATTAGAAACAGTTTAGACCAAATTTATCTCAGCTTATTTTAAACAAATTCCAATGAAGCGCTATTTCATAACATAGTGAGCTTAAAACACCAATACTTAAATTTAGATCATAAAATTAAAAGTCTAGAAATAGAACACTATAGACCTAAACGTGGACTTATAGATGATATTTGAACCGTTATTAAAAAAATCACCAGTAACATGGACAATGATGGAATGATGGACAATGCATTAGAAATTAATAATCAAATAGAAACGCTTAAAAATAATCAGTTGCTGATCAAAGATAGGATATCACGACAACACCAACTTAATACACAAACGATACAACGCTTTGATAATATTATTAACTTCATTAATTCTGAACAGGCCAAATTGCTAATGTTAGCATCTGTTATGCAAACTTATCCAAGAATTGAACAACAGTTATTTCGGTCGCAGTTCTGTTTTACTATACAATCCCAACTACAATATTTAGACAATCATGTACGCGATATTATTTCTTCTGTTAGTTTAGCAAAACTCGGTATAATATCAAAACTCATCTTGACAAAGAAAGAGTTAACTATTGTACACGATTCACTCAGTAAACAGATTAACATACTAAATGACGAACACTTGTACGAACTATTAGAACTTAAAGCATACTATAATAATAGCAACATCATATTTGTCAAACAAAGTCTAATATCACCGACATGAAATTCCAATCACCAACATCCAATGTGAAATCAAAATCTTAGAAAATGAACCGGCTAATTGTACGCTACATCGCACAATAGAAAACGACTTTATTGAAGAAATTGAAGATAATCACATCATAGTAATAACGTCAGTCCACCTAAATATCACCAATAATTATCAAAAATATAACGAATTTCGTGGGACGACTTCACATAATTTTATCACAATGCCAGGCCGGTAGCAACGGTATCAGATTTGAAAATTTACATACATCGGTTGAAAATATACAATTGGAACAAATCATTTACAACACCGTGAATATTACTAATATTGCAACAGATATCAACTTGGAAAATCTACAAATAAAACATCTTGAAAATACTCAAGAACTCAACTTATTAAAATTCAAACAAACCACATATATTAGCATTTCACTAATTATTATAATTTCTGTAATAATTTTTATTTCTATATTTTTCATGCACAAACGTTATTTCAAGAAAAAAACGCATCTGGAAGATGGATCAGCTATGGAGCATAAAACTCAACCAACAACTCCGGTTATTCAATTTCCTTGGAAAATTAAACAACCATCTTAAGGAAGAGTTACATATTCTGGAATAGTCCTATCAATATAAAAATATGAAGCAAGCATCCCGTCACAATCACAACATGTGACAACACGTGTTTTTTTCAATAATATTTTAAGCAACATAAACAAAATATCAGCAATTTATATAAAATTTACTATTTAAAGCCATCGATTTTTAAGCATATGATATTCTAATATCAAAAATTAATAACGTTGTTATTCCGTTCAAATTTATTGTCAATATTCAATTTTAATTTAGTTTGTTGTATTAAATTTTATTTCTTGTAAAAATAATAGTTATATTATAATTTATATATATATATATATATATATATATATATATATATATATAAATATATATATATGTGGTATACTGGAATCTACCTACACTGAAGATTCCCATAATATGTATTTTGCTGACTCCTTATTTTCTCACTATATAATTAAATAAATTCTTTTCTCATACAATAGTATATTAAAATACAAATATTTTCTCATACAGATTTTTAGGCAAGCTTTGCATTAATTTTATTATAAATAAAATCATTTTTTCAAGTTAAGAAGTCTTTGACAAGTCTTTGACAAGTTAATACATTTAAAACAATTTTTTGACGTTAATATTTGAAATAATTATTATGTTCAGAATTTTTTACATTATTTTAATTGTTGTAATTATTATTGTTGTACTTTAAGTGATTTTCATTAATTAAATAAATACAAATCAACAAACTTTATTAAAACAAAAATCAAAAGTGTTATAATTGAAATCAAACCTAAAACCGCAACACAATAAGTTATAAATAACTTATCGTCGAAAAAAGGTAAAGTGAACATTTCAAAACGTTAATTATCTAAAAGTCAAAGCTCCGTTTCTTGTATTTATCGATAAAATCAAGTGGCGATCTAGTTAGAACCGAAAACCAAGATTTCCAGTCGCATTCGATTCTTTGGAAAACAAATAACAATTGTCGAACCAAATTGGTTTTCCTACGATAGAATTGGAGGTTACGACAAAATTGGCGATCTTGCCAGGATACAACGTAATAAAGTGATTGTTGGAGAAACTGAAGAATTTGTGTTGCATACAAACACTACCAGCTTGGAAATACCAGGTCAAGACGGTGCTTATGAAACAACAATTCAATAGTGAATCAACAATTACAACTTTACAATCAAAACAATTCAACAAACCAGTGCAGGTCTAGACGCAGCAATAGCCGAGCTTGTATCAAGGTAAGCGAATTGTTTATTTTACTTCTGCAAAAAATTTTTTTTATTTATTTTTCATTCATAATGTCCTCTCATCCGTCACGAAATAATTATCCTGTCCCTGAATACTCTGAGGATGACGAATCAATTGTTTTATCAGAAGAAAAAATTCCAATATCATTTCTCGCGCAAATGATAACACCATACAATGGTAATCCTTCTGAATTACAAAATTTTTTACAAAACGCTGAAAATGCTTTAAGTTTAGCTCAAGATTCACAAAAAAGAGCGCTAACTGCATTAATATTTTCTAAGGTATCTTCCGATGTGAAAAACAAACTAAATGCTACTAATATCACAACATTTGAAAATTTAAAACAAAAATTAGAACAAATTTTTCAAATTACTGAAAGCTTAACATTTTTACAAGAACAACTTGAAACATGTAAACAAAAACCTAACGAATCAATTAAAGAATTTTATTCGCGTATTGAACGTTTAAATTCACGAATAGTTCAAAAAGTTAAACAAAAAACAACTTCCAAATCTATGTTGGTTGGTAAATTAGCATTAATTGAAGATATGGCTTTAAGACGGTTTACACACCATTGTAAACCTGAAATCTCAAATATTTTACGACATAAAAATTGCAATTCAATGAATGAGGCTCTCTCCATAGCTAGTGAGGAAGAAGCATTCATTAGCATGCAGAATCAACTTAGGAATATACACCTAAACAGCACTCAACCGAATAATTCGCGAAAATACTGTAAAATATGTAGAAAAAGTAATCATAATACTAAAGACTGTAGAAACAAAAATAATTCACAATCTAATAGTAGTGGAGAAACTTCACGATCAAATAATAATGTCAAACAATGCACCTACTGTAAATTTAAAGGGCATACTATTGACGAATGTCGCAAAAAACGTTTTAATGAAAATTTAAATAATTCAAATCCCAAAGTAGCTCACACTAATAGTGCAAACAATACAAATAATCCAAGTACTTCTGGTAGTTCAAATAAAAATACGCACTCTTTAAACTACAACTCGCTCGGGTTAATGGAAGCCCCAACTACGAGCAAATCAACACAGTGGGCTTCACAAAACTTCCAAATGCAATGAATGATAAAAAACTCGTATTTAATTCTAAACATTCTCGAAACGATCAATTTAAATTTTTAATTGACACTGGCGCAAGCGTTAGTTTATTAAAAGTTAATAATTTGAACCCAAATCACAAAACAGAAATAAATTCAAACATTAAAATAAAAGTTAAAGGAATAACCGACGGTGAAATTACATCATTTGGACTTGTTTCAATTTATATGACAAAAAATAATCACAATTTTCACCATTTCTTTCACTTAATGGACAGCGACACTGTTCCATATGATGGAATTTTAGGTACGGACTTTTTATCTAAGCATAACGCTATAATTAATTATAAAACAAATTCAATTTGCTTAGACCCCGTACAAATTTTTAATACTAAAATTGAACCATCTAGAAAAGATGAAATTTTAAAACTTTTACGTACAGACAGACTAACTGAACAAGAAAAATCCAAACTTACTGAACTAGTTATGGAATATAATTCTATTGTTAAATTAGAAAATGATGTACCGGGTTGCACTAACAAAATCGAACATGAAATTAAATTGATCGATGAGAGCATTGCAATTAAAAATAAAATTTATCCTTTACCCAAACATTTACGCGAAGAGGCTCAACGGCAAGTTGACGAACTATTAAAAAATAATATAATTCGTAAAAGTAAGAGTCCGTACAACTCTCCTGTTTGGATAGTCGACAAAAAATTAGATCATTCAAACGTTAAGAAGTATCGTATGGTCATAGATTACAGGATGCTCAACCAAAAAACAATCCCAAATAATTATCCAATTCCACGAATTGACGAAATATTATCAAACTTAGGAGGAAACAAATATTTTACAGCCCTTGATTTGGCAAGTGGATTTCATCAAATTCCGATCAAATCTGAGGATATTCCCAAGACAGCATTTACTATCGGCAACGGCCACTTTGAATTCCTTCGTATGCCATTTGGTTTGGTTAATGCGCCTGCAACTTTCCAAACTTTGATGAACGAAATATTTCATGACCAAATCCTACAAAATAAATGCATGTGTTATCTAGACGACCTCATTATCCTTGGAAGAAGTTTAGATGAACACATACAATACTTAAAAGAAATCTTACAAATACTCAAAAATAATAATTTAAAAATTAATATGGACAAATGTGAATTCTTCCAACAGGATTTAAAATATTTGGGCCATACAATAACCCTATCAGGCATCAAGCCACAAAAAGAAAAAATAGAAAAAATATTAAATTTAAACGAACCAAAAAACGTAAAACAAATCCAAAGTTTTCTGGGTATCACTGGATACTACCGAAAATTCATAAAAAATTATGGTGAAATAGCCAAACCTTTAACAAAACTGTTAAAGAAAAACCAAAAATTTATATTTGACGAAAACTGTAAAACAGCTTTCGAAACATTAAAATCAAAAATAACATCCGCACCAATACTGCAATATCCTGATGATAATAAAACATTTTCAATTACCACAGATGCCTCGAATCTAGCCATAGGTGGGGTACTAACACAATTGTACGACGGGGTAGATTTGCCTATTGCATACTACTCTTATACGTTAAACAAAGCCGAGCAAAACTACTCAACAATAGAAAAGGAATGCCTTGCTATTTTGAAAACTATAAAAAATTTTCACCATTTCCTTTATGGTCGAGAATTTTTGGTAAAAACCGATCACCGCCCCTTAGTTTGGTTAAATTCGGTTAAAGACCCTACTAGCAGACTGGTACGTTGGAGACTTAAACTCATGAATTACCAATACAAAATAAACTACACACCGGGAAAAACAAATTACACGGCAGACACTCTTAGCCGCCCAATATTCGTTTCAATGATTGATAAAGAAAAATCCTACGAAGATTTTCAAAAGTTTCATAAAAAATCAAACCCAATAATAAGATTCAACCCAGGTTGTGAAATATCAACCATTAAAAATTTAATAATACCATGTACAAAAAACTTAAACATTAACGAGAATTTAAAATCATTTATATTAAATAATTTCTCTCTCAACGAAATCCAAAATACTAATATTGGTCAAGTTTTAAGAAAAGAAAATGTAAATCAAAACATAATTTTACTGATTTTAAAACAACACGAAAACCATAAAATTAATCAAAAAACTCTCTACGAAACAATTGACGAAGTGGCACTCACTTCACCTGACTTCAATACTTTCGTCGATTTAAAACTTATAGATAAATCAATAACTATAAAATACTTTAATAACTTACTTTTATACCACTTTAATAATAACATTGAAAAAATTGTTACTGAAAACATAAACTACAGTACGCTCCTGACTGAAGATGAAATACAAAATATTCTACAGGACGAACTAAACACGTTAAATGATGAAAATAACGGACAAATGGAACCAGCTCCATCTACATCTAACCAAAATGATGATGAAATTGTCATCATACCAAATGAAGAAAATACAAACGAAGCGGAAACTAATGAAGAAGAAACAAATGAGAATACTACATCTGAGGAAGGAACAACCACAACCATCATCCGGACCGATGAAGAAAAGAAAAGACTTTTACAAGAATATCACGATTCTCCACTCAGAGGGCATCCAGGTGTTTCAAGAACTTACAGTGAACTTCGAGAAAAATACTTTTGGAAAGGTATGAAGACATACGTTGAAAACTATATCAAGAAATGTCCTACTTGTCAGAAAACAAAAGCTTCCCACTCAAACAAAGCACCAATGGTCATTACTACAACGGCGGAAAACTTCAACGATGAAATTTCAATGGATTTTGTTGGTCCTTTACCAGTCACATCCAGTGGAAACAAGTTCATTTTAACAATTCAAGATCATTTAACAAAACATCTACAAGCTTTTCCGATGTCCGATAGAAAAGCCGAAACAACAGCCATCTATTTCCTAAAGTACGCTTGTACATTCGGTTTTCCTAAAGCAATTCTCACGGATCAGGATCCAGTTTTTACCAGCGCTTTAATAAAAGAAGTAAATAAAATATTTAACATTAAACAAAAATTAACCTCACCGTACCATCCACAGACGAATGGATCATTAGAAAGAACACATTCATACATAGAAAACTACCTTCGAGCATATATTAACACGGATATGAATGATTGGGATGAAATGTTATACCTAGCAACATTTTCATACAACAGTCATAAAAACCGATCAATAAATGAAACTCCGTATACTTTAGTGTTTGGAATAGAACCAAATATTCCAACATCATTCGAAAGAAACATGACGACAAAAACTTATCAAAATCTGTCAAAAGAAGTCCAAGAAAAAATAAAACGTTTAAGGACAGCAGCACGAGAAAATTTAACAAAAAGCAAACAAGTTAATAAAGCCCAGTACGACAAAAAACAAACCAAACCTCGTACCTTTAATGTTGGAGACGAAGTTTTAATAAAAGAAGGCCAAGCAGCACCAGGAAAACTCAACAATCGTTTCAGAGGTCCCTTCAAAGTCATTTCAGTCCATCCCGAATCACATACAGTCACCATAAAAATGAAAAAATCCAACAAGACATATCACGAAAATAACTTAAAACGTTACATTTCAGATGATGTTCATATTGTTCATGCTTATGTTAATTCACCGGACGACAACAGAACTACAGGTGGAACGAATTGAAAAATCACCAGGATTATTTTTCAAACGCCTTGGAGATGCAAAATTATGTAATCGACAGTTAACACTTCTACATTTTATTAATACAACTACTTTTAGTGATAATTTAAATTTAGCAACACGCTTTTACCACAAATCTTACGCTTTATGCTTTATGATACCAAGTAATCATTCAAATGCAGCAGCTTGCAAACTGCAACAAAAATTACTAGTGCAACAATTTACTGAAATCAAATCATTAATTAATACTGTCCAATCACATAACTTACAATTAGATAAACCAACTACCGCAAAAACTCTTCTGAGAAAACGTCGAGGTCTTATTAATGCAGGGTCTAAGATACTAAAATGGTTAGTAGGGACTCCGGACTCAGACGATTCAGAATTCTATTCTAATTCAATTAACTCCCTGATCGAAGATCGAAAAACCACTCATCTAATGATGAAAGATCAAATCAAAATACTTTCGGATACAATGAATACTTTAAATAAAACTTTAGAAACGATACAAGACGCGGAACAGGAATTGAATGCTAATATAAACTCTTTTAATAAATTTGTAAATAAATCTACCGCAGCAATTAACGAAAATTCTTTGGAAATTGAGATTTTAGATCATTTGCTACTAATAAAACAAATAAACGATATAAATATTAGACAGCTACAATCTTACAGTATGACTCTAACGCTCATAAGACACGGAATTATCGATTACAACATAATTAACCCTACAACCCTGTATAACGAATTAAAGCCAATAACTTCGCTATCATTACCAATCAAAGTAGAACCGGAAAGCATCGAGTATTATTATAGAATTATGGATGTTAAAGCTTTCATAAAGCATTATACCTTGGTAATATTAATTAAAATACCAATAGCACAAATTTCAGAATTCAACCTATTTCAAGTATTTCCCTTACCTACTCCACATAAAAATTCAAGTCAAATATCCTATATCACAATTGATTTTCCTTACTTAATATCAAGCAGAGGTAAATCACAATTCGCATTACTTAAACAGCTCGACAAATGCATTCGTCTAAATGACTTATACATTTGCAAACACATTGACACAATGGAACGACGCTCAACGGACATATGTGAATTAGAAATGTTTGATTTGGAAGAACAGAGTATACCAAAATCATGCAAAACAACAAATATAATGGCTCAACCTGAAATTTGGCAACAAATATCCAAAAACCAATGGTTATTTATATTATCAAAATCAACAAAAGGAAGTCTACTTTGTAACACTGGAGAAGATCAAGAATCAACTCTAAATGGCATGGGTCTGTTAAAGATAAATGGAGATTGTCGCTTTATCACGAACAACATTATTCTACAACCAGAACTATCAATACGAAATATAACCGCTTATCTGCATATCCCACAAGTAAACATTTTGGAAGAGGATTGTTGCAAATATCTTTTCAAACAAGAAAAACTTAGTCCAGAACAATTAAAACCTATCAAACTAAGAAATCTAGATTTGAACGAGATCAAATATACGCAACATCAACTGAAAACAATGGATGAAAACCTACAAACACAATTAAATAAACCGTTTATAATAAAATACGAAAACGTAATTTATACATGGCTATGCTACTTCGGACTTGGTCTGGTATCGTTAATCATTTGCTATTACACTTACAAATATGGAATCTTCAAAGTATTTACAACACTAATTTCAAAAACAGTTAACTGCTTACTTCCATGTAGAAAGTCTAATGGAGACACTTTCAACTTCTATAACTGTTTGTTTGGGAAAAACAGAAATAATCAAGTTCAACCATACGAATCGAAAATAGTATATGAACCAACTCAAGGAACTGTATTTCTACAACCCAGGAGGCGGGCACCATCAGAATCATCAAGTATTACTGGTCGTCGTGCAATCCGTCAGGTCAAACTTTAAGAATTTCCTCGTTCAAGAAACTGCAGAAATTATTTTAATGGGGGAGGATTGTGGTATACTGGAATCTACCTACACTGAAGATTCCCATAATATGTATTTTGCTGACTCCTTATTTTCTCACTATATAATTAAATAAATTCTTTTCTCATACAATAGTATATTAAAATACAAATATTTTCTCATACAGATTTTTAGGCAAGCTTTGCATTAATTTTATTATAAATAAAATCATTTTTTCAAGTTAAGAAGTCTTTGACAAGTCTTTGACAAGTTAATACATTTAAAACAATTTTTTGACGTTAATATTTGAAATAATTATTATGTTCAGAATTTTTTACATTATTTTAATTGTTGTAATTATTATTGTTGTACTTTAAGTGATTTTCATTAATTAAATAAATACAAATCAACAAACTTTATTAAAACAAAAATCAAAAGTGTTATAATTGAAATCAAACCTAAAACCGCAACACAATAAGTTATAAATAACTTATCGTCGAAAAAAGGTAAAGTGAACATTTCAAAACGTTAATTATCTAAAAGTCAAAGCTCCGTTTCTTGTATTTATCGATAAAATCAAGTGGCGATCTAGTTAGAACCGAAAACCAAGATTTCCAGTCGCATTCGATTCTTTGGAAAACAAATAACAATTGTCGAACCAAATTGGTTTTCCTACGATAGAATTGGAGGTTACGACATATATATATATAACAACAACATGGTAGTCATCTTGAAATCTGTATTTCGACCGTTTTATTTTTATATTTACCCTCCTTAATAGTTTTTCTTCTGCTTCCGGGACTATCCAAAGACTACAAAAAGATCATAATGTAGCTGGTAATGTAAAAACTCTTAGAAAAAGACTTGCCGAATGTACTGTAATCCCAGAAAGCCAACCATAGCACCGGAGATCACTGTGAACCACCTCCATCAAAGAGAGATCTCCGAATTACACTTTTTCAATAATCTTACATTTAGAGTAACATGACCTTCAGTTGACTCTTGCATGTTTATTTGGCAAATTCAGTGCGTAACGAGACTCATCTGCAAAGTAAAAGTTCTTCCCATCATTTTCTTTACACATTATAAGCTTTAGGCGTGCTCTGCGCTGATACAGAGAACACTGTTGCTACGACTGGCCTTCTGGGAGTTCGTTTCACCAAGTCCTCTTCTAAGAGTTTTTGCATTAGTAGCTACATTATCAACTTTACGTAGTCTTTGGACAGTCCCGGAAGCAGAATAAAAACTATTAAGGAGGGTAAATATTAAAATAAAACGATCGAAATACAGATTTTAAGATGACAACCATGTTGTCCAGGATGAACTTGTCCGACGTATAAGAAAAATAATATACCCTCATGCTAGCACACTGTAACTCATAATAGCTTTAGTGCCAGAATGGGGGGGTAATCACGCTAGATGTCGTAGCGAACTTCGTTAAAAGTTTGCCTACAAGGCTTGAGGCAGTCATTAGAGCGATAGGAGGTAATATCTACTGGTACAAGTTTAGTTTCTTCCAACAACCTCGAAAATAACATTAATGAAAATTTGTCTTTATTTTAAATAAATTTTTTTCCATAAATTACAAAGTTTTTTTTTTATACTTGATAACTTTGCCCAACAACTTTTTATATCGAGTCGAGAGTAGGCGCCTTATTTGCTGCTATTGTGTCGTGAATTAGTTGTGTAAAAAAAGTTTTGTCGCTCTTCATCCAACGGAGAAATGTGTTGTTATGCTAAGTTGACAGTCAACGAAACAACTTTTGTTTCTCAATAATAATTTTTTAAACTAGGCTTATAATTTACCGCTAACTTGTCGTGAGTTAGTTGTGTAAACAAAAATTGTGTCGCTCTTCATCCAACGGAGAAATGTGTTGTTGTGCTAAGTTGACAGTCAACTTAGCGAAGCATTATTTTCCAAACGGATGGAAAGTAGGCGCCTGCTTTGCCGCTATTTTGTCGTGAATTAGTCATAAAAAAATATTTTGTCGCTCATCATCCAACGAAGAAATGTATTGTTGGGCTAAAGTTACAGTCAACTTAGGCTCATATATTTCCGCTATCTTGTTGTGAATTAGTTGTGTAAAAAAAATTTTGTCGTTTATCGATTGTTGGAGAAATCGAAATTGCATCAAAAGTCGAGGTATCATATCAAAAATTTTTAATTGATTTGTGCTTTATTTCGTATTTTGGAATATTATTCGGAATAAAAGGTTTGAATAGTTTTAATGAATAACTTTTATCCGAAGTCTTTTTTTTTCGAAAACCGAATAAATAAGGCCCAAATTAATTATAAAGTTTTGAAATCATAGCTAGAAAAAAGACACTATTTGTACTTTCACATCTTCAATAAAATTTTAACGTCAACTTTTGGGATCGTAAATGGGGTTCATCCTCAAGTGAGAAATTTACTTTGGGTCAAATCTTCCCAACCGCATTTTTCGTATCTTCGGTTCCTTCATTAATCCCAGTTCAGTTTAAATAATGCAGTTATTGAAAAAGTTGTTTAGAGCAATTTTGTAGCAAATAAAAATGCAACCATATTGTTTGCTGATAACTTTTTCTCTTGCGTCAATAGTTTAGGCATTATTATCCTAAAATGGAAAAAAAAGGGGTACTCAAAAATGATACTTCAATAATATAACTTATAACACCATTATATTTTATATACTGGGTATAAAATCATCTTTGTAGATGTGAGCTTACTATCAGCTTAATCGTTATTTCGGCTAAAACAGATGATTTTTAGAAATATTAATTCCATTATGGTTGATTTCGAGTTATCATAGTAACTCAAATAGCACTATGTTTGGCGCTTTTACTGACCAAAAAACAACCATAATTTGTAATAAATAACATTAAATAAAAAAAAATTTAATTTACTTCTCAATCTATATTTTTAGGAAAGAATTAAAATTTCTGGCATACATAATTTTATGTTTTTAAAGAATTTGAAAAAAATAATTATAAATCATATTCAACAACTCCAATTTTTTAAATGGCGAATATTTTTAAATTGTAAAAAAAAATATATTAAAATAATAAAAACACAATTTTGTACATGTATATGCAAGTTTATTAAATATAATAAAAAAATTTATTGTTCTGTTTTATGAGTAATATTTGTGGTACATACTAACTCAAAGAATGCATGCCTGTATTCAGTATGTGTATATGTTATGTAGTCCTGTTTTGAATTCTTAAAACTCTATACAATCACTTTTTTGAGGTATTTCACCCCTCATAAGAGTAAGCGCTTGTTTAATTTGTCACCAAATGCTTATTAACAATTTTATAACTCAAGAATTAATCGTCGCATGAATGTCGTAAACTATTCCGACACAATTTTTTTAATGTTTCTAGATACAAAAATTTTTTTGCTTGTTGACTTTGTTGTTGTTTATAAAAAAAAATAAACGAAGCCCTGATATGAACGACCGGTGTGTTCGACATAAGACACTAACTCGAATCTTATAATTGCGGAAAATCCATTCAATCCTTTATTATACACGACCGTCAACGACAATCTTACTGAAGAACCCAAAAAAACACAAATTTATCAATTTTATCAATAATTTATTTCTCTATTATGGAGTGTTTTACTGAACTCAAAGAAATGTTCCGATATCTAATGAAACAAAACAGCGTTATGGTCAATCTATTGACTGCTCTTGTTTCCAAAATAAAATAAAATGGTCCAAGATATAAATATTGTTCTATGGAATGCCAATGGTGTAACAAATCGTCGTCGAGAACTTGAAGCTTTCCTCACGGATCGAGATATTGATATAGCTCTCATTTCTGAGACACGTTTCACAATGAAAAGTTATTTATACATAAGAAATTATTATGTTTTACGATATCAATTATCCAAGTGGAAAAGCTCAAGGAGAGACAGCAGTTATTATAAAAAGTAGTCTAAAACACTACGAAATTGAAAAATGTAACTCTCAACAAATTCAAGCTACAAGCGTTGTTGTTGAGGATTGGGTAGTACCAATTACAGTGTCAGCTGTTTACTGCCCACCTAGACACTCAATTAGCCAAGAAATTATCAATTAGAAATATCTGCGGTGGTGACTATAATGCCAAACACATATTTTGGGACTCAAGGCTCATAAATCCTAAAGGTAGAAATTTGCTAAAAACAATCCAAGAAAACAATCTGGATCAACTCTATACTGGAGAACCAACTTACTGGCCTTCTGATCTAAACAAATTACCTGATCTTTTTGATTTATTTGTCATAAAAAAACATGTGTAAAGGATACATGAAAATTAAACCATGTGACGATCTTTCATCAGATCACTCTCCTGTTTTGCATTGTACCGCAGTTATTCAAAGAAAATGTGCACCATCTTTAACTAATCGACACACAGACTGGGACTATTTTTGATCACTTATCGATAGTAATATGCATTTAAATATTCCTCTAAAGACAGAATATGACATCGAACTTGCTGTACAAAATCTTACAGAAATTATCCAGAAAGGAGTCCGAGATTCAACTCGTGTTAATTAAAGTTTCAAGGCAAAAACTTCCTCCCAAAAAGTATCAGACGTTTAATCTTAGAAAAGCGTAGATTAAGAAGAATTTGACAACAAACAAGATAACCAAGAGATAACATCAATTTTAATCGCAATTTTCATCACAAAATTTCAAACGTTTGTTAAAGAAGTTAAAACAAAATTTTATCGAATATTATCTTAAAAATTTATCCCCTATGGAATCGACTGGTTATTCACTCTGGAAAGCTACAAACCTTTGCAAACAACCCCAACATCCCATTCCCCCATTACGGAAATCAGATGGTTCTTGGGCAAGAAGTTGTAAAGAAAAGGTTTTTGCACAAGACTTAAAAGAAGTTTTCTCTAAATCTACAATTGTCACAGAGGAAGAAATCGAACAGTTTATTAATGCCCCTTTACAATTCCCCTCCACCAATAAGCTCATTTACTCCAAGGAACATACGTACGACAATAGATAAACTAAATCTCAAGAAAACGCCTGGATATGATTTAATAACAACAATTGAGTATGAGTAACAACATTTTTATTGCAATATTAAGAGTAGGATATTTTCCTTGTCTTTGGAAAATATCGCAAATCATTCTTATCCCAAAAAAAGGGAAATCGATCAGTGAAGTTAAATCATATTGACCCATCAGTTTGTTACCCATATTATTTAAAGTCTTTGAGAAATTATTTCTAAACAGATACAAAATATATTGTACGAATCCAGAACTATACCCGACCACCAATTTGGTTTTCGTGAAAAGCATTCCACTATTGAACAAGTACACCGAATAGTTAATACAATCGTAAAAAGTTTTGAAGAAAAGAAGTATTGTACAGTCGCATTTCTGGACGTAAGCAAAGCGTTTGATAAAGTATGGCATCCTGGCCTTCTTTATAAACTAAAACAACAAATACCTAGTTCATATTTCTGTGTTTTGTAATCATATTTAAACGATCTATATTTTCAAGTCAAACATCGAGAGGAGTTATCCGACTTATTTTCTATTGAATCTGGCTTACCGCAAGGCAGCGTTCTAGGTCCATTTCTAAATTTGAATTACACTGAAGATTTACCTGTTGACGAAGGAAACACTACACCGACATTTGCAGATGATACTGCCATTTTATCCATTGACCATAATCCAAATAAAGCTTCTAGAAAGCTACAAAATACGTTAAATCAAATACAACATTGGTTACAAAAATTGCGCATTAATGTTAATGAATCGAAATTCATTCAAGTTACGTTTACCATGCGGAGAGAAACTTATCCAGTTGTTAGCATGAACAATGTCAGTTTTCCACAAGCTAATGAAGTTAAATACTTGGGGTTGCATCGAAGACTTATATGGCGAAAACACATCTGGCCCAAACGAAAACAACTGAACTTAAATCTCTTAAAATGTAATTGGCTTATAGGACAAAAATCAAAGCTATCGTTAGACAATAAAGTATTAGTGTATAAAACTATATTAAAACCTGTGTGGACCTATGGGACTCAACTATGGGGAACTGCGAGCAACAGTAACATCGAAATACTTCGACGTTCTCAATCGAAAGTGTTACGAACAATTAGTGATTCTCCGTGGTATGTGCGTAATGATGATATTCATCGTAGTCTCGAAGTGCCCACAGTGCGTGAAGAAATTTCTCGATTCAGTGACAGATACATGACTCACCTTGAACGGCATCCAAATACTGAAGTGATAAATCTTTTAGACAATAGTGACAGTTTGAACAGACTGAATAGACAAAATGTGTTAGACATAAGATTTAGATTTACGTAAAATAGTATATAGCTGACTATATAGTTTTTTTAAGCGACTACCAGTGGGTAGATCACTGTTCAAGCCAATTTTAGCCAGTAAACCTATTTATAGTTAGTTAAAAAAAATAAAAATTTTTGTTTTCGACATATGCTAAATATTTTAGAAATGCAGTTAGTTATGGAGCATTGTGGTCCCAAATTTATTCATTTATTTTTGTTTACCGTCAACATTACAGTTAGTTACAGTTAGTTAGTTAGTTACAGATCATATAGTTTTAAGAATAAACTAAACATTTCATTTTTAATATTGTTTTTTAGTCTCTAACGTTTTTGCGTTTTTCCAACCATCGTGAAGGAAATAACAGTCAAAAAGTAATTTTAATTCAAAAATCGAAAAAATAGCGACCACGTCTCTTATTTTGTGCGACTAAACCATTAATATTCTACCCTACTTCCCGACATCCTAAAAAGTTGATATTTGGTATACAGTGAGATCTGTTACCCAAACCAACGAGAAAACTATGAAAACCAGAAATTTCTATCGCGAAATTAAAAATATTCGCATATTTTGTTTTGATATATCTATATATATATATATATATATTTATATATATATATATATATATATACATATATATATATATATATATATATATATATATATATATATAAATATATATATATATATATATGTATACATATATATATATATAAACCATATTTTGACAAAATGGAAACCCGACTTCAAAAATAAAATATTCTATAACAAAAAATGCACTAAAAAGTAAAAAAATAATTGCATATTCTTGTGCCAATTTTAGTTCACCTAAGCAAAAATTTTTAAATATATATGTACAATTATTGTTATTTTTGGAGGTGGTGTCAGCATAGAGAAATTCACATAACTTTTGGACACCGCCTCCAAAAAAAACAATAATTGTACATATATATTTAAAAAATTTTGCTTTGGTGATCTAAAATTGGCACAAGAATATGCAATTATTTTTTACTTTTTAGAGCATCTTTTGTTATAGAATATTTGATTTTAGAAGTCGGGTTTCCATTTTGTCAAAATAGGTTTTATTTCTCGCTTTTTAGTGACTTTGAAGATCTATAACTGATTTTATTTGTCTAAATATCGGTAGACCTACTAAACGACCATCTAATTTTTAGTGAATTTTTTTTTTTCTGAACACTTTTTTTTTTATCCGTTTTTTTTTTTTTTTATAATTTTTAGTGCATTTTTTTATGACAGATTTTCAGTTTTTTTTAGAAGCATTTTGTTTTTTTTTTGTAAAAATTTTTTTTTTTGGGGTCGGTTTTTTTTTTGTAAAAAATTTTTTTGAAGTCGGTTTTTAAACAAATTTTCTTATTTTTCCATTATGAATGAGTATACCCTTTAAAAAAAAAATTTCGCAGAAATCGGTTATCACATAAAATAAGGATTTTCCTCGATTTCCCGGAGATCCCCTCATCAGAATGCGATTTGGTGACAATGGGACCAATGGGAAACCAAACCCTTTAAAACAAACAAAAAAATTCAAAATCGGTTCATAAATGACGGAGTTCTGAGGTGACACACATTAAAAAAAAAAAAATACAGACGAATTGGGAACCATCCTCCTTTTTTGAAGTCGGGTTAATAAAAGGAATTAAATTCAATGATTCTACCCATGTGTTATTTAATCCCTCCTTTTGACCAAATTATCCCATTTCTCTAATGTCATCGAGCCGGTAAAGCATCTATATCACGGGAAGATAAATATCTGGTAATTGTTTTCGCATTATTTCTTCACTTTCTATTTATTTTGATATATTAGTCCGAAGCAATAGCTTTATCATTAAGATATTCTCGGCTTCACCTTAACATTTTGGTACTTCGAGCCGGATATGAATAGAAATTCTATATCCAAAAACAATTATTAAAAAAAATCATTTCTGTTTATTCAAAATATGTTTGTTCAAAATTAGCTTCATTGTACAAATCTTTTTGGAGTATTATTTCAATACCAATTATCGGTATTTGGTTATTGTTAGTCCGTATATTGCACACATACAATTTCACATCAATAAATATACAGTGTGCCTACATAATAGTATTTATATTAGTAATACTTTATAAATTATTATTTTTTAAAACTGAATTGAATTGTCGGATTTTATGTAATTTAATTTAATATTTAATTACCTGCTGATTTATATATCTTTTCGCTTATATTTTCATTTAATTTTAATAATCTCGTTTCAAAATGCCTATTGAAACTCGTGAACAGTTACTTAAGCGTGAACTAAATAAATGTGAAGGTTTAAAGCAAATGTATTATTCACAAATTCAACGTATTAATGGTTATATCAAATCATTGAATGGCCAATCTGTTTTAAAACCATTTCTTGCTGAATATACTACTGTTAGCGAGATCATGTCAGAGATTAAAACAATTGTAATGAAAATAAACGATATTAATTTACAATTAAATGAAAAATACGAAGTAAATTACCAATCCATTGGTGGTGCTCAACAGTTGGTGGTTCATATCAACGCAGCATATAATGAAGTGAACCCTCAAGTCCCTGTTCCTAGCACATCATCTACGAATATGAAGCCTGTTCTTCCAAAAATTATATTGCCAACCTTTAATGGGAATAAAAAACATTGGCCAGTTTTTTGGGAAACCTTTCATTGTTTTATTGATAGCAATCATTCTTTGGATGAGAGCTCGAAAGTAAACTATTTACTTTCCGCACTGCGTGAAGACGCTCTAGATATGTGCATAGGAATTATTCCTACGGCAAATTACAAAACTATTAAGGATTTGCTAAAAGAACGCTTTGAAGATTAGCAACTGTTAGTTAACACCTATCTATCGCAATTGTTGAATTTTAAACAATGTAAATTAGAATCAGTTGCGCATTTAAATTCATTTTTAGAAATATTCTATTCTTCAGTTACGGCTTTAAAAAATTTAAAAGTGGAGAATTTATTTGATTATGTGCTAGTGTTTATAGCCTTGTCTTAATTAGACTGTGACACCCAAAATTTTTTTGAAATGTCCATAAAGGTCGATACTTTATCGACTTATTTTGATCTGGTGTCTTTTATTAAAACCCATATTAGAACTTTAAGGCATTCTTCACCGTCTGAGAATCCTACCAAAATTAAAATTTAGCCTCCAAGTACGAATAAACATAATATAAATACTTCTCACAAATTGTTTAAAGGCACTCATACTTTTATAGCCAAAAAGGACGAATCATTCAACTGCCCTGCCTGTAATCAAAGTGTTCCTCACAGTATCTATCGCTGTAATAAATTTAGAAAATTATCCCCTCAGGAAAAATACACTATAGCCATTAATAAATCTTTATGTTTGAACTGTTTATCTAGTAAACATAAAATTGCAGAGTGTATGTCCGAGATCTTATGTTCTGTATGTAAGGCAAAACATCACACGATGCTGCATTTTGACAACTCAAAAGAAAATAATCCGAAACTTAACATGAATAATTCTGTAAGTCATACAATGGTATTGGGTGAAAAGTCACAAATAGGCACGGCTAATAATGTGACCGCTTGTTCTGCAGTTCAAAACGTAACATTCAATAAAACCGTTCTATTATCAACTGCAATAGTGAACGTTCCGGATAAAATGGGTAGAACTCGTAAACTGAGCTGTTCTATACCTGTTCATACTCCATTAGGTTACGTAGTGATGGGTGAAGTCCCTACATGCCCTGGGTCATATCATACTCAAAACTTCTGTACATTCTCTACTCCTATTGAAACTTTAATATCACGTTTCTGGGAGCTAGAAGAAGTTCCCGATTCCAATAATCCAAATCCTGAAGATTTGAAGTGTGAAAATATTTTCACATCAACCTGTAGTAGAAATTCCTCTGGGCGATATACCGTGTCTTTGCCTTTTTAAAGAAAACCCTAAAAAACTAGGAGATTCCTATAATATGGCATGCAAACGTTTGTCTAGTCTTGAAAAACGTCTTCAAGCTGATCCTTCACTACACGAAACATACTCGTCGGTTATTCATGATTATATGAAACAAAATCACATGACATTGATTTCCTCTCATGAAATCCCTTTTCCGAACTATTTCATTCCGCATCATTGTGTGAGCAAAGTCGACAGCCTTACTACTCCACTCAGTGTAGTATTCGATTCGAGTGCAAAATCCAGCACCTCAGTCTCCTTGAACGAATTGTTAGATACAGGGCCTAAGCTTCAATCGAATCTGCAACAAATTGATGATGAATGACTGCAGTCATTAAACAAAGGTATCGCCAAATTAATATTTGCAATGAGAATCGAATCTTCCAATTAATTCTGTGGCGTGGCTCTCCTGACCTTCCGTTGTCAGTGTATACCTTAAATATGGTCTTCTTTGGTATAAAATCTAGTCCATATTTGGCTATTAGGACAGTACATCAACTTGCCAAAGATGAAGTTAAAAATTATGCTCTGGCTTCGTGTGTTGCCACGCGTGATTTCTACGTTGATGATTTGGTGTGCAGTGTGGAAAATATTAATGTTGCATTTTCTCTTCAGGAACAGTTAGTCGATTTATTCATGGCCGGGGGTTTTCCGCTGGTTGAATGGTGTTCTAATTCTCCAGTCTCCAGAGTTACTCCAACATATTCCGGAGAATCTTCATTCATCGCAGTCTATGACTTTTGATTCCGAATCCTTGAAGATCCTGGGGTTAAAATAGAATCCTAAGTCCGATATATTCTCATTTAACATTGATATTTCATCGAAAAAATGTTCAAAACGAAATATATTGTCTGCTGTAGCCAGAATGTTTGATCCATTATGTTTTGTGTGTCCTGTAGTTTTGTTTGCAAAAAATCTGATCAAGGAATTGTGGAAAAAAAAGCTTAGCGGGCATGACGACGCTCCGTTATCTATCCAGAATAGTTGGAAGAAATTTATTCAGGAGCTGTAATTATTAGAACATTTTAAAGTACCTCGTCATCTATTAGTCAATTCGAAAAGCCATACAACGCTAATTGGTTTCGCAGATGCAAGTGAAACGGCATACGGAGCAATAACTAGTTTCACCCCTGAAAACAGTTTCAATACCACGGCTGGAACTTTGTGCTGCTCTTCTGCTTGCAAAACTAATCTCCTTTGCGGTAAAGAATTATGGTGATCGTCATAATATTTAAAATATCTTTGCCTTTTCTGATTCAACCGTTGTATTAAACTGGATTCATTCTTCACCTCATCTCCGGAAAACATTTGTGGAAAACAATCGGGTTTCTAAAATACAATCATACCGAGATGTAAATTCTGGTACCACATCTCTGGTATCAAGAATCCTGCAGATTGTATTTCTCGAGGTATGTTACCATCTGCCTTTATAAAAAACCAAACATGGCTAATTGGCCCATCTTGGCTAGTAAATCCTATTGAAACGTGGCCCCTAGAATCCGTTTCATTTAATGATGCAGAGTATCCGGAAGAAAATTCAATCACACTACATGTAGCTCAAAAACCACCCAACGCAATACATGAATTGATCCTTAGACATTCTTCTTGGTCAAGACTATTGCATTCTATGGTTTATGTTTTACGCTTTCTAAGACTTCTTCCAAGAAGAAAGGAGTTCATCATTAAAGATTTAGAAGCTGCAGAAAATCATTTAATTCGAGTGGTTCAAAATATGCATTTTTCTAATGAAATTAGAACTATTGAAAATGGTGATAATTGTTCTAAGCCTCTTTTTTTACTCCGCCCATTTTTAGGAGATAAAATTTTACGCGTTGGAGGTCGGTTGGCAGATGCTCCCATTGGGTTTAATTCACAGCACGCCATACTATTGCCTAAAAGGAATCGTTTGACAAATCTTCTTATTGATTATACACATCAACAAAATCTACATACCGGCCCTCACCTACTTTTTTCAATTTTACGGCAACGATATTGGATACTATCCGCTCGACATGTAGTTAGACAAAGAGTACATGTTTGTAATCGTTGTTTTAAAATAAAACCTAAACCTGTTTTTCCGCTAATGGCTGATCCGCACCTCGATAAATTTATTACATCGAAAAAATTTATTGGATAAAATATTGTGCAGTCGTATTGGAGGCGGTGGCAAAAGGAATATTTGTCGGGGTTCCAATTACGACAAAAATGGAATACTGAAAATTTTCCAGTTAAAGCAGAGCTTGTCGTAATCATCCTGGAAGATAATACCCCTCCTCTCCACTGGCCGAATAGAGGAAGGTATAATAGAGGAAGTCTCTGAAGGGTCGGATGGAATACCAAGAGTGGCTAAAGTTCGCAACTTTCACACGACATAATGATATATACTTCTGCAGAGTAAATTTGTTCCATCTTTTTTTTTTTCTTTTTTTTCTTCTTAAAAATATGATTATGAATTATTATTAATTCTAAACTCATGGATGATTTTTATTTACTTATTTTTTCTCTCATGGAATCCAACAATTCAATTTAGTAAGAATCGTTTCTTTTTATTTTATTTTATTTATGTATTTATTTTTTCTTATCGAACATAACCTTTATTAAACAGCGTGGCGTTTCCAATATTAGTCTAATTATTCCTATTGTTTTTTAAAGGATTGATCCTTTAAAGGCTGGGGGCATGGTAACACCACTGGTTTAATTTATTGACTAATATTTTTTTTATATATATTTTGTAAAATCTAGTAGATTATGTAAGAATTTTGTACAAACAAGCTATTAGAATAAAAGTTTATGTGCAATTTAAGATCAAAATAGCTTGTTTATACAAAATCCTTACGTAATCTACTAGATTTAACAAAATATATATAAAAACAATAATAGTCAATAAATTAAACCAGTGGCGTCACCATTCCCCCAGCCTTTAAAGAATCAATCCTTAAAAAAACAAAAGGAATAATTAGAATAATATTGGAAACGCCACGCCATTTAATAAAGGTAATGTTCGATAAGAAAAAAACTATAATTTATATATATATATATATATATATATATATATATGTTGACGCCTATGATAATTGATATCAGAGGTGTATACTCGTATTATTGAACAAATAAATTGATAAAATAGGTTTCAAAGATGCTATTTAGCGAACTGATCCCTAGAGGGGTCTTAGTTAGTTAGTTTATTAGTTTTTTGTAAATATGTTTACAGACTTGTTGATTTTGTGTTTATCAAAAATTTGAATTGGGTACAGAATTAATAAAAAAAGTTTGTAAGTTTTGAGTTTAGTAGTAACATCCAGTTAGTTTGGGATGCATACTGTTTTCGTACAATCTATTTTCAGTTAGTTGAAATAGTGAGTAAAGTATTAGTATCGAAGCATTGATTCAAAAAACATTTAGTTAGTGGAAACAATTATAAAAATAAAATTGAACTTGGACCATACCCAATTTGGCGGTAATAAAATCTACAAGCTGACAATTGGTGATTTACCGATAATCCTCTTTTTCCCGTTTTATCCTATATCACCAGTGAACAACGGCAGAATATAGTCAAGGTAAGTCCAAAGGAAACTTGAATTGGTATAATTGTTTTTTAACCATCATTAGGTTTTAGAATCAAATTTTAATTTAGTTATCCACGGACGTTATAAGCTTAGGCGCGTCCAATATATATATATATATATATATATATATATATATATATATATATATATATATATATATATATATATATATATAAATATATATATCTATATATATCTATATATATATATATATAATTATTATTGTCGTCTTTATTATATTGTTAGGATTTTTGATTATTTCGGTATATGTTTTAAAAAAAAATTCATTTGCAAACAAGTCGGTGAATGAAGAAATCTAATTTAAAACTACTGAAACCAGTACAAAACTCCACATAATTAGACGCATACGAAAGTAATTTAATTTAAAAATAGATAGGCTCTTTAATTGGGAAATCATCACTTTTTAAGGAGCAACTATTATATAAAGTTTCTCCCCGAAAACTTGGGCCTGTTTTACAATTATGTTTTTGATCGGATTTAATGTTAATATGAAAATAATAACTCTTTAATCGCCAGAAAACGAGCCCCGGACGTCAGAATATCTCGCCCAGTGCGCTAATCGTTACACCGCGCTTCATTAGCTTCTCAATTACTAACTTATTATTCCAACAGATTATTTATTCTCGTGTATACTTAATCGTCACAATTCTATATAAATTTTTTCATATTGATATTAATTAATTATTTCAACAACTGGTTAGTCTATATTATATTGTTTTTTCATACTTGTGTCTCCGTAGTTCGTAATCGTACTGCCGATTAATATTGGTATAGTATTGTGATTGGTATCCAAGTGTATGCTCCGACATCAGACAGTGATGAATTGCACCTCGGCCAATTTTATGAACAACTAGAAATAGCATATAACGTCGTTAAGTCGCAGGATATTGTGGTAGTAATGGGGGACTTGAATGCTAAAGTAGGAAATATGAGAGATGGGCAAACTGTGGGACCTTTTGGGTTAGGAAAGCAAAATGAAAGAGGGCAACGGTGGATTGAATGGTGCAAAATGAAAAACCATACGATATGCAATACGTGGTTTAAGAACAGGCACAGCAGACTATGGACTTGGATTAGTCCCACAGGAACAGTTAAGAACCAAATAGACTATATAACCATAAACGACAGATATAAAAACTTAATTAAAAACGCGAGAGCGTATCCAAATGTTGACTGTGGTAGCGACCATAACTTGGTAATGGCCAAATTAAAAGTAGGTTTTAAAACAAAGAAAAATAATAATGGAACGAATAAAATAAATCATCGCAAAAAACTAAATAAAGAAGACCAAGATTTACTTACCTCCCAAGTAAAAGTAAATATAGGACAATGGCAGGAAAACGTCAATGTGGAACAAAAATGGCTATGCTTGAACCAAGCAATACATAAATCTGTTATGCAGTTAAAAACAAAGGAAGGCGTAATTGAAAAGAAAACTAATTGGATGACAGATGAAATAATTGACTTAATAGAGCAGAGGAGAAGGTTCAAAAACGTCGATAGATATGAATACCTACAGCTAGACAAGCAGATTAAGAAACTATGTAGGATAGAAAAGAATAAATGGCTGGGAAAGGTTTGTGATGAGCTGAGTACAACAATTAATTACGACCCAAAAGGACAATTTAAAGTTCTGAAAATGATATGTGGGAACCATGCATCAAAACAGACAATAACAGGAGCAATAAAAAGTAAAGATGGAAAACTGCTGATGGATAAAGAAGAAATACAGGACAGATGGGTCGAATATATTGAAGAGTTATACAACGACCAGGAAAGAGGAGAAGAAATTGTGATCAACGTAAACTCTGGAAACACAATTCTAAAAGATGAAGTAACCGAGGCTATCAGAAAACTGAAAGACAATAAAGCCGTACGCACAGATGGCATATCAACAGAAATGTTAAAGTGCTTTGATGAAGAGCTGACTGGGAAAATGCTTCAGATACTGAATGATATCTATGAAACAGGTGATATACCAGAAGACTTTCTAACTTCAGCGTTCATTACCATTCCAAAACAAAATAATGCGGTCGATTGCGAAAAATTCAGAACAATCAGCATAATTAACCATACGATGAAAATTCTTACAAATATAATTATGAATAGAATAAATCGGAAAATATCGGAAAAGATCAGCGAAGAACAAATGGGATTTGTTAAAGGAAAAGGGACTAGGAATGCATTATTCATCTTAAGGCAAATTACGGAGAGGGGCTTGGAAATGCACAAAGACATCTTTCTATGCTTCCTGGACTATACCAAAGCCTTCGACAACGTGAAGCATGAAAAACTTATTGAAGTGCTCAAGAACACAAACATAGACGACAAAGATCTAAGGATCATTGTGAAAATGTACTGGGCCCAAGTAGCGAAAATGAAGAGCAACAATAGTATGTCGAAGGAAATCAATATAAAAAAAGGAGTGAGGCAAGGATGTATATTATCGCCAGCTCTATTCAATATATACACCGAAGAAATTTTTGATAATATCAAAAACATTGAAGGTATCACAATAGGGGGGAAAAATATCAAAAATATTAGGTATGCCGACGATACAGTTCTTATCGCAGACAGCGAAGAAAAAATGCAGTATTTACTGGATAATTTGCGGGAAGCCAACAAAAAATGGGGTATGGAAATAAACCCAAAGAAGACGGTGGGAATGGTCATTTCAAAGAACAAAATAGAAACCTCATTAAAACTGAATGACCAAAATATTAAAATAAGTGATAAACATGTATACCTCGGGTCCTTAATTACTAATGACGGAAAGTGTATTTAGGAAATAAACAGACGTATTACCCTTGCCAAAGTAACATTTAATAAATTAAAAAAAGTACTTTTCAATAAATCAGTGACATTAGACATTAAACATAAACTTTTAAAGACTTGTGTGTGGTCGGTTCTAACATACGGATGTGAAACTTGGACTATATGCGAAAGTATAGCTAAAAAAATCGAAGCTTGCGAAGTGTGGTTTTGGAGAAGAATCTTCAAAATTAGTTGGAAAGATTTCGTTTCAAACGATAAAGTGTGGAAAAAGGCAGGAATAGATAAATGCGTAATAAAATGAATTCGAAAAAGGCAACTGGAATTTCTTGGTCACATCATCCGAATGCAAAAGCTAGAACACCTTTCTTTAACAGGGAAAATGGTTGGAAAAAGAGGAAGAGGTCGAAAAAGAATAAAATTTTTGAACAGCATTTTGCCAATTACAAAACTTCAAACCACCACAGATCTTATTCATAAAGCCCAGGACAGAGCATCCTGGAAAAGCATAGTTGTCAAAGTCTGGAATCAGACATGACACAATATATATATATAGTATTGTGATATTAAAGTATACAAGAAAATAATATGTTGGACTAATAATGTTAAGAAAAAGTAAGTACTGGACATTTATATACATAATATGTCTGGATAATATATAATTTATTGGGGAATGTTAAAACTTCAGTATTTATTTCTTTAAATTATAGTCTATATTTAGAGGCAGCTTAAGATAATTTGTCCTCCTAGACAGCTGCAAAATTGACGCGCCCTTTAAGAAACATTTTAATGCTGACGCTCGACGCTCGTGTCGGACATCGGTATAGGCAACGTGGTTAGTCAATAGACCAGTTTCGACGCTATCGTCGAAAACATTATATTACAAGTTGAATGATACACAATTCTTCGCTTGATGCCAACCATTATTAATTAGAACTAATAACAAGAAGATGGAATAATGTCAACTTCATCGCTTGACTTTTTGTAAAATTGCTATTTTAGTCCCATATTGGTATTACTTAGTTATCTTTATATAGTTATATATATCATATCTATTTTCGATATATTGACAGACATAAAGAGAATATAAAAAAAAAATATTTTCAATCAATAATTCGAGAATGAATCAGGCTTATAGGCTTCAAATGAAAAATTATATTTTTGATCACCTAATTAACGGTATGTTTAGTGTAAACAACCAAAATTCCCCCCCCCCCCTAGGCAGCTACTTACCTTGTCTACCCGGTAAATCCTCTTACTGCCAAGTTTACTAAATAATATATGGACCTCCCGATCTCCAAACAACATCGACATAATGAAGTTGATAACTCAACTCTTCATAATTTTGAGGTGGCAACCCTATATGCAAATATTTTTTACCGTAACGTGCGGTCTTTTTCTATAACGTGTGATAGTTTTCAACCGCTTTCAATATGTAGTGTGTGATTCGTAAAGAATATAGAAAAATAAAGCTCGATAATTAATAGTCGCACGCCGACGACAAAGACATCATGTTTACGAGAAAATCGCAAGAAAAAAATCGAACGTTAAAGCCAAATATGCACGCTAAGGAAAAATAACACACATTAAAAAAAACGTAAGGCATGAGCTGCTTCAACTTAGCGAATGTCCTTAGAATACATAAATTACTCTCTAGCGGTCACAATTAAGTACATCATCATTTTAGGACACCAAAATAAAATATCGTATCTGATATAATTTATTATTTGCAAGGCCAATTTATTAATAAATGGCATACGTCAAGGGGAAAGGGGGGCATAAAGAAAGAAGAAAGAAGAAAACACAAAATATCTCTCTTATTATTAGAACAATCGAAAAACGCGTAAGAGATAAAGTTGTAGAAAATCATATTTGCTACAATTTATCGCAAACTCTAATGTGTACAGAGATATTAAGGAATTTAATTTTCAATCATAAACCGCCAATATTTCTGTAAATATTAATGTAACAGAAGAAATGATAAGAAACAAAATTATAGTTAGAAGTTAGTTAAGAATTATAGTTAAAATTAATACCTACAAGTTTACTTCGATTAAATTTTTCGATTATTCTTATATTAAGGGAGATATGCCAAATTTTGTGTCTACAAAAAAAGCATCTAAAAAAATTAATTCTGCTAGAATATTGATGTCGACTTTGAAACACCCAAATCAACGCGGAATGAAACACTTAGGATAACCACCAAATATTTTAAGTCGTTTGTTAATTTTTCGGTGTTCATAATAAATATATTCAAATAATCAAAAACATCTATAAAGGAAGTACTGCCCAAATAAAGTTAGACAAAGTAGGACCAATATTTCCAATTAACAAGAGGGTGATACAGGGGGATGCTCTATCCGCAAAACAATTCAATAATGTACTTGATCGTGTGTTCCTGTTGTTAAATTGAAATAATATAGGAATTAAAATAGATGGAATTAAATTAAAGAATCTTCGGTTTGCGGTCGATATAGCTTTGTTTTCTCGTAATACAGTTCAATTACAAAGAATTCTTAACCAACCGCAAATTTATTGCGACAAAGTTGGCCAGAAAATTAATTGTCTGAAAACCAAGGTTATGTCGAACGAAAACACGACTTCATCCTTTATTTCACTAAACGGGGTAGAAATTGAACGCGTTATTACTTTCAAATATCTAGGACAAATAATATCGTGCGATAAGTGAGGCAGTGTCAAGGTGCTGCAGAGAATAAATATATTCAAATAATCAAAGCACGGAAAAGTTACTGGTCGCTTAAATTTGTTTTCAAAAGTCAGATGAACATAGCTCTTAAAGCAAAAGTATTCAACATATGTTTTCTCCCCATTCTGACATACGGATTCCCAACATCAGCTCTGAGCCAAATCGACTACAAGAAATTAAGATCATGGCAAAGAAGCATGGAACACAGTATGCTTAGCATAAAAAAAATACAAAAAATAAAATGCTCTGACATTATAATCAAGACAAAAGGCAAAGAAGTAATAGTCTCTATAAAAAGATTACAATGGAAATGGGCAGGACACGTGGCGATGCTCAGTGATAACTGTTCGACTGTACAGAGCACTACAATATGGACAACGTATAATTCTAATAGAACAAGAGGTCGCCCACCTCAAAGGTGGAGGAATGAACTGGTGAAGTTTGCAGATGGTCAATGGATGAGAAGAGCCTTCAGCAGGCAATAATGAAATTCAGTAGAGGAGGCCTTTACCCAATAATTGGGACACTAATGGGCTATTATTATTATTACATTATTATTATACCCATTAACTCGTATATCACGTTAAAATTTTTACTGACTGTATAACCCGACCATTTAGTAGTTTTTCCTGGAAAGTTTTCCGGGAGTTTTGATAATTATTATTTTTATAAATTTTGAAGCCCTCTTTTCGAATTTTCACTTTGTCACCTCGCATCTTTGCGGCTTATGCCGCCACAGTGGAAAAATGATGGCCAAAAACAGTTTTTTGACAATGTATCCTTTTAAGGATGAAAATATTAATCGATTAAACTAAAGAAAATTTCCTAATATTTATGTCCGTTTTTTTTAAATTAATAGTAATAGCAAACTAACACACATGTACACCAACGTTTATTTCGTATAATAACGAAAAATATTTCTTCTACGGAACATCTGCCGACAGATCTCAAGTGTTATTCCTGAATCATCAGTACGAGTCTATCGTACTGATGATATTCAGAATAGACTCATCTTTTTGTAGAGAAAGCGATGTGACACCTTCCGATTCAAAAGTGCGATCCACTATCCCAACATTCTCATTCAGAGGTGGTTTTTTGTTTTTTGTGCGCATCTTAGATAACAGTACAGTTAATAGTGAAATAATAACAGGCGGGCTTGTGCGATCGTAATATTTTGTACAGCGTGCGTAAAATGTCGATGAAAAGCAGCAGTTCAGAAATTTCTAGAGTTCGTTATGATGACTGTTAGTTTGCGTTATCACCGACATGAAATAACATTTCTTAAAAGGACTACAATTTACAGACAATGCGCTGTGTAGTATACCCGCTGGTTTGAATGCTTGAAGATTGAAGTGTCTGGAAACAAGCATATATACCCTGTAAGTTATCTCTAAATAATAATATTTTATCTTTTGTCAATAATTTTAGCTAGTTTCAATTATACGTTTTTTATAATATTTTACTAAATACACAAACACAACAAATTATATATTATATTATCGAATGATAATTAGTGAGAACTCTAGGTTTTTGAAATAAAATTTCAAATTCGCCCCCTTTACCTAGACCAGTTTTTTGTATTATAAATACGTATTTCGACTACAATGTAGTCATCATCAGTATAAATTAGCTAGTCGTACTTTACTCTTTGACAATTAGAAATAGATATAAAGTCGAGATCAATAGACAAAAATAAAAATAGATAGAAAATTAACTAAATTAAAATATACTGGATTTAAAATATAATAAATTTTAAATTGTCACCAAATTAGTAACAAGTAACATATCCTGCGACACTATAAGAGTAATTTTAATAAGAGTAAAATTAACAGGAATAAATGCGATTGAAGGAAATTTTAACAAGAGTAATTTCAATATAATTTAAAATTTATTATATTTTAAATCCAGTATATTTGAATTTAGTTAATTTTCTATTTATTTTTGTTTTTGTCTATTGATCTCGACTTTATATCTATTTCTAATTGTCAGAGAGTAAAGTACGACTAGCTAATTTATATTGATGATGACTACATTGTAGTCAAATTTGTATTTATAATACAAAAAACTGATCTAGGTAAAGGGGGCGAATTTGAAATTTTATATCAAATTATATATTAAATAAACTCAATATTTTTAACTTTCCATTTGGGAAATTTAAATTATTGTGTCTCCACGTTTCGAGGTACTTAGAGTCCGAATCCATCGTTTTTAGAGAAATGTCTGTATGTATGTATGTTTGTACATATATGTAATGTTCGTGAACTTTTCGTCATGCGTATCTCAAGAAAGATGGTGATATGGATTGCGTATCAATTTCATTCGATGTATTATTTAATACCTGATAAGATTTGCAAGAAATATGACTTTTTTTATAACGAGCGAGCGGCAAGATACGAGGTGGCAAAATTAAAACTCAAAAAGAACACGTCGAAATCTATGTTAATACCAATTATTAAAACTCCTGGAAAACATCAGCAGGTATCCCCATTATTCAGCATCAAGTGATTGTGCTAGTAGACCATGTATGCAAACTTCTATATAGATTATAACTGGTCATATGGCCAGCTGAAAGAGTTATCTCTATAACCAAGGCCCCCTTGCCACTATTCGCCTTTCTTCGTTTCTATTTTCTGCACAGGCGCGAGTTTGGGTGCATAACATGATATATCATATCACATAACGAGTATATAATTTAATATATCAGATCATATTGATTAATGATTATAAGCTTATCATCTAGACCACGGTAGTGCGACAGATTGAGTTTAGAGGGTTTTCCCTGTGTACTGTGCTATTACTTACCGTGCTATTACTTTTAGGCGATGTTTGACCCCGACACAACTTTTGAATGGAAAGAGTTCTAGTGGTGAGTTTCGGAAAATAGATATTTTACGAAATTATAAGAGATTGATTTTTTCAATCAGCGTTAAGAAATAAACAGTTTTAAAGTTATTTTAATTAAAAAATGCAAAAATAGCGGAAACGCTTTCCAATTTAGCGCGTATAATCTATCAATATTCTATCCTACTTCCATATATCCTGTATAATTGATATTTGACATACAGTTAGATCTAGTACCCAAACCGGCAAGAAAATTATAAAAACCAGTAATTTCTATACCAAAATTGAAAATGTTTGCATTTTTGTTTTAATAAATTTAACATTGTGAAACATCTATCTTATACAATCCATTCTGATTGGTTGACAGTACATTCTGATTGGATGACACATATAACGCGTAGCATTTCAAAAAGTGTATATATTTTTAACAGCAGTATTTAAAAGCCATTATTTATGAATATTCCATTGGGGAAATACTCATTTTTATAATTTAACAAAGTAACATCTATAGGATGTTATTTGGATCTAATTTATACGTAATTTTGTTGAAAAAAATTTTACCCACTTCTAGACATGCTAAAAGGATGCTGTTTTTTGCATTCAACCCAGACAAGCTTGAAATTTATATGAAAAATGGGAAAACGTAATTTTCCAACGCATCGTCCCCGAAAATGGGAAAAAACACCAAAAATTACCGTTTTTATCTAATTATGGTGTTTTCTTTATGAAAGTTGAACAATGCGAATAAAATCTTCATCCATTATTTGAGAAAAAAAATTTTTTTTCATGCATTATTTAGAATTTGTGAAAAAAATTAAATTTTTGTCTGGGTCTAAAAATTTAAATATCTCGTAAACCAATAGAGATATAGAATAAATAATCGCAAATTATTACGTGTTATTTCAACAAAGTCCACAGAACTTATATACCACATCTGAATAAAATAATTTTGAGGCCACGCGAATTTTAGGACTATGCCAAATTAACAAGAAATTTTACAAAAAAATGTTAAACATCTCCGAAACGGTGTGTTCTATGGGAAAAATAAGCAAACAAAATTCCCTAATAATTTCCAGATTTCCCAGAGATCTGGGAATCTGTAGTTTCCCTAAGTCTGTAGTTTCATAACTGTAAGTATGATTAGTATGATTTAAAAAATTTATAACGCGGCAAGTTTTAAAATATTTGAAACAAAAATAAAAACAAAATAAAAATTTATTTTCCAAGTTATTAAATTTTAATAACACATTAAGGGAAAACTTGCGAAATAAATTACAACAAAATTCTTTCTGACATTTAATAAATTTACCATTTATTAAATTTCTTGGTAAAAAGTTTACCGAGCTTTTTACTTGGTTAATAGCTCGGTCTTTTATTCCATATCGTCACTTTTTAAAAAGCAAACATTATATGAAGTATCTCCTCGAAAACTCGGCCCTTTTTTACATTTATGTTTTTGATCAGATAAATATTAATCAATATTCCTCACGAATATGGTCGCCATAAATATTACTTTAAAGGCATTATTTAGTTTCGAACTTTAGTTTCGAAATAATTATTCAGATTAATAGCTCTTAATCACAGAGCCATAAACCAGTAAGATGTGGCCACATTTCCAAAATAATTGAAATTCAAATGCAAAACTATAAACTTTACCTTCTTATATTTTAAGGGATGGATAAAATGCCTTGTTGAACAGATTTAAAATGGAATTGGTAAAACTGTTGAAAAATATTTAAAATGCTAAGTGTAAATGGTTTAGAAGAGCGTATTTAAAATACGGTTTCCGAATGTGCAAAACTGCGAAATTACTTGATTAATTCTGTACTTCAAAATTTACATTTAGATTTAAAATTTAAATTTAGTTCATTCATGACGTATTACAATAAACAATTTTATGTTTATGAAATAAGTTTCGACTATTAAAAAAATTATAATTAAATATTGATAAGAAAATCTTAACTCGTGAACCAGGAATCGAACCTCGGCCCTCTGGATATCTGGTCTAGCTATACTAAAAGCCAACTTTTTCATATCATTGACAGTATTGCTTTTGTTGTCAAATATCAAAATTATTGTTCATATATTTATTATTTGTGTATACTTAAGCGTCACTACTAAAGTATACACAAGAAATAAATATATGACTCATAATGTTGATATTTGACAACACAAGTAATACTGTCAATGATATGAACAAGTTGGCTCTTACGTCAGAATCGCCATTGGTGTAGCGGTAAGCACGCTGGACTAAATATCCAGAGGGCCAAGGTTCGATTACTGGTTGAGGAATCAAATTTTTCTTATCAATTTGATTAAAATTCAATGACATTTGTCTATAAACTATACCCTGGTCTCTTGTATTTGTCTTATGTTACCTAATTGGAATTTGACAAGTATTGTGTTGTGACGTTTAAGTATAAACAAATAATAAATATAATTATATTTTTGTCCCCTGTATCCATGCTGCGTGGTATCTTTTAAACGGTGCGATATAGAGAAAACTTTTACATAAATACTTGTCTAAGTCCATTTAGGTTACGTTAATTTTTCTTATCAATATTGAATAAAAAATTCGATGACATTTGTCAATAAAGTATACGCCAGTTCTCTCGTTTTTGTCTTACGTAGCCTAAATGGAATTTGACAAGTACTGTATTATGACGCTTAAGTATACGCAAATAATAAATATATGAACAAAATTATACCTCTAAATTTAAAATTTGGAAAAAATTTAAAATTTATATAGACTACTCTAAAGCATTAACATTTTAATAATGTTTTACTATTTTCATTTGAAATATGTTGAAGAAAAATGGTATTGTACCCATCCCTTCAAACAGAGGTGGGCAGTCTTTGAATTCATTGTGCTCTGAGTAAGAGGAAGATAGAGAAGTAGAGTAAATACAGAGTGTCCCTACTAATTATTATTATTTGCTCTTTTTTAATTAAAACATTTTCTGAAAAAAATGTATAATATACTATAGTGCTAGAAGTGAAGCTGACTGACTGACTGACACACTCACTCATCTATATAAAGCCAACCCACTTGTAGACATGCTTAATTGCTTCAAACTGACGAGAAATATCCGAAAACTTAAGTTTTTCATTGCAATCCCTCCGAAAATGGGAAAAACATCCCTTAAAGTGCCCTTATCACTTCTGTTCATGATAGAAAGATCGCGGTTTTCCATTTGACGTAAACCAACTCCAAAATAACATAATTATTTGAAAAAAGTAAAATTTACCATCACAACCCTTCCAAATTGGGAAAAACACCCCTAAAACAAACCCTTTTCTCCTATTCATGCTAGAAAGATGCAGTTTTTTGCAATCGACGCTAAATAACTACAAATGAGGAAGTTAATTCGAAAAACTTAAAATTTTTCATTCCAAGCCCTCGGAAAATTGCAAAAACACCCCCCAAAATAACGTTTTTCTCTTCAATACATGCCAAACACATGGGATTTTCATCAATCGACCCGAAATAATGTGATATTAACGTAAAATTTTGAAAAATTTCATTAACTACATCGAAACATCCCCGAAAATGAGAATAACACCCCTAAAACTGTCCTTTTCACTTTTATTCATGTTATAAAAATCAGGTTTTTCCATTCGACGTGGAACAGGTTTAAAATAACAGGGTTATTTCAAAAACGTAAAGTTTGCTATCGTATTCATTCGCAAATGGGAAAAAAAACCAAAAGGCCACTTTTTCTTCTACACATGCTGGAAAGATGCATTTTTTTGCATTCGACGCTAAATAAATATAAATTATGAAGGTAATTGGAAAAACTTTAAAATAATTTTTCATCACTATCACCTAAAAACATGGAAAACAACCCCCTTAGCTACCCTTTAAACTTCCGTTCATGGTAGAAAATTGGGATTTTTTGCATTTGGTGGAGAATTTCTTCAAACTAATGAGGTTATTTGATAAACTTTAATTTTTTCATCGCCATCTCCTTGAAAATGGAAAAAACGCTCCGAAAATGACCCATTAACGACTTTACAGTTTTTTTGTATTCAACGCAGAATAACTGCAAATTAAAAGATTAGTTCGAAAAACGAATTTTTTTTGTCACTACCCCTTGAAAACGGTAATGTGAGACCTATCTATGCGAAATCCCCTCAAACCCCCCATCCTAAGCCCTCTTCCACCAACAAATTCCCCCCCCCCTAAAAAAAACCCTCAAAAATCTTCCCAAAAAATTTCGCACCCCGAAAGATCCCCCCCCCCATTAATTCTCTAATGGTAACTTCTTTTTGGTAAGTATTTCCACTTTTTAACCCGACTTCAAAAAAGGAGGATGGTTCTCAATTCGTCTGTATTTTTATTTTTTTATTTATTTTTTATTTATTTTTTTTTTATGTGTGTTACCTCAGAACTCCGTCATTTATGAACCGATTTTGAATTTTTTATTTTTTATTTAAAGGGTTTGGCTTCCCATTGGTCCCATTGGCACCAAATCAAATTCTGATGAGGGATTCTCCGGGAAATCGAGGAAAATCCTCATTTTATATGTGATAATCGATTTCTGCGAAATTTTTATTTTTTTTTGAAAGGGTATACTCATTCATAATGGGAAAATAAGAATTTTTTTTAAAAAACCGACTTCAAAAAAATATTTTACAAAAAAAAACCGACCCCAAAAAAAAAATTTTTACAAAAAAAAAAACAAAATGTATGTAAAAAAAACGGAAAATCTGTTATAAAAAAATGCACTTAAAATAAAAAAAAGGGTAAAAAAAAAATGTGTTTAGTAGTGTCGTTTAGTAGGTCTACCCATATTTAGACAAATAAAATCAGTTTTAGAACTTCAAAGTCACTAAAAAGCGAGAAATAAACCATGTTTTGACAAAATGGAAACCCGACTTCAAAAATCAAATATTCTATAACAAAAAATGCACTAAAAAGTAAAAAAATAATTGCATATTCTTGTGCCAATTTTAGTTCACCTAAGCAAAAAATTTATATATATATATGTAAAATTATTGTTATTTTTGGAGGCGGTGTCCAAAAGTTATGTGAATTTCTCTATGCTGACACCGCCTCCAAAAATAACAATAATTTTACATATATATATAAAAATGTTTGCTTAGGTGAACTAAAATTGGCACAAGAATATGCAATTATTTTTTTACTTTTTAGTGCATTTTTTGTTATAAAATATTTGATTTTTTAAGTCGGGTTTCCATTTTGTCAAAATATGGTTTATTTTACAATTTATGTAAGGTTATTTTCTGTAACGCGGAGCCAAGGGGGGAACAATATCAATTAAATTTTTTTTAGAAACTGAAAAGTTATGGTTTTTTATAATTGAATATAATTTATTCAATCAACTTAGGAATAGATTTGCCTACTCTTGGTCAATGTATCGTACTATTGGCCAATATAAAAGTACTATTTGGTGCTAGTGAAAATTATTTTTCGCATAATTTTTTTTTTCAAAAAAGTTAAAGTGATTTCAATAATAAATTTAAATAAATTTTATTGAATCAAGCACTGAAATATGTCCTTCGAAGGTTTTCAGAATAGAAAAGCAACAAAAAGTAAATGCTGGTACCAATATTCCAACCATTTTTTATGGTCACTATACAAAGTACACATACTTTGGAATTCTGTAATTTGAGGCATAAAATGTACCTTTTTAATATTATTGTGCATTGATAAAATATAAATGTTATAGAAATCTTTTGATCCTTTACCGCTTGACCGTTATAATAAAAGAGTTCAATTTTTGATAAGAATTTTAATAGAATTGGAAAATAGTTTAGACTTTTAGAGATGGCGGTAAATTACTTACCTGATTTAATAATTTTTTCTTCGTAGTGGGTATGCAGAATGGTATCGAAAGTTGATGATACTGGTGATATAAAGTAAACATGCGAATGATAAGGCTGGGGGGGGGGGTATAATTTGTTACTGATTTTTCAATGGTTAAATTTTCAATAAGATGGGAATTTTATGTTAGCTTACTCAATCTCATTGAGTTTCTTCGACAGTTACTCTACTTTGAATTTAAAAAGTGAAAATTACTATTCGGAGCTAGTGAAAATTATTTTTCGTATAGTTTCTTTTAAAAAAAAATAAAATTAGTGTTTTTAATAATGAAGAATACATCGCAATACTTGGTAGCACACCCTGTATTTAATTATCGTCCGTCTCACTTCAAAACATAACTCTCTAGCTTACTCTCACACAGCTTATGGAGAGCACCCATGCTATGAAGAGTAATCTGTGCCCGCCTTGTAGGTATATTTTACTTGAATTTCAATTATTTGAAGTGTGGCCACAAACTGCTCGGTTAACTTTCGATTAGTTTTTAAGTTTGAAAATAATAAATGATTAAAAATAATAATTATGGCGGTCAAATTTGTAAGGACTATAGATTAGTGATTGTACAAGTCGCATCTGATAGATAAATAACGCCGCTTATAAAGATATACAAACTATAAAACAGATCAAAAGCAACTGTGAGTTCTTCTCGCAAGAAGCTGAGTTATATAGTTCCTGATACTTTTTAGGAATAGTTCTGGCGTTTTTGCCATAAAAAAAGTTAATTGACAAAATGATCTGCCAATCCCGTAGCAGATCATTTTTCAGCAGATCAAAAAGAAATGTTCTTCTCGCATGAAGCTGAGTTCTATAGTTCCTGATATTTTTAGGGATAGTTCTGGCGTTTTTGCCATACAAAAGTCAATTGACAAAATGATCTCCCATTCCCGTAGCAGATCATTTTGCAGCAGATCAAAAACAAATGTTCTCCTCGCAGCTGAGTTGCACAGTTCCTGATACTTTTCAGTAATAGTTCTAAGCTCACGTCCAGCAAATCATAAACGGAAGTTCGAATAGTCGAAAAATACTATTGTCATCGTTTCAAATCATTTTGAAAGGCTAAAACACTTTTGTATTTCTCAGATTCGTGTCAGAACTGCAATGTAAAGTTCGATTCGAGTCAAGAACTCACATCCTAGTGCCAGCAGATTATGTCAGAACGTTAAATAAGTCGAAAAATACTATTTTCATCGTTTCAAATCGTTTTGAAATGCTAGAACTCATACGTTTTTCCCGTTTCGGTAACGTCAAATTTGTAAGAACCTAGTAGTTGCTTCGTTTCCGGAACGCGAGTATATATATAAATATTATATATATATATATATATATGTATTTGATCTTTTTTTTTGTTATCGTAAATAAATATATTTTTTGTTTCGTAATTTTTTTTATTTATTATTCGTGACAATCAGACGAGTGTCCACCTTTCTGACCTGCCACCCAGATTAAGGGTTGACGAGCTGCCGTTAGTATAATCGTGAGTGGTACTCAGAAAAAACCTGAGCGCCCAACATAATTTTTGTTTTTTTGTTTTTCGAATTGGTGCTACAATTTGTCGGCTAGCCATCACCTTGTTGATTCCAAGGTGGTGAAACTACCGTCACAATATATATATATATATATATATATATATATGTCGGAATCGTACGTTTATCAAAGGGATAAATGTGTTTTTTTATTTATGGATACGCTTGTTCGAACATTTCTCTACATCAATAATATGTTTTACAGTTTTACACTTTTATTTATAAGTACAAAGAAACTATTTTTAAGAAAAGGTTTATTTTATTACAGTATGTCTGACATAAAGAATCCTCCAGACATAGAGGTCCGGAAATTAGATATTATCAATACTTATATATTCTTAGAATAAAATAAATTGTCTAAAAGTGCAATAAAGAATAATTGCTTTAAGATTTATCAATTAACATAGTAAGTGTTCAGTTGAAGGGGTTTGACCTCTACTTAGACGCAAATTGTACGGTACGAGTGTAATAAACCAATTTTTGTGATATACCTTAGATGGTACATAAATATGATGTAGTAATAGGATGACCCCTTTCCAATATTTTTACAAACATCAAGGAAGGGAGAGGAGTTTCAAAAAGGAAGCAGGACAGTCAGTCTGAGAGGACAGCACCCGAGTACAGACCGTATCGTGCAGTTGCGTATGAGTATCAACTGAACTCTGCTGAAAGTTACATGAAAATAGCATCACATGGAAATAGTGTTTGGATTATTGGTAGCCCTTTTGGACTAGTATAATTAATTATGTTTATTGATGAGATAACCGTGGTATGGCATTTGTTAGTATTATTCGTGTTGTATCTGTATTGTTAACTGGAGCTAACTTACTGTGTCGCAGGTTGAACTAATTGTAATTACTAATTGTGAAAGTGCGGGACACCGGGTATTATTGTAGACTAGTGCGTGTTTGTGAAAATGCATCTTTCAGTGTGCTATTGGAAAATTGGTAAGTGTTTGTATTTTATAAAAAAACAACAATGCCTGACAACATATATACTGGTTCAAACGACCATAATCCCAATTATGCAACTCCGACATCAGAAGTGGGATCAGTGCCTGGTATATCATTGCAAGATAAACATGAGAAAATACGCCAAAAGTAATATCTGTTCTAACAAAAGAACTCGTATCAATTATCTTTGATTCTAATTACCCTATTAAGTTCCATACTGACGCTAGCTATAATGGGTTTAGGGCTATGTTAAGGCAAAAGATCGAAGTAAAGATCATTCTTATGAACTATAAACTTTAGCTGTAGTAAACTCATTAAAACATTTTCGACATTATTTACACGGGCGGAAATTTGTGGTCATTACAGATTGTAACTCATTAAAAGTATCTCAAAATATAGCAAATTTAAATGATCAAGTCCACAGATAATGGGCTTTCTTGTAGTCCTTTACTTTTGAAATTATATATCGTGCGGGTAAACGAATGACTCTTGTAGATTTCCTTTGATGAAATCCAATAGATGTTAATAATAAAATAGTAAATAAAAGAAAAGAAAAGGAAATTAATCTAGCTGAGAGTCGGAAGATTCGTTATTAACCGAACAACGTCGCGATCGTCAAATCTAGAAAATTGTTACCGGGTTACAGAACGATGTGATTGCGGAAGACATCGCGAAAAACATACGAGTTGCGATCTTGTATCCTTTTCCGCAAAACTCGGAGAAATGTAAAAAAGCTTATTGTTTGCCATCGCTTCAAGGGGTTTCGTTGATCCGTTATTAGGGTGTGCATCAGTCAATTATGCACTTGGACTGGGATAAAGCGCTTGAGGGGCTTTATGAGTAATTTTGATTTGAAGGAATGGCGAAATATCTGTATAAACCATTGCACGGTCGTAGAAAGACGCGATAGGAGAAACACAATTGGGTTTTAATAGTACTATCAATCGTGTAACTAAATCCAGTCCTTTAGAGTTATAAATTCGTAATGTAGCGAGACCTCACGATATCTCCAAGGTGACACAGCAGGCCGTAGATAATATAAAAGCTAATGCTAGATACGATAAAAAAAAAAAAAAAAAAAAAAAAAGATTCGATAAAACTAAAGCAAAAATAATTAAATTCAATATTGGTGATTTTGTATTGTTAAAAAGAGAAGAAAGAAACCAAACTAAATTAGAACCGAAATTTAGGGGCCCATTTGTAGTGGCAGAGGTTTTAGAAGGAGATAGATACACTTTAAAAAAAACAGTAAAAGGTAGAAGGACTTACAAATACAGTCATGATAAATTGAGATGCATGCCGGAGGGTTACATTCCTAGAGAGTTAGATGTCTGTGATTCTGATAACGATGTTGAAAACGATTCAGTAGAGAGCTCTGATGAGCACTGACAATCGTTTTGTAAAATGAATTAAGCCTTACACGGTTCCCATGATTTTCCCACACACCATACATATGGTAACGGGGTCTAAAGAAATTTAGATGTGATTATGTGTAAGCATTTTGTAAAATGAATTAAGCCTTACACGACGTATTCAGTAATGGGGTTCCCATGATTTTCCCACACACCATACATATGGTAACGGGGTCTAAAGAAATTTAGATGTGATTATGTGTAAGCATTTTGTAAAATGAATTAAGCCTTACACGACGTATTCAGTAATGGGGTTCCCATGATTTTCCCACACACCATACATATGGTAACGGGGTCTAAAGAAATTTAGATGTGATTATGTGTAAGCATTTTGTAAAATGAATTAAGCCTTACACGACGTATTCAGTAATGGGGTTCCCATGATTTTCCCACACACCATACATATGGTAACGGGGTCTAAAGAAATTTAGATGTGATTATGTGTAAGCATTTTGTAAAATGAATTAAGCCTTACACGACGTATTCAGTAATGGGGTTAGCATGATTTTCCCACACACCATACATATGGTAACGGGGTCTACAGAAATTTAGATGTGATTATGTGTAAGCATTTTGTAAAATGAATTAAGCCTTACACGAAGTATTCAGTAACGGGGTCTAAAGAAATTTAGATGTGATTATGTGTAAGCATTTTGTAAAATGAATTAAGCCTTACACGAAGTATTCAGTAACGGGGTCTAAAGAAATTAAGATGTGATTATGTGTAAGCATTTTGTAAAATGAATTAAGCCTTACACGAAGTATTCAGTAACGGGGTCTAAAGAAATTTAGATGTGATTATGTGTAAGCATGAGAGTAACAGTTTCATTACATTAGATTGATAGCTCATAGGATGTAACTGGCACTCGAGACAATAAAATTTAATTTCATTAAACAAACTCTATCATCCTCTGCCGCTGGACTGGACTACTAAGTTTATGGATTATGATTTAAGTGAAATGTAGTATCTATAATATCAAATCTAACGCCAAGCAAAACTAAAATTTTAGATACACCCGGGGACGTGTGATCGTCAGAATGGCCGTGTCGGAATCGTACGTTTATCAAAGGGATAAATGTGTTTTTTTATTTATGGATACGCTTGTTCGAACATTTCTCTACATCAATAATATGTTTTACAGTTTTACACTTTTATTTATAAGTACAAAGAAACTATTTTTAAGAAAAGGTTTATTTTATTACAGTATGTCTGACATAAAGAATCCTCCAGACATAGAGGTCCGGAAATTAGATATTATCAATACTTATATATTCTTAGAATAAAATAAATTGTCTAAAAGTGCAATAAAGAATAATTGCTTTAAGATTTATCAATTAACATAGTAAGTGTTCAGTTGAAGGGGTTTGACCTCTACTTAGACGCAAATTGTACGGTACGAGTGTAATAAACCAATTTTTGTGATATACCTTAGATGGTACATAAATATGATGTAGTAATAGGATGACCCCTTTCCAATATTTTTACAAACATCAAGGAAGGGAGAGGAGTTTCAAAAAGGAAGCAGGACAGTCAGTCTGAGAGGACAGCACCCGAGTACAGACCGTATCGTGCAGTTGCGTATGAGTATCAACTGAACTCTGCTGAAAGTTACATGAAAATAGCATCACATGGAAATAGTGTTTGGATTATTGGTAGCCCTTTTGGACTAGTATAATTAATTATGTTTATTGATGAGATAACCGTGGTATGGCATTTGTTAGTATTATTCGTGTTGTATCTGTATTGTTAACTGGAGCTAACTTACTGTGTCGCAGGTTGAACTAATTGTAATTACTAATTGTGAAAGTGCGGGACACCGGGTATTATTGTAGACTAGTGCGTGTTTGTGAAAATGCATCTTTCAGTGTGCTATTGGAAAATTGGTAAGTGTTTGTATTTTATAAAAAAACAACAATGCCTGACAACATATATACTGGTTCAAACGACCATAATCCCAATTATGCAACTCCGACATATATATATATATACATATATAAAAATACATATATATATATATATATATATATATATATATGTATATATATATATATATATATATATATAAATATATATATATATATATATATATATATATATATATATATATGTATGTATGTATGTATTTTTGTATTGAAAATTTTTGAGAATGATTTTTCTGGATCCAACACATATTTTAATTATCAAATAGTAAGAGAAAATATTTTTCTCTTAGAAAAAGAAGGAGTTCTTTTTAAGTACAAACAGAAAACAATCTAGTTCCATTTAGTTTTTTTCTTAATCAAATATTTTTATAAGTTAATATTAAGAAAATTGAAAATTATATAATGGACTCGTTTATTTTCTTGTAAAACAAAAGACTGAGGCATTAAAAAGACAAGTTTGACAAAAAAAGTGAGACGAAAATCAATTTCCAGAAAATAATTTAGTTAATTTTCGATAGCGAATATCTCAAAAACCATAGCAGACACGAAAAAAATAGTTTGTGACATTCATGTAAAAAATATTGTAAGCTTTAATTTTGAAAAGCATAATTTTTCCGATACGACTCGCCGTTTTCAAGATATAAGTAAACATCCCCCCCAAAAAGGGATATTTCCCCAACTAATTCCATCATCGAGCGGTAGAGGTAGGAGCGGGGATTGTAAGTATGTTTTATTCTTACGTGTCTTACCCCCCTTTTGGCCAATCAATGACTATTTAGCCAGTTGACACCATAAAATATGATATATTAAGCTAAAACTAGAAATTTTATAAAAAAACTTAGCTCGTAAACTAGCTCGAACTCAAACTTAAAGTTATCGAGGTTGTTTTAACGACTTAAAGAAGTATATTCCATGAAAATTTGAAGTAATTTTAAATTGGAAGAAAAACGTTACAGCTATCTGAAAATAGCAATTTTTCAAAAATTGATTGGCTTTGCCTGGCCATATATCAAACGGGAAGAGTCAAGAAGTAAAATTGATGATGGTTAACGATAGAGTAAGCCAAAACAAAAAATATGAGCCACTGTATAGCTTTCTAAATAAAAAACTGTTGACCGGAGACTGTTTCAAATTTAGACAAAATTTTGCTAAAACAGTGGGTCAGATAAAGTCTAACTGTCGCACCAGATTTTGGTTTTAAGTCAAGTTTGTATGCTTTTCTTGAAGAATAAAATAAGTGGGAAAAATGGCGCTTGTTTCAAGTTTCACGTTTTTCAGAGACGGAGAAATGAGCTTCTGAAAATGACTAAAAAATGGGCATTTTCAAAACTTCAAAAAATTCCACACTTGCCGGATTTGAACGGATGAAGCTCATATTATGGAAATCGTTTTTTTTTCTAAGCACTATTGATAAAAAAAATCGGCTGCCAAATCGATGACAAGAGTGCGCACGTTTTTGTCGAAAAGTAATGGATCTGCTCATGTATATATATATATATATATATATATATATATATATATATATATGTATATATATATATATATATATATATATATATATATATATATATATATATATGTTTATATATATATATATATATATATATATATATCTATATAAACATATATATATGGTGTACGTACATATATATATGGTGTACGTACATATATATACGGTGTATGTATCACCGTTGTTTCTTCTTGTACCTGGGAGGTTATGGGTTTGAATCCCGACACCGGCAGTTTGTCAATTAAAAAAAAAATTAATGTGGTGGTTGATTGACTAAACTGTCGGCGTATCGACTAGAAAGTAGTAACCGGTTATGCTTGTGAAGGTTTTCTGCAGTTTCCTTCACGAGCTCCAGATAAATATCGGCATAGTTCCTATCAAAGTCGGCTGCAGCGTCACACCTACCAATTCCTTCTCTGCATACGAATTCCTCATCCTCCACTCATATCATAAAAATGTAAATAAAAATGTAAGTAAAAATTTATAAAGGTTAACACATAATGATGTTGGTGGCCTCTGTTATAGACCGTCATGTCTCAAAAACGGAGGTTAACCACCAATATTATTATTAAATACACGAGTAAATATATAAATTTTAGAGACGGTGATTTTCGACATCTACTAGGTAGGAACGATGGACATTTGAAGAAATTTTGGCATAAATATTAATATCTATGCGTAAATTTATTGAAACAAATCTAATTCACTTATAGACATGCTAGGAGGATGCGTTTTTTTGCATTCGACATGGAATAACGAGAAACTTATATCATCAACAAAATATTAATAAAAAAATGGCATTTCCAACTGATCAAATTAAGAAAAAGATATTTATTGACATACATTTCCTATACTATATTTGATACATACTTTCGTGGTTAAGAACTAGATTTATTCCATTACTCGTGGGAATAATAATGAAGAATGACACTTTAATTCAAAAAATAATTTTTTTGTGTTATTCATAGTCATTCAGTAATATTCAAAGAATATATCTGAAGAATATATTATCCGACCAAAAACATAAATCTAAGGAAGAGCCGAGTTTTCGGAAAAATCCTTAATGTAATAGTTCCTTCTAAAAAAGTGATGATATGAGAGTTAGGACCAAGCTATTTACAAAGTAAATAGCTCTAAACTTCATATAATAGTTGCTTCTTAAAAAGTGATGATATGGATGTTGTATGTTTTTAAAATTTCATATAACGCGGCAAGTTATTTTTTCTGATGAGTTCAAATATTTTTAAACTTGCCGCGTTATATAAAATTTTAAAAACATACTAAGGGAAAACTTACGAAATAAATTTCAACCAAATTTTTTCTTACATTTAATCAATTTACCCCTCATTCATTTTTTTAGTTAATATATTACCGAGCTATTTACTTTGTAAATAGATCGGCTCTTTAATGGGAGATTATCACTTTTTAAAGAGCAACTATTATATGAAGTCTACAGCTATTTACTTTGTAAATAGCTCGGTCCTTTCTTCCATATCATCACATTATAAGAAGCAACTATTATATGAAGTTTAGAGCTATTTACTTTGTAAATAGCTCGGTCCTTACTCTCATATCATCACTTTTTAAGAAGGAACTATTACATTGAGGATTTTCCCAAAAACTCGGCCCTTTCTTACATTTATGTTTTTGGTCGGATATCAATCCTTTTTGAAAGGCTTAAATATACGAAGCCAAAGGCTTCGCACAAAACGCTACGCATTTTGTTACGCTTCGCTTTTTACTCTTAGTTCTACGATGAATAAAAAAAACCCGGTCTTTCTAACATGAAAAGAAGTGAAAAGGGCAGTTTAAGGGTTGTTTTTCCTCTTTTTGGGGATTGCGATGTAGGTAATGAAATTTTCGTGGTATTTTGTTAATTTGACTTTATTTTGGGTCGATTGGTGAAAATCCCATTTCTACCATGAAAAAAAACTAAAAGAGTAGCTCGGGGGTGCTTTTCAAATTTTTTTTGGGAGGAAGCGATGAAAGTTTTTAAGTTTTTTGAATAACCTTCTTAATTTGTAGCTGTTTAGCGTCAAATATAAAAAACTGCATCTTCCTGGCATGTATACAAGAAAAGGGGTAGTTTTAGGGGTGTTTATCCCATTTGCGAAGGGTAACGATGGAAAAATTAACATTTTGAAAATAATCCTATTATTTTAAATCCGGTCCACGTCGAATGAAAAAACCTGATCTTTCTAACATGAATAGAAGTGAAAAAGGCAGTTTAAGGAGTGTTTTTCCCATTTTCGGAGGTTTCCGATGTAGATAATGAAATTTTTCAAAGTAATCTGTTAATTTGACTTTAAGAAGAAAATCCCATCTCTCTTACTAGAATTGAAGTGAAATGACAATTTTACGGTTGTTTTCCTAATTTTCGGGAGGGGGGGATTAGTTTGCGATGTAGGAAATGAAATTTTTCAAAGTATTTTCATTTCAGCATATAAAGAACATAAAAAAGTAATTTTGGGGGTGTTTTTTCGATTTTCTGGTAGGTTGTAATGACAAATTTTACATTTTTCGAATAAACTTCCTAATTTGTAGCTTTTTAGTGTCAAATGCAAAAAACCTCATTTTTCTAGCATGTATAGAAGAAAAGGGGTTGTTTTACGGGTGTTTTTCTCGATTGTGATGGAAAACTTTACTTTTTTCAAATAATTTCGTTATCTTGAACCTGTTCCACGTCGTTATTGCGGGTCGATTAATGAAAATTCCATCTTTCCAGCATGTAAAGTACAGAAAAAAGTAATTTTGGAGGAGGTTTTTACGATTTTCCGGAGGGTCGCACTAATAAAATTGAAGTTTACCGATTTTTCTCGTCGGTTTGAAGCAATTTCACGTCGAATGCAAAAAACCGCATCATTCTAGCATGAATAGAAGTGAATAGGCCAGTTCTAGATGCTTTTCCCATTTTCGGGGGGTTGCGATGGAGAGAATGAAGTTTTCTGTTAATTTGACATTATTTCGGGTCTACTGGTGAATATTTCATCTTTCTAGCATATATAGAACAGGAAAACGTAATTTTTGAGAGTGTTTTTCCGATTTTCCGCGGGGTTGCAATGAAAAAATTGAAGTTTTCCGATTTTTCCGCGGGTTCAAGCAAGGTCGTGTCGAATACAAAAAGCCACTTCTTTCTAGCATGTCTAGAAGTGGGTTAGGTTTTATATAGATGAGGCAGTCAGCTTCACTTTCAGCTTTATAGTATATAATACACTTGGTTATAAGGACTTTTGAATTTTTGCGGGCGAAGCTGCAACGAGTAATGCTAGTAATAAATAATAGTAATAAATATATATATGTGTCTGTAATCACTCTGGCGGTGATTACAGAATGGACCATAGGGTTGAAGTGCAATAGTTTTTACCCCGATATTAATCAACGATCAATCAATTAATTTGTTATTAAACAGACACAAAAGACACTTTTTATTTATGTTTTTTACAAGGTAGTTTACTTATATACACATATATATATATATATATATATATATATATATATATATATATTTATATATATATGTGTATATAAGTAAACTACCTTGTAAAAAACATAAATAAAAAGTGTCTTTTGTGTCTGTTTAATAACAAATTAATTGATTGATCGTTGATTAATATCGGGGTAAAAACTATTGCACTTCAACCCTATGGTCCATTCTGTAATCACCGCCAGAGTGATTACAGACACATATATTATATCTGTTTAATAACAAATTAATTGATTGATCATTGATTAATATCGGGGTAAAAACTATTGCACTTCAACCCTATGGTCCATTCTGTAATCACCGCCAGAGTGATTACAGACACATATATATATATTTATTACTATTATTATTACTATATATATATATATATATATATATATATATATATATATATATATATATATATATATATATATATATGGCAATTTGTATAATTATAATTTAATTACCAAATTTGGTTGAAATTTATTACATAATAAGTAAATTTACTTTTCTTAAAGTAAAATTTTTGTAATATGTTTCTAAAATTTTATATAACGCGGCAAGTTGCTTAGCGAGTTTCCTGAAAGGAAATAAAATAGTGACTGCTAGAAACTGATTTATGTATTTGAAGGAAATTCGCACGAAGATGAAGCAGTTCCTGCGTAATTTTTGATGATTTCAAATATTTTAAAACTTACCCCGTTATAAGTAAAATTTTAAATTATAAAATTTTAAAAACATACTAAAGAAAACTTACGAAATATTATTTCAACCCAATTTTTTCTTACATTTAGTCAATTTATCCCTAATGATAAGAAGAAAGCTCGTATTCTGCCTAGTCATTTACAATTAGCAATTCGTAATGATGAAGAATTAAATAAATTATTATCTATCAATTGCCCAAGGTGGTGTATTACCAAATATTCAAGCAGTGTTATTGCCAAAGAAAACTGAAAAGAAAGCGTAAATTATATACATTGGATTATTCATAATAATATTCATCGATCATAGGCCTTTTATTAAAATTCCACAAATTAATGTGAAATAAGAGTGAAATATTTTTATGAAAATAACTGTATAAAATTTAGTATAGATATGATGTTACTTGATTTGTTTCGATTATGACTTCTAAACTAATCGATTTTTTCTTCTTCAGATAATTGATTATCAACGTAACAGTCTTTGAACAATCATATTCCACAACAACGTGCTGCATGCAATAGTTTTGATATATTTTTGATTCATAGAAATGACTTGACCCGTTGGCTCCGCGTCACAAAAAAAAATTCGTTACGCAGGAGCTGCGTCAACTTAGCGAATTTTCTTAGAATACATAAATCACTAGCGGTCATATTTTTAGTGTGATCAAAATGCCTTAAGGCAGTTTAAGGGGTGTTTTTCACATTTTCGGAGGTTTGCGATATGGGTAATGAAATTTTTCAAAGTAATCTGTTAATTTGACTTTATAAAGAAGTGAAATGGCAATTTTACTTCAATTAATTGGGGGGGGGGGGGGATGGAATGCGATGTTGGTAATGTAATTTTTCAAAGTGTTCTGTTAACTTGTTTTTATTTCGGGTCGATTGGTGAAAATTACATCATTTCAGCATGCATAGAACTGAAAAACGTAATTTTGGGGGGTGTTTTTTCGATTTTTTGGGAGGTTGCATTAAAAATAGTAAGTTTTTCGAAATAACTTCATAATTTGTAGCTATTAAGCGTCGATTGCCAAAAACTGCATCTTGTGGCATGTATAGAAAAATAAGGTTGGTTTTAGGGGTGTTTTTCCCAAGTTCGAAGGGTTGTGATGGAAAAATTTTCTGCCTTCAAATAATTCTGTTATTTTGAACCTGTTCCACGTCCAAATGAAAAACACCGATCTTTCTATCATGAATAGAAGTGTAAAGGTCTGTTTTAGGGATGTTTTTCCCATTTTCGGTGTGGTTGCGATGTAGGCAATGAAATTTTACAAAATATTCTGTTAATTTTATGTTATTTTGGGTTGATTAGTGAAAATTCCATCTTTCTAGCATGTATAGAACAGAAAAACGTAATTTAGAGATCCGATACAAATTTCCAGTTTTCGCAATTTTCCCGTCGGTTTGGGTAATACCGCTACTTGTATGCCAAATATCAACTTTACAGCATATCTGGAAGTATCGTAGAATTATGATCTATAAGTAACCAAAAATTGTGGGTGTTCCCGTGAATTTTGCGTTTTTGAAGTGAAATTACTTTTTAACGGTTAATTCATTAACGATCATTGAAAAAACCGGTTTCTTATAATTACGTAAAGTATCGATAATTTGAAATTTCAACACTGTGCCTCTTTTCGTTCAGAAGATATTTCGGGGTCAAATCACTAATATTTCCATAAGTAATAGCACTGTAAAGAAAAGTCCGAATGTGTCCCTTAAACTCGGCCTTGCGCACTACCGTGCTCTAGATATTCATGGGTGGCAATAAATAACAAAGAGTTTATCATAGATGTGTTCATAAATCGGTGGGCAAAAATAATAAGATAATTCCAAACTAATTTTTGGAATTATCTTAAGAAATATTTAAGCACATCTCGTGACTTATATCATATAAATTTTGCAATGAAAAAAATTAGTGGGTTTAATTCAATATAAAGTTTATTTTCTTCTTTTTAGAGCATGTTAATAAAAGCTTGTTTTTAAATATTTTTTTTTTTTTACATTAATTTATTTACATTTATGTTTTTAATCGTATATGTAATAATGCGTATATGTAGTAAATAATAGTGAGACAGGCGCAATGGTTATATTATATCCTTTAATGGTTTTGGAGATCCCACGTACGGGCAACAATAGGACGCTTGCCCTATAAAAGTATTACAAATATACTGTAGATACCGTAAATAAAGAATAATAGTAGTATAAGTCTATTTATAGTTTTTAAAATAATTTATACAATTTACATGATAAGGATTATTTTAAGTTATTGAAGATCCATTCCAACATAATTTTTTTTTATTTCATTATCGCAATTTTACTATGGAAATTCTGCAAAATAAGGCTCCAAACTATTACTAATGTTTTTATACTTATTTGTAGAAGATAGAAACATAGCCAAAATATCCAAGAAAAAGTTATTCGTTAGAATAATAAGACACAATCGCTTTATTAGAAGCAAATATTTCTGCTCTTTAAACTACGACAATTCTGATTTTGAGATAATTTCTAAGGATTGAAGTCCAGTTTAGTTTAGTTACCTCAATTGGATCAATACGCAACTCCATATCAACTTCTTGTTGGCGTATTTTACCCAATGTATCCATAATTACTCGTACATCATCCAAATCTTTGATTTTTCGCTCTAATTTACGTTGCATTTCACCCATTACTGCATAGACATAATCCATTTCCCGGCGATATTTTTTCTTCATAACTAAACCAATCCTAAAACATTATTATGTCGAGAGTAAATTGTAGATTTTTACAAAATGTTTAAAAATAAATTAACACTTTAAAAAATATAGAGTTTTTTGGTGGAAAGATAACTAATGTAATTAAAAAAAAAATTAGTTATTTTTATATAAAGGCTATTATTTATGGTTATATCGATTCTTAATAATGCTCATCGCCTATAACAGGCCGTGTTCCGTAACCGAAAGAAATGAAAATAAAGTATTCCATCCTCCTCGGATGTTAGTACGCTATTCCTAACATTTTACGGGAAACAAATCACTGTCCTTCCCAGATTTTATGAATTTAAATCAAAGAGTTGCTTCATTTAAATTATTTCTATGAAAGTTTGACGGTTTTGGTTATACAATTTTTTTAAATAAATTGTGTTGCATATATATATATATATATATATATATATATATGTATATATATCTATAGATGCCTATTTTGCCTTGCTGCTTACACATTGTTTACATAGATGATGTATCAATAAACTCATTCAAAATTGACTAACTATTAGCATTTATGGCAAATACATTCAGCCAATCTGTGGACCCGGAAGTACTGAGAAGTACAGACATTTAGAGAGTAGAGAGTATATAGTTCAGATTGAAGCGTTAGGATTTGCTATACTAATTAATTGTGTACATCCTTATTGTATTAATTTAATATTCAATTTATTATTCGTTTATCGGGTAATAATTTGTGAGACGCTGCTGTTGGTTATGTTTTATGTTAGAGAGGTAGATTGTAAAGACTGCTCTGGTTGGGCTACACTTCGACCATAAGGTCCATTGTGATGCCTTAGGGTGTGAGGATGTGAGTGGAGTGGCAGGAATTTCTGAGTAGACTGCGAATAGGTAGGATATGCGGCTGCAGCTGACTATGATAGGAAATATGCCGATATTTATCTAGAGTTCGTGAAGGAAACTGCAGACAACCTTCTCAAGCATAGCCGGTTACTTCGTTTTTGTCCATACGCCGACAGTTTAGTCAATTAACCGCCCTTTTTTTTATTTTTATAATTGACAAACTGCCGATGTCGGGATTTGAACCCATTACCTCCCAGTTTCCAAGTACTGCATACTGCACAGACATAACACCTTAGACCGCTCGGCTACTTGGACTGGTATGTTTTATGTTAATTATCTAATGAAATGTGAATGGTGATATGCCATTAATAAATATTAGCGTGTGTGCATTGAATGCTATTATTGAAAGATGGCTAACGTCCAAGTACCGAAGTATTACTATTGAATAATAACTCGAGTACTTCGACATATATCGACTTATTTACTTATAATCGTATTCACTTATAAACATTTTATATCACGCACTGCCTGTCCTACCTACTCTCTGATTGGCAGAATGATACTGTTTACGGTTTCACGTCTAGTAATTATCTTACGGATTTCATGTGTGAAGGCTTTAAATTGATTTATTGGATCCATATTGTCTATAATCTAATTGTAATACTTTAAAATGTTACTTGAACCTCACATTTTGAGTAGGAAGCCCATTTCTGTTGTTGTTTAAAGGGACCCGGAATGAGTTTCATTCAGTTTCATTTAGAATTAAATTATCGGGGCTTGGTACCCCCACCTCCCCGTTTGACCACCATCTTGGAAAATGAATGCCAATAGTTTTCCACATATTATATAGTTTCTTCACGGTAGAGGTAGATTGTAAAGGCTGCCCTGGACGGGCTACACTTCGACCATAAGGTCCATTGTGATGCCTTAGGATGTGAGAATGTGAGTGCAGTGGAAGGAATTTGTGAGTAGACTAGAAATTGGAAGGATATGCGGCTGCAGCCGACTATGATAGGAACTATGCCGATATTCATCTGGAGTTCGTGAAGGAAACTGCAAAAAACCTTCTCAAGCATAGCCGGTTACTTCGTTCTTGTCCATACGCCGACAGTTTATTCAGTCAACCGCCCCTTTTTTTATATAATTGACAAACTGCCGATGTCGGGATTCGAACCCATAACCTCCCAGTTTCCAAGTACTGCATACTGCGCAGACATGACGCCTTAGACCGCTCGGCTACTTGGCTGGTTTCTTCACGGTACATGTAGCAAACAATTTGTAGACCATTAGACCATTTTTTTATCGAACTCGGTGCAAGTTGGTTTATCACCCTTCATATCGTTATTTAGATAATTTACAAGTAATAAGACTTTACGTTTTTTGTATGCATATAAATTCTGCACACGTTGGTTTCAGCCAATTTTTGCCGTTCTGCAGACAATTAACAAGTGATAAGAATTTAAGCCGCTGTAAAGGGACGAAAGTGCGTCATAATAAACCGTTGTTTACATTTATTCAAATAGTCAAACACTAAAAATTTTAATATTTTAACAACAAAAATTTTGATTCGTAATTATTGACCAAAATTAAAAACATGTTAAATTTTCTAAAAAATACACTCTTATCTTTGAAAATCCATAATCCATTTTTGTACCAACGGATCAACGGATCGGTTTGCAGTCCGTTTTTCCAAGATGGTCGAAAAAACAGAGAAGGGTTAAGCCTGAAAAACTCAGTTTTAAACTAATGCTGGTCCCCCTACACAACAACAACAACACAAACCAACGTTGGACAAAAAACATTCTATTTCACTGTATTATCATTTATTTGTCAATAACAGTTCAGTCATCTCGATTGCAGATTGTAATATACACAGACAGTGCCGCTCCGTATAATTGAACCGAACTAAGCCGAAAATGTATCCCACAACTTTGTTGATATATGTAGTAAATACAGTAGACACCAGTAGACAAATATAAGAAAATGTGTGATAAATATATATATTTATATATATATATATATATATATATATATATATATATATATATATATATATATATATATATATATATATGTATATATATAGAATTATCGGATTCGGTGGCAATGGACAGTGAAAATCTTTCTCAAGAGCGGTTAAACCAAGGCCTCCTATCGACAAGCAAGGACTGGAGGAGAGTCGCTCATTCGACCCCTATGAAGCACCGAGATCAGAGGAGCAGAGCATCGTTTAAGTCTGCTTGGTCATATATTCAAGGCAAGCCTTGCTACGGATTGCATCCCAACAGTATGGAAACCAGTAAGAGTGAACTTCTTGCAAAAACCAGGGATGCTCAACCACTCCACGGGAAAGGACATAAGACCAATTAGTCTGTCAACATTTTTACTGAAAACAATGGAAAAACTAATAGGATTTTATCCGCTTCATGCCAACCAGCACGCGTATCAGGTGGAAAAATGCAAGGCTCGTGGGAACCCAATTTTCTCAGACCCCGTTTTTGAAATATGCTACCCACAGATATGCTACCCAAATATACTTCTTATCAAAACCTTTCACTGTAGTCTGTGATAGAGACATGTTGATGGAAGGTCAACCACCCTATCTCAAGAAAGGAATCGTCTGGTATACATACGGATCTTAAACTGACGAAGAGACGAGGGCAGGAATCTACGGTGAGAGACCTAAAGCAAACATAAGCCTCAACTTGGGGTAATATGCCCCGGTCTTTCAAGCAGAAGTCTACACCGTACTGGCTACGTATATATTCTCTCGGACAGTCAAGCTGCTCTAAAAGCCTTGCCTGGAACTGTGGTCACCTCAAAAGTAGCCAAGGATTGTCTGGAGGAACTTCTGGAGCTGGCAGAATGGAACAATGGTAAGTTTATTTGGATGCCGGGTCATAGTGGTTTCGTAGGAAACGAAAAAGCTAATACCTTCGCAATGAAGGTAGCGAAATACCCGTTATAGGCCCTGAGCCCATTTTAGGAATTCGAATAACTGCATGTGAACAGGTGATCAACGAGTGGACAAATGCTCACCGTGATCACAGGAAAAAAGTACCGCGGCAGGATCTCGGGAAAATACTGCTTTAGAGTGCAACCAAAAGGCTATCTCTCAATGCACTGAACCAGAACACGATGCAACTGCGGAGGGTCACCGGATTCATTACCGGACATTATCCTCTGCGGAAGCATTTGCACGCAATGGGACTCCATAACGGGCCAATTGTGTGCAGATTGTGTGGCGAGGAGGAAGAAACATTCAGCCACATTATTTCTAACGGCGAACCTCTAGGTTACAGAATATTCGGTGCATCTCACCCCGAATATATGAACCCCCAAGAAGACCAGATAAGCAAGCTCCTGGCTTTCTCCAACATATGGGAGAAGTGAATCTCGTCAGTCTGAAGTAGAAGGGGAAGCACAATGGACCATAATGTTGAAATGCAATACTTTTTAGACCCCAAAATGTATCTTTCTACATATATATATATATATATATATATATATATATATATATATATATATATATACATATATATATATATATATATATTAGTGAAAAAATGTTAGAAGAAAACTTACTGCAATGAATTTAGGACCCAAAATGCCAGCTGTATCACAAGAGCTAACTGGGTGTATGGGTTTTAGAGTCTAGGGTATGCGTAACACAATGTTAAGATAAATCTTTTAACTATGGGTAGCTTTGATTTAAGGGTTTGTGTTTAAAAAATCGTATCTCTAAATTATTTATTAACTTACAACCAACCTTTGCGTTGAATTTTTAATTTCAATTAATAATGCACTCTTTAACTTGTCTGCAGATACTTTCAAACTATTATAAAATGTAATTGTTTGTGGTTCAGTTTCTAAACGTGCTTCAAGTTCGCTATGTCGACGTAGCCAACGATCAAAATCAACTAAGCCAGCTGCCAACATTTCACGTTTATTTTTTTCACTACGCCACAAAAATGAATATGGTTTGAATCGATTCATAAAATCATTTAAATCCTAGTAATCATTTTGTCAATTAATTATAGAAGCTATTTTGCTGACAGGTAGGTTTAGAAAAGAGATTACACACGAATTTCTGTCGGTACTCATGAGCTACATATTGTTTTTATTTTCGATATTTTAACGTGAGTTAAAGTTAAAGTTTAAAAAAGGATAAGAAAGTTATGTAAATGAGAAAATACTTTAGCATTTTCATACCCGAAAACAAACATTTAGTATTAATAAATGTAGAAGTATTTTTTGAGTGTTTTTTAATACAAAAAAATTTTTGTTATTTATTTTATAATGAGTAGTCGAGAAGTTTGTAATCCATTTTATAAACATTTTTTATTATATATTTAAAATGCATTACTTTTTTAATATTATCAGTACATGTTGCAATTAACGTAACAGATTTTATTATTTCCTTATTCTCCATAATATGATTATAAAAATTGCGTTGCTGGAATGGGAATTCAGGTTCTTTATCATCAGCCATACGATAAAATCGTTTTCGAAAAATACGTATCCCTTCACGTGGTATTTGTTGTGAATTTTGTTGATGAACACGATGATGGTGATGTCCTCCTTGAACGCCGCCAATATTTTCACTAGCCTGCTCCAGTCGAGACACAACTTCTAATATTGCTTGAGATTTGCGTCCAGCTAGTTTCTTCCAAGTTGGACGCTGTATGTGGTGTTGCATTCCACATGCAGGTTTAGTTTGATGCAAGTCAGTTCATTCCGCATGCATATGACATGATTTGGGATGTAGATTTCAAACAGGAATACAATAACGACAAGGATATATGAACAAACTCGCACGATTAGGGATATTTCAAATTACCACCATTCAAAAAATCATTGGTAAAAAATTTGTTTGTTTCAAAAAATAAATACAAGCAGTTTAAATAAATAAAAAATGCAATTGTGCAAAAATATTTAAAATTCCCTAAAATTTTATGGTTGGATTTGAGGTCGTATTTACAAAAGTGCTGTGGATTTACGAGGAACAATAGGATTCAGTTGTGGAATTAAACATTAAAATTCATTTTGAGTATCATTTTTAAGCAAATTTTGATTCTACACAAGTTGCAATAATTAATTAATTCTACCATCCAATTTAGTGGTAAATTTAGGGGTTTTTTTTATTATAAAACCAAGGCGATGATAATGGCAACTTACATACTGCAGCACAATAACAAACTGTTTATAATGTACATTTTTTTATTGATATTTTAATGTACGAACCAAGAAGATAATACACTTTTTTAAATTAAAAATTTTTAAAATTAAAATAAAACCATTTAATTAATTTTAACTTTAAAGTAATCAACACTCGAATCAGTTCATAATTATATATTGTCGTTAATAGGGACTAGGTGAGGCCAGAAATTATTCGTTAGAAAACAATAATCTTTCATGGATAGTTCACCATTTCAATTTAATTCAGTACAGAACCTTTCGAGTATGATTGTCCTGCCTTTTCAATATATATATATATATATATATATATATATATATATATATATATATATATATATATATATATATATATATATATATATATATATATATATTTGAAATGTAATCTGTCCAGCAACAAAAATACGTCGTTATTCTTTGCCATAATAAACTCTTCACATTGTCACATATAGTTTTATAACATGTTTAAACTACCTCTAAGAATGAGGTAGTTTTGCCATTTTTTTATGAGGAAACACTATTCACGTAAAATTTAAAAATTGAGAATAAACAGGAAAAAAAGACCAAACTTTTTTTTTACGAAAAAATGTTTGTGTCTCCGCTAATGAAAGAATACATATTTTGGTAACGTTTTTTTTTATTATAAGTACATACGACTTATTCTTTCGTAAAAGACTTTTTGATGAAATTTTTGTTTTATTTTATTTTGTGTTTTTTATTTGTTTGTTTGTTTTTTTTTTTTAAATTTTATTTTAAGATTTTCTTCACAAAATACAATTTAAAAAAATTAGTAAGCAATTAAATATAACATTAAAATCTTTTTTCTATTCGTATAAAGTGCATATTTTTCTAATTTATTTAATATTTAATATTTTAAATGAAATAAAGACTAAATCAGTTAAAAAAATGAAATAATTTAATTAAATACTAAATCATTGTTGCATACGGTACATTTACAGTCTGTTTCTCGAATATTTATCGAAAATCAGGATTAAAATTTTCTTGTCGTTTCTCCCGTCTCTTGCAGCAAACATAAGTAAACACAACATATCATTTGTGTATACTGAAACATCACAATACATACTTAAATATGAAAGGATAAGCGTATAGTATATAGATTAAAAATTAATTAAATTTTATGGGATATTCCGGATTCGATACCTGGCAGATGAGTTATTTTTCATATCTGGTGCACGGTTTAGAGACCGACTTTGTTTCCGTCTTATTTCATCGAAATATTAGACGATTTTTGACCCCGATATAACTTTTTAACGAAAAGAGCTACAGTGGTGAGTTTTCAAACATAAATATTTTACGGAATTATAAGAGCCTATTTTTCAATCATCGATAAGGCATAAACAGTAAAAAGGTTTAAATTTCGATTTTTTGCCCCAATTCCCTAGATCAAAATTTTTTTATTTTATAAATACGTATTTCGACTACAAAGTAGTCATCATCAGTATGAATTAGCTAATTATAATTATTCTCCGAAGAGATGTTACTTGTTGCTAATTTATTGACGATCTGCACCGTCACCAAATTAGCAACAAGTAATGTATTTTACTATACAACAGCATTTAATTTTTATTTAGGGCATTTAATTGGCGTCTAATTATGAGAAATTATAATTGTGTTCTGCTCAGGTTGCTCTGCTAGCTAAATGGACATTTAATTTAGACGGTTTTTTCAGGTGCTGTAACTTTTGAACGAAAACAGCCACAGAGTTGAGATTTCGAATATAGATACTTTACGGAATTAAACGAAACTGGTTTTTCAATCATCGTGATATCATAATGTTCTCCTACTTCCCGCCATCCCTAAATGTAGATATTTGGCAGACAGATAGATATAGTATCCAAACCGATGGGAAAATTCCGAAAACTGGAAATTTCTATCGGAAAAAAGAAAATTTTTGCTATTTTTGTTTTTATTAATTGAACGTTCTAAAAGATATACCGTCTGATTCGTTGATATTTATCGATAGTCCCTATAAATACAGGTATATAGTATATAACGGTTTACACGTTAATCTACAAATCATTGTTTATGAATATTCCAGAATGTGAACATTGATTGTTTGATTGTTATAATTTTTTATTTACTATGTAACTTTTTCAAAAATTTTCAAACAAAAATATTTTGTTTCGAAAAATTTGACCCATTTCTAGATATGCTAAAAGGATGCGGATTTTTTGCAGCCAACCCGGATTAACTTAAAATTCATAAGACAAATGGGAAAACTTTAGGTTTCCAAACGGAACAAATCCGAAAATGGGAAAAAACACCAAAAATTACCTTTTTTTTGAATCTAATTATAGTGTTTTCTAAAAAATGGAAGTTTAACATTCCTTAGGAAAAATAACAACAATTCGAATAAAAATTTGCATCCATTACTTATATTGAATCAATGGAAAAACACAAAAAACTACCCTTCTAGACATTCTAGAACGATGTGGATTTTTTGAGGGGGCGGGAGCCCCTAGTGAGCAGAGCGAATTGACGTTACATAATGCGAAGTGGTCTCCTTTATATATTTGAATCTACTTAAAAAGAAAAAGAGTTAAATATCGCGAAGCGTAAAGTAACCCATAGCATAAAAAACCGCTACGCGTTTTGTGCGAGGCCTTCGGCTTCGTATATGTAAACCTTTCAAAAAGGAGTGATATCCGATCAAAAACATAAATGTAAGAAACGGCCGAGTTTTCGGGAAAATCCTTAATGAAATAGTTGCTTCTTAAAAACTGATGATATGGGAGATAGGACCGGGCTATTTACAAAGTAAATAGCTCTAGACTTCATATAATATTTGCTCCTTAAAAGTGATGAGCATGATGAGCGAGCAGTATAAGCATGAACTTATCGGTTGCTTGCCGCCACCTACAGGACGTATAGTTCATGCGCAGCGTGTATTTGTTTACAAAGCCATTTTTGCATTCATCGGATTTTGTTATTGTTAAAAACAACTGAAAGATCAGACCAACGAATTTGCATCAAGTTTTGCCTCAAACTCGGAAAAAGTAGTTCGGAAACTGTTCAAATGATGCAGAAGGCTTTGGGGATGAGTGTGTTTTATTGAAAATTATTGAGAATAATTTTTCTGGATCCAATACATATTCTAGATAGAAAATAGATAATATAATAAAATAATAAGAAAAATATTACGAAAAATATTCAAGTACTTTTCTCCTTGGAAAAAGAAGGAGTTGTTTTAAGTGCAAAAAAGAAATTAATCTAGTTTCGATTTATTATTTTTTCTTTGGACAAAGTTTTTTTTTGAGTCAAAAATTTAAAAGAAAATAATAACTGCTTTTGATTTAAAGTTTTTCTTTTAAAAAAAAAAAAAATCAGAAATTGAAAAAAATTATCAGTTATTATTTAATTTAAAATCAAAAGTTCTAGTAAATACAAGTTGAATAACATAAATACATAAACAATTTAAAAACAAGCTTGTTATTATGAATAATATTGTAAATTTGTAAATAAATTTTGAATTCGCAATGGTCGTTTGCATGGACAGTTACAGTTAGACAGAAGTGGACAGTTAAATATCAAACAAGAGTAGTGTCTGTATGGTTCTATCCTTGGCGAAGCAATATAATTTTTAATTATTTTTATAAATGGTTGTTGATAAACTAAATTGTTCGAGAAACCTCCATGCAAAAATAAATTTTTTTTAAATATTTCTTCAACACATCAACAACCGTGTTCTAGAAAGACCCATGGCGGGTATAAAAAGCCGCGATCAGTGCTAATCAAAATCAGTTTAAAATTGACTTCTGTTCGATTAGTTTCAAAGATAAAAATTAACATGCGTGTGATATTGTAGTAATCAAGATTAGTTAAAAATTTGATCGATTCAATTGAGTTTAAATTTGGACGTTGTTGAAAGTACCATTGTAAAATTAATGAAACTGTTGAAAAAGAAATCCAATTCAAATTCTTTTAAAAGCAAATAAAATCTGATTTTTATTTCATAAAAATTTTGTTTAATTTAATTATTTTCTTTAAAAAAAAACGTGCGTGTTGTTTCAATTGGAAAGTATTTAGTAAACCTTTTACTAATATTTTTTTCTTCGAGTAGCGGAATCTGTTGCTGGTTCGGCCAGCGCTCCTTTTGAAGGATAAATAGAGAGCCAAGATACCGCGACAAGTGTATGCGAAAAAACAAATAACAGAGTGGTATGATCGTTTCAAAAGTTGCCGCATCTGTTGATAGTGATCCTCGTTCTGGCCGACCTTCGATGATAACAAAATCAGACAATATCGAACACGTGAGACATGCGATTGAAGAAGATCGATGTTTGACTGTGAGCGAATTTGAAGATGATCTTGAAATTCCAAAAACTACAATTTGGAAAATTTTAACCTCAAATTAAGAAAGTGGTAGTGGTAGGAGCGGTGGGAAATGTCATCGAATCTTGTGCAGCAGTTTTTTACTAAACACAATATTGCACTGCTTCGCCAAACTCCATACAGTTCCCCGTGACTTTTGGTTGTTCCCGAATTTGAAAAAAACCATTCAAAGCATACCAGTTCGACGACAAAAAAACGGTTGAAGTCAACGAAACGAGGGCACTCAAGGCTATTCCAAAAATTGACTTTCAGAACTGCTTCGGAAAGCGGAAACACCGCTCGGAGCTGTATTCAATCAAATGGGAATTACTTTGAAGGATGCCACCCACCCGATTACGAAAAATAACGCTAGCGCGGAGATATGAGGGTAGGTCGGTTACTTTTCGGACAGACCTCGTATATGTACGTAATTTTGCAAAAAAAATCTAACCCACTTCTAGACATGCTAGAAGGATGAATGTGCATAAGAATAATCAGAAGAATAATCGGAAAAAATGAATTTTCCTAACGCAATATCCCCGAAAATGGGAAAAAAACACCAAAAATTACCTTTTTTACTTCTATTCATGCCAGAAGGTAGCGGTTTTTTGTAATCTATCTAAGACGCGAAGCCAAGGCTGAAGGCCACCTTGGTCTTCAAAGGAGTGGAACCCCCTAGCGAGCAGAGCGACTTAACGTTATATAACGCGCAGCAGTCTCCTTTGTATATGTGAATCTACTTAGAAAGAAAAATAATTATACAACGCAAAACGTAAAGTAATGCAAACCATAACAAAACGCGCATCGTTTTGCGCGAAACCTTCAACTTTGTATGTATTATTAAGCCTTGCAAAAAGCAGTCACAGATCAAAAACATGAATGTACAAAATGGCCGAGTTTTCGGAGAGATACTTCATATAGTATACTTTAATTTTTTTAACGAGGCCAGCTATGTAAACAAATACACGTGAAAAAAATAAATTTTTATAAACAAATACAAAAATCAATAAATTAATTTGGCCCAGATAAAAAAATTAAAGTATAGTTGTTCCTTAAAAAGGGATGTTAAAGGACCGAGCTATTTACTTGGTTAACTATTTACCAAGAAAATGAAGGAGGGGTAACTAACTTGATTAAATGTAAGAAAAAATATGGTTTAAATTGGTTTGTAAGTTTTCTCTTAGCATGTTTTTAAAATTTTATGACACGACAACAAATTTTTTTTCATTCAAATATTTTAAAACTTCCCGTGTTTAAAAATTTTTAGAACATACTAAGGGAAAACTTACGAAATAAATTTCTACCAAATTTTTTCTCACATTTAATCAATTTACCCCACATTAATTTTCTTGGTAAATACTTTATCGAGCTATTTACTTGGCAAACAGCTCGGTCCTTTATCCCATATCAGTTTTTAAGTAGCAACAATTACATGAAGTATCTCCCTGAAAACTAGGCTCTTTTTTACATTTATGTTTTTCATCGGATAAATAGTAATTAATAAAATTCAATGACGAGTTAGTCTATATAACACGCGCTGGACTTTTCATAATATAAATTTGCATTGGTATAGTATTGAGAGGTTTAAGTATACACTGTTTGAAACAACATTCTGATCCTAACAAAAATCAGACACTCAAAGTTAGTTAATGATAGCTCATTAGTTAGACGTCCAACTTCCATAACAGAGGACCGAAGTTCGAATCCAGCTCATGTCTAAGACCTTTTTTAGTTATTTTATTTTGAATCACATTATTACGGAAGTGCTCGCGGTGATATTCCTGAGACCTTTATTAGTTATTTTATTTTGAATCACATTATTACGGAAGTGCTCGCGGTGATATCCCTAAGACCTTTTTTAGTTATTTTATTTTGAATCACATTATTACGGAAGTGCTCGCGGTGATATCCCTTACTTTTTTTAAAATGACAATGCTAATGGCAGCGACGCTCTTTATTAAGAAATCAAGTTAGATCGATACCAAAAATATTGTAAATCGACGCCATTAGTTAGAAATCGTTTAGAGTGATCATCACGTGTAACGGACATCGTTTGTTATTGGGTTGATCAGTTATTTCATCAATCAAACTATAGCGTAAAATAAAAGTTAATTAATTACTTGAACTGTGTTTGATAGATTGATTGATTGATTAATATCGGGGTAAAAACTATTGCACTTCGACCTTATCGCCTATTGAACTGTGAATGTTTGTCATTATTAACATCGAGTATTTTGTTTGTAAATAATTATGTTTTTTTTTTATTTGTGGTGTAAAAATTTGCATTTTGTCTTTAACATTAATAAATTAACCAATTAATTTACATTATGTTTGAACATTATTATTATTTTGTTTGATGTGTTTATAAGAATAAAATAAACTACTTCCATTATTAATATCGTATAATTTCACCACCATGGTTGAAAACTTTAGCTTTTCAGAGCGATCAGCTAACTTAATCACTAATTCAAACAATACACACATAATATTTTTGAATAATAAGTTAATGATGACCACAAAACAATATTGCCAATAATGTAAAAAATCGATTCAACAGGCACATCATCCATGATGTAATGGTCAGCCTGATTGGCGCAAAATACAGGGAGGTCCAGAATTCGATATTTGGCGGAAGAGTTAATTTTTTCATATTAATATTAATCAGTAAAATTCAATGACATGGTAGTCTATATAGTACGCGCTTGTTAATGATTTAGAAATAAAATATCTTTTTTTTAAAATTGTTCTTTGCGTTTTTCACGCATTCTCAAACTTTGAGATGTATCACAGAATTCAGGCTTTATAAACGTTCTTTTTCCAATAGTTATGTAATAAATAAAATAAAAAAGAAAGAAAATAACATAATAAAACTTAAAAATATGTATAAAGTTTTTAGGTATTAAAAACATTTGTTGTCAAAGACGTTCAATAAGTCATACATTTTAAAAACAAAAATAAATAAGTTAAAACAAAAATAAATATGTTAAAAACAAAAATATTGACGGTCTAGTCATACTAAAATAAATATTTACTATTATACAAATAACATCTGTTTAAAAAATTGTCGCTGTATCTTGGCTCTCTTTATACCTCAAAGGAGCGCTGCCCGAACCTGCAAAAGATTCCGATACTCGACAAAAACAAAAAAAAATATATAAGTAAAAGGTTTACTAAATATTTTGTAATTGAAATAACACGCACGTTTTTTTTAAACAAAAGAAAAAAAATTAAATTAAACACAAGTTTTTACGAAACAAAAAAAAACCTGATTTTATTGCTTAAAAAAAATTATCATTCAATTTCTTTTTCAACAATTATTTTAATTTTTCAACACAATGTCAAACTTTGAATTACTTGTACAAATTCCAACTTTAACTTGATCTGGATTGAACAACAATTTTATACTTTGAACTAATCAGACAATAGTCGATATTAAACTTTGAACTAATCAGACATTAGTCGATATTAAACTTTGAAACTAACAGACAATAGTCGATATTCAACTTTGAACTAATCAGACATAAGTCGATATTAAACTTTGAAACTAACAGACAATAGTCGATATTAAACTGATTTGATCCGCAGTGATCGTGGCTCTTTTATACCGCCATGGGTGGTTCTAGAATTCAGTTGTTGATGTTTAAGAAATATATATTTTTGTGAAAACATATTTTTACATAGATATTCTAGAATGGTTTGGTTTATCAACAACCATGGACGTATTCGCTGGTTCGGATTATTTATAAAATTAATTAAAAATTATAATACTCTAATAGGCATCGAACCACCGCGATACCCATCCTGTTTAATATTTAATTGAACACACAACAGACACGGCCACGTGCGAATTCAAAATCTATTCACAAATTTTATGAAACATTCATAACAAGCTTGTTTATTTTGGTTACTTGTTTTTACAAAATTATTTATTTGTGATCTTTTTATGTTTTTCATCAAAAAAATTCAATTTTTATGACTTTTGATTTTTTTTAAATTAAATTATATGTAATACTTTTTTTCAATTTTTGATTTAAAAAAAAAAAAGAAAAACTTTTAATCAAAAGCATCTATTAATCTTTTTTCAATTTTCGACTTAAAAAAAAACTTAGTTTAAGAAAAAAAAAATCGAGCTATATTATTTTCTTTCTGTACTTCTTAAAAAACAAAAAAAAACTCCTTCTTTTTCAAGGAGAAAAATATTGTTTTGTTAAATGTTTTTCGTAATATTTTACTTAATATTTTTCTATTTCATAATTAAAATGTGTGTTGGATCAAAAAAGTTATTCTCAATAATTTTCACTACAACAAAATCTCCCCCTCTAGACTCCAACACACATTTTTTAACTTCCTATTATATTTGGTCGACCAATTTTTGACTTAAGAACTATTCGAACTATTTGAATTGTACTAGTACATTTAACTAGCTAGCATAACTTAAAAGTGTACGTACACATTAGTTTTTCACTCTTCATCAACGGCGCCTGTTGTTGATTGCCGGTCGTCTGGGCCGCAAGTTGTACCCTGGCTCTATTACTCTGGCCTCTGGCTCGTTCACATTTGGTACATCCCGTCGTCTTCCATCACCTCCATGCCTTTGACCCCCCAATTGATCTGGAAATCTCAATCTTCCCAGATTCCCATTGGCGGCGGTCCTTGCACTGGCCGGCTTCAAGAGACATCCATGTATCTTCGTGGGGGGCACTGTATTCAAAACATATATTCCAACTGGTAAACTCCTCAGCACTCTGTAAGCCCTTTCCATTTTGGTGCCAATCCACTATAGACACCCTCCACCTTACTGCTGAGTACTTGATTTCGCATCAAGGCGGACTCCAGGTTGATAACTGAGTCCCGTCTCCACTTGGTTATTTTCTTCGGTATTGGCCAAAATTGTTAACCGAGCTCTTTCCTCATTCTCTTGACGTTCTTGGCCTCTCTCATTGGCCCAATTTTCAATATCTTGAGGCTCTTCAGCTTTTTGTATCTGCCAATCCCCAGGCTTCTTCATTTCTGTCCCCAGTAACAATTGGGCAGGCGAAAAACCAGTTGTTCTGTTCGCACGATTTCGTATCGCAAATAATGATTTGTGCAATTGTTGATCCCAGTTTTTATGTTCTTGATCCAACAAATGTAATCGTAACAACTTCTTCAACTCCTGGTTCTGTCTTTCCGTGGGGTTGGCTCTTGGATGGTATATTGGCGTTGTCCATATATCTGTGTGCCAATCTCTATTCACTGCTTTCCATCCTTTGATCTGAACTGGGGACCATTATCACTAAGTACTGCTCTTGGATAGCCATAACGACTAAATACTTCGTCTTTCAGTACTTGGGCTATCTTCGAGATCGACGTGACCCCAAATGGAAATGCTTCGATCCATCTAGTGAAAAGATCAGTCACGACCAATATATTCGTTTTTCTACGTGATTTGCGTGGGTATGGACCCATCAAGTCGATGTTGACTACCTCCCATTGTGAAGAAGTTCTTCGACTTCTCATTGCTGAACTTGGTTTCTTGTTTAGTGGCTTCATTCTAACACACGTATCGCACCCTTTTACATATCTGCGTAAGTCATCTTGCATCCCATACCAATACACGCGGTTACGGATCTGACGATATGTTTCTCTCCAACCAGGGTGTGCTGCTTCATCACTATCGTGGTATTTTCTAAGAAAACCAAGTCGGCGTTCTTCGGGAACCACTGGCACTTCTTGTACCATCTGTTGACTATGGTACCAGAGGATCCCGTCAGCTACGGTGTAATTAGCTCGTGTTCTGTCCACTCGTCGACGTAGATTACTTCTCAGTGGACTATTGTGATCAATGATATTTTCAATCACCCACTCTGGAATGTCCTCCACTTTTTCGCCTTCAGCCTTGCCCTGTGGTTGTCTGGACCAGAAGTCAGCGGCTTGATTATCTTTTTCGGGGACGTGAATTATTTCGTAGTCATAGGCTCCCAATGCTAATGCCCATCTTGTCAATTTGGCTCGACTATCTTTGATTCTGTTCAGCCATTGGAGGGCTGCATGATCCGTGTACAATTTAAAATGTCTTCCTTTCAGATATCCTCGAAACTTCCTCAATGCCCAGATTATCGAGAGATATTCCTTTTCTGTCGTGGCGTACTTTCTTTCTGTGGGTCCTAGCTTCTTGCTGGCAGATTAATATGTCATCCAGGTAAATTTGGCAGAAATCTTCGATGTATCCAGATAAAACTTCGTTCATTAAACTCTGAAACGTAGCTGGAGCATTCTTCAGTCCAAACGGCATGACGCAAAATTGATAGTGACCTCTTGGGGTGGTAAATGCTGTGCAATCTTTCGATTGTGGCTCCATCTCATTTTGCCAATAACCAGTATGAAGATCCAATGTAGAAAATATTTTTGCTCCATTGACTTTTCTCAACATCTCTTGCAGATCTGGAATCGGAAACGCATTGCTCTTTGTAATATCGTTCAACTTTCTATAGTCGACGCACAATCGAAAAGTACCATCTTTCTTCTTCGGCAATACGACGGGTGCGGCCCAAGGTGATGTGGAAGGTTCTATAATGCCATCGCCTTCCATCTCTTCAATCATCTCTTCTAATACCCGTTGCTTCTCATTGTTGTACGGGTATGGTCGTAATTTATGGGGGAATTCTTCGTAATCTCAATCTTGTGTGTGATCATTTTTGTCCTTCCAGCTTTGCCGAAAACGCTGGGATGTCGCCGAATGACATCTTTTAAGTGCTCTTGGTACTCAAGGAGTTTTATTTGTAACTCGCCCAATGCGTTGTTAATTGTTGCCACTTCTCTATTGGCTCCATCTGGATTTCTCCATGCAATGCGGACTCTCTTATTACACCCCAAGTAAATTATACCACTTTAGTAATCGATGCTCATACAATTTTTTGTTAAAAATTCATGACCAAGTATCAAGTGATTCCGTAGGCCAGGTACGACCATTACTTCAACATTGAACTTCATTCTTGATATCATCACATCCATACACATTTTCCCAAGAATCATGAAAGTATTATTACATGTGGCTCCACTCCCTGTACTATCTCTGACAGGGTGTCATTTTCCAAGACTTCTTGCCAATTCTTCGCTGATAAAATTGTGTGATGCTTGACTATCGATCAGTGCCAATAATGATCTACCACGCACATCAACTTCCACAATTGGCCCATTCTGGTGTGAGTTCTTGGTTGTGTGGTATTGTAGAGGTTAATATTTTCTCCAGAAACAATCTCCTACATTATTGATCCTGGCTCTTCGTCCAGTGTTCGAACCGTGGTGCGTAACTCGTCCACCGATTTTGGATTCGAAATTTTTACCAATGGTCTTACGTTGTCGCGTAGTAAATTCAATATTATGGGAACCACGTCATCAATATTCCTGTTGGCGTGCACTCTTTTGAATAGCTGCACCTTCATGTACGAACGCTTCTGTCTTCAATCTTGTAGGGTGGGAAACGGTCATCAGTTCCAGTTCAGCTTTTGCTTTTCTTCCGACACTGTTGAAGAAGCTTTCCAACTGCCACTTCCATTCATCGAAGGTGTAGCCCAACCCACGATTCATTAATGCCCAATCTCTAGCTGGTCCTGTTAATTTCTTTGTCACCATTTCGACCCAACAATCTACTGGCAGGTGCGTTTGTCGTAGTAATGCCGTCGCTCTGTTCAAAAATACTACTGGATCATCAGCCGGTCTACCACTGAACTCCGGCATAATTGACAGAAGCGTCGTCGTGTCTAATGCGGCGGATCGAATGACTGTAGCCACCTCTTCAGCGGCTATACGCATGTCGCGCAGTTGTTGTGTCTGACGCTCTTTGATCCGTATAATGTCATCCACGACTTTATTATATTGATCGTGCATCTTCTCCTCCAAGCCTTTGATTTGCGTGCGATTCTCAATGACATCGGTTTTAATGTTAGCGATGTCGGTTTTCACGGTCTCGACATCCGTGGTTATTTGGTCGATCCGCTGTATGCACGCGTCTCTCAGATCCACAATTCGCTCCCCCAACTCGTATTGTACGCTTTGTATTCTCTCTTCCAGTTGGTTGCCCATTTGCTCATTCGACCTTTGAAGTCTGTTGCTCATCCTTCGGACTCTTGTCCATGTTATTGAGCTTTGTCAACAATGCTGCGAACATCTTCTCCATGCTTGCTGCAGCTGGCTCCTCCGGATCGGAAACCACACTTCTACGTAGTTCTGATGTGGGGTTGGCTGTACCTTGAGTCCTTGAAGCCGGTGTTCCTTGTTGCCTAGGTTGGTGCTCCTCCCATCTTGCCTGTATGACCTCTCTAGTCCCAGTGCTATCCAGCCCTTTGGCCTTCAACATCTATCGCAGACGTGGAATGGAAATGCTGCGGCTTGCCATTGTAATTTCTATCTTCTTCCGTGCGTCTCCTGGTCCTGTCACGGTCGCCACTTGTCGCAGTATCTTGGCTCTCTTTAAACCTCAAGGACCGCTGCCCGAACCTGCAAATGATTCCAATACTCGACAAAAACAAAAAAAAATATATTAGTAAATGGTAAACTAAATATTTTGTAATTGAAATGACACGTTTTTTTTAAAGAAAAGAAAAAAAAATTAAATTAAACACAAGTTTTTACGAAACAAAAAAAAATCTGATTTTATTGCTTAAAAAAAATTATTATCCAATTTTTTTTTCAACAATTATTTTAATTTTTCAACACAATGTCAAACTTTGAATAACTTGTACAAATTCCAACTTTAACTTGATCTGGATTGAACAACAATTTTATACTTTGAACTAATCAGACAATAGTCGATATTAAACTTTGAACTAATCAGACATTAGTCGATATTAAACTTTGAAACTAACAGACAATAGTCGATATTCAACATTGAACTAATCAGACATTAGTCGGTATTAAACTTTGAAACTAACAGACAATAGTCGATATTAAACTGATTTGATCCGCAGTGATCGTGGCTCTTTTATACCCGCCATGGGTGGTTCTAGAATCCAGTTGTTGATGTTTAAGAAATGTATATTTTTAAGAAAACATATTTTCACATAGATATTCTAGAATGGTATAGTTTATCAACAACCATGGACGTATTCGCTGGTTCGGATTATTTATTAAATTAATTAAAAATTATAATACTCTAATAGGCATCGAACCAGCGCGATACCCATCCTGTTTAATATTTAATTGAACACACAACAGACACGGCCACGTGCGAATTCAAAATCTATTCACAAATTTTATGATACATTCAAAACAAGCTTGTTTATTCTGGTTACTTGTTTTTACAAAATTATTTATTTGTGATCTATTTATGTTATTCATCAAAAACATTCAATTTTTATGACTTTAGATTTTTTTTAAATGAAATTACATGTAATAATTTTTTTAATTTTTAATTTTTTTTTTAAATAGAAAAACTTTAAATCAAAAGCATCTATTAATCTTTTTTCAATTTTCGACTTAAAAAAAAACTTAGTTTAAGAAAAAAACTAAATCGAGCTATATTATTTTCTTTTTGTTCTTAAAAAACAAAAAAAAATCCTTTTTCCAAGGAGAAAATTATTGTTTTGTTAAATATTTTTCGCAATATTTTACTTAATATTTTTCTATTTCATAATTAAAATGTGTGTTGGATCATAAAAATTATTCTCAATAATTTTCATTACAACAAAATTATAAAAAATTCTATTCTTTTAAAATCAGATGGTTTTTGTTGTCAAATAAATAACGCGCTTGTCTTTTCATACTTATCAACCTTCATAGAAAAAATGGCATTGGTATAGTATCGTGACGTTTAAGTACACACGTATAGTTAATAATGACGTCAAAATTACACTGCCAATAGTATAAAAAACGCAACTCTTATCATAAGTGACGTAACGGTGAGCGTATCGCCCAAGTGGCCGAGCGATCTAAGGCATTATGTCTGAGACGTTATGTCTACTTGGAACTGGAGGTTATCGGTTCGAATCCCGACATCAGCAGTTTGTCAATTATTAGGAAATAAAAAATAGGGGTCGGTTAATTGACTAAACTGTCTGCGAATGGACAAGAAAGAAGTAACCAGCTATGCTTGTAAAAGTTTTCTGTAGTTTCGTTCACGAACTCCAAATGAATATCGGCATAGTTCCTATAAGAGTTGGATGCAGCCGCACATCCTACCAACTCATAGACTACACACAAAAATTCCTTCCACTCCACTCACAGCCTCAAATTATTAAGCATCACAATGGACCTTATGGTTGAAGTGTAGCCTGTCCATGGCAGCAGCTACAATCTATCTAATTTAAAAGATATGAATAAGTGCTTAAGAGAAATGAGAAGGGGAAATAATTTGCATAAATTTTTAAATAGTACGCGAGAACGCATACTATTTAATAAAAAGAATTATTGGAATGACAAATGAATAGAAAATATAAGAATTGCTATGGATACACATGAAACAAAGAAATTGTGATAAATAATAAAATCTAATGATAATATGACAACGGGCAGATATCAATTATACATTGGTGTAAGCATTATAAAGACTTGTATAAAGATACTGATCAAATTGTAATTAATGAAAACCCGAACGACACAACAATTCCTGCTTTAAAGTGGAGTGCTGAGGATATCGAATGGTCGTTGATGAATGTTAAAAAGCCTGGAAAAGATGGAATTTCGAACTAATTCATTCTATGCCAGTGTAATAACCAGAACTTTGTAAGTGTTTTAACATGGCTGTTTCAAAAAAGGACTACCTGTATCCAAGGCACAGGGAAAATTATGAATATATCGCGATATGGGAAAACCTTTGCATTTTGTTTTGGTAAAATTAACATAGGAAATATTGCTGCTCTATGATTGGTCCATATATGTTTTATTTATACTAAAATGTAGCACACACCACTTGTGAGAGTTCTTTACGGTTTTTTAAAAGTTTGTTGCTCCACTTGCAGAAATGCTAGAAGGGTGCGAGTTTTTGCATTCGACGCGGAATTTTTGAAACCTTAAATGAAATCCTATGGAAAAATTTAATTTTCGCAACGGAACATCAAAAATTATATTTATGTGTTTAAGATTGAAAATTATATTCCTTAATATCTCTGTATACATTAGAGCATGACCAAAAATGATAAGGTGATGAATTGTAGCAAACTTGATTTCCTACAATTTTATTCCTTACCAAAAAAATTTATTAGGGGTATATTGATTAAATGTAAGAAAAATTTTGGTTGAAATTTGGTAAATTTGGTAAATAGTTTACCGAGCTATTTACTTTGTAAATAGCTCGGCTCTTTAATGGGATATCATCACTTTTTAAGGAGCAAATATTATATGAAGTCTAGAGCTATTTACTTTGTAAATAGCTCGGTCCTTTCATCCATATCATCACTATTTAAGAACAACTATTATATGAAGTCTAGAGCTATTTACAAAGTAAATAGCTCTAGCTTCTATTCTCAACTCGGTCCTTTCTTCCATTTCATCACTTTTTAAGAAGCAACTATTATATGAAGTCACTAGTAGTCTATTATATGAAGTCACTACTAGTACTATAATCACTATTAGTGATTTCTATTTACCACGTTCGAGCACCCATAAAAGAATACTTCATCCCAAAAATTCCATTTATATTTGCATTTATTAAAAATATACATCATATATAAACAGTTTGTCTTGGGAAAAATTCGAATACAAATTCAGTTTAACCACTGAACAATTTTTTTTATTTGTTTATAACATCATTAAATTTGGGATGATAAAACTAACTATTCAAAGAGCTATGTACTTTTTAAGGAGCTATGTATTTTGTAATTAGCTTGGTCCTTACTCTCATATCATCACTTTTTAAGAAGGCACTATTACATTATGAATTTTCCCGAAAACTCGGCCCTTTCTTACATTTTTGTTTTTGGTCGAATTTAGAAATATGCAAATAATATTAAAAAAACCACATTCAACTCAAAAATTAAGGTTTTTAATGTTTAAGTCTTTATGTCCATTACCTTAGTCCCGACATTTTGGAATTTTTCATATATAGGGATTGTGCTGAAATGTGCTCAACGTGTGCCGCATTCAATGAAAAGAATATTCAGAAAATTTCATTTTTCTGAGGGGGTCGTTTTTGCTACGAAACTTAACCCCCCTACTTTACTCTAGCAAAACCACAGCATTTGTAACGTAAACTGCTCAAGATGTGCTACCATGTGCCAAAGAAAAAAAATAAATAAAAATAAGTTTTTCGATTTTCCAAGTGAAAAAATTTTTTTTGGAAATTGAGAAATTTTTTTCTCCATATAATCAGAGATGTTGATTGAAATCGATATAAGCTATCAAGTGCCATATTGAAAAAAAAATTTTATCGAGAAAAATATAACTGTTATGAGGAGGTCCTTTCTCGCCACTAAAAATCGTTGCTTTACTTTAACGAAACCACAGCATTTGTATACACACCTAAAAATCTGTATGAGAAAATATTTGTATTTTAATATACTATTGTATGAGAAAAGAATTTATTTAATTATATTGTGAGAAAATAAGGAGTCAGCAAAATACATATTATGGGAATCTTCAGTGTAGGTAGATTCCAGTATACCATATATATATATATATATATATATATATATATATATATATATATATATATATATATGTGGTATACTGGAATCTACCTACATATATATATATATATATATATATATATATATATATATATATATATATATATATATATATATATATATATATATATATATGTGGTATACTGGAATCTACCTACACTGAAGATTCCCATAATATGTATTTTGCTGACTCCTTATTTTCTCACAATATAATTAAATAAATTCTTTTCTCATACAATAGTATATTAAAATACAAATATTTTCTCATACAGATTTTTAGGCAAGCTTTGCATTAATTTTATTATAAATAAAATCATTTTTTCAAGTTAAGAAGTCTTTGACAAGTTAATACATTTAAAACAATTTTTGACGTTAATATTTGAAATAATTATTATGTTCAGAATTTTTTACATTATTTTAATTGTTGTAATTATTATTGTTGTACTTTAAGTGATTTTCATTAATTAAATAAATACAAATCAACAAACTTTATTAAAACAAAAATCAAAAGTGTTATAATTGAAATCAAACCTAAAACCGCAACACAATAAGTTATAAATAACTTATCGTCGAAAAAAAGGTAAAGTGAACATTTCAAAACGTTAATTATTTAAAAGTCAAAGCTCCGTTTCTTGTATTTATCGATAAAATCAAGTGGCGATCTAGTTAGAACCGAAAACCAAGATTTCCAGTCGCATTCGATTCTTTGGAAAACAAATAACAATTGTCGAACCAAATTGGTTTTCCTACGATAGAATTGGAGGTTACGACAAAATTGGCGATCTTGCCAGGATACAACGTAATAAAGTGATTGTTGGAGAAACTGAAGAATTTGTGTTGCATACAAACACTACCAGCTTGGAAATACCAGGTCAAGACGGTGCTTATGAAACAACAATTCAATAGTGAATCAGCAATTACAACTTTACAATCAAAACAATTCAACAAACCAGTGCAGGTCTAGACGCAGCAATAGCCGAGCTTGTATCAAGGTAAGCGAATTGTTTATTTTACTTCTGCAAAAAATTTTTTATTTATTTTTCATTCATAATGTCCTCTCATCCGTCACGAAATAATTCTCCTGTCCCTGAATACTCTGAGGATGACGAATCAATTGTTTTATCAGAAGAAAAAGTTCCAATATCATTTCTCGCGCAAATGATAACACCATACAATGGTAATCCTTCTGAATTACAAAATTTTTTACAAAACGCTGAAAATGCTTTAAGTTTAGCTCAAGATTCACAAAAAAGAGCGCTAACTGCATTAATATTTTCTAAGGTATCTTCCGATGTGAAAAACAAACTAAATGCTACTAATATCACAACATTTGAAAATTTAAAACAAAAATTAGAACAAATTTTTCAAATTACTGAAAGCTTAACATTTTTACAAGAACAACTTGAAACATGTAAACAAAAACCTAACGAATCAATTAAAGAATTTTATTCGCGTATTGAACGTTTAAATTCACGAATAGTTCAAAAAGTTAAACAAAAAACAACTTCCAAATCTATGTTGGTTGGTAAATTAGCATTAATTGAAGATATGGCTTTAAGACGGTTTACACACCATTGTAAACCTGAAATCTCAAATATTTTACGACATAAAAATTGCAATTCAATGAATGAGGCTCTCTCCATAGCTAGTGAGGAAGAAGCATTCATTAGCATGCAGAATCAACTTAGGAATATACACCTAAACAGCACTCAACCGAATAATTCGCGAAAATACTGTAAAATATGTAGAAAAAGTAATCATAATACTAAAGACTGTAGAAACAAAAATAATTCACAATCTAATAGTAGTGGAGAAACTTCACGATCAAATAATAATGTCAAACAATGCACCTACTGTAATTTTAAAGGGCATACTATTGACGAATGTCGCAAAAAACGTTTTAATGAAAATTTAAATAATTCAAATCCCAAAGTAGCTCACACTAATAGTGCAAACAATACAAATAATCCAAGTACTTCTGGTAGTTCAAATAAAAATACGCACTCTTTAAACTACAACTCGCTCGGGTTAATGGAAGCCCCAACTACGAGCAAATCAACACAGTGGGCTTCACAAAACTTCCAAATGCAATGAATGATAAAAAACTCGTATTTAATTCTAAACATTCTCGAAACGATCAATTTAAATTTTTAATTGACACTGGCGCAAGCGTTAGTTTATTAAAAGTTAATAATTTGAACCCAAATCACAAAACAGAAATAAATTCAAACATTAAAATAAAAGTTAAAGGAATAACCGACGGTGAAATTACATCATTTGGACTTGTTTCAATTTATATGACAAAAAATAATCACAATTTTCACCATTTCTTTCATTTAATGGACAGCGACACTGTTCCATATGATGGAATTTTAGGTACGGACTTTTTATCTAAGCATAACGCTATAATTAATTATAAAACAAATTCAATTTGCTTAGACCCCGTACAAATTTTTAATACTAAAATTGAACCATCTAGAAAAGATGAAATTTTAAAACTTTTACGTACAGACAGACTAACTGAACAAGAAAAATCCAAACTTACTGAACTAGTTATGGAATATAATTCTATTGTTAAATTAGAAAATGATGTACCGGGTTGCACTAACAAAATCGAACATGAAATTAAATTGATCGATGAGAGCATTGCAATTAAAAATAAAATTTATCCTTTACCCAAACATTTACGCGAAGAGGCTCAACGGCAAGTTGACGAACTATTAAAAAATAATATAATTCGTAAAAGTAAGAGTCCGTACAACTCTCCTGTTTGGATAGTCGACAAAAAATTAGATCATTCAAACGTTAAGAAGTATCGTATGGTCATAGATTACAGGATGCTCAACCAAAAAACAATCCCAAATAATTATCCAATTCCACGAATTGACGAAATATTATCAAACTTAGGAGGAAACAAATATTTTACAGCCCTTGATTTGGCAAGTGGATTTCATCAAATTCCGATCAAATCTGAGGATATTCCCAAGACAGCATTTACTATCGGCAACGGCCACTTTGAATTCCTTCGTATGCCATTTGGTTTGGTTAATGCGCCTGCAACTTTCCAAACTTTGATGAACGAAATATTTCATGACCAAATCCTACAAAATAAATGCATGTGTTATCTAGACGACCTCATTATCCTTGGAAGAAGTTTAGATGAACACATACAATACTTAAAAGAAATCTTACAAATACTCAAAAATAATAATTTAAAAATTAATATGGACAAATGTGAATTCTTCCAACAGGATTTAAAATATTTGGGCCATACAATAACCCTATCAGGCATCAAGCCACAAAAAGAAAAAATAGAAAAAATATTAAATTTAAACGAACCAAAAAACGTAAAACAAATCCAAAGTTTTCTGGGTATCACTGGATACTACCGAAAATTCATAAAAAATTATGGTGAAATAGCCAAACCTTTAACAAAACTGTTAAAGAAAAACCAAAAATTTATATTTGACGAAAACTGTAAAACAGCTTTCGAAACATTAAAATCAAAAATAACATCCGCACCAATACTGCAATATCCTGATGATAATAAAACATTTTCAATTACCACAGATGCCTCAAATCTAGCCATAGGTGGGGTACTAACACAATTGTACGACGGGGTAGATTTACCTATTGCATACTACTCTTATACGTTAAACAAAGCCGAGCAAAACTACTCAACAATAGAAAAGGAATGCCTTGCTATTTTGAAAACTATAAAAAATTTTCACCATTTCCTTTATGGTCGAGAATTTTTGGTAAAAACCGATCACCGCCCCTTAGTTTGGTTAAATTCGGTTAAAGACCCTACTAGCAGACTGGTACGTTGGAGACTTAAACTCATGAATTACCAATACAAAATAAACTACACACCGGGAAAAACAAATTACACGGCAGACACTCTTAGCCGCCCAATATTCGTTTCAATGATTGATAAAGAAAAATCCTACGAAGATTTTCAAAAGTTTCATAAAAAATCAAACCCAATAATAAGATTCAACCCAGGTTGTGAAATATCAACCATTAAAAATTTAATAATACCATGTACAAAAAACTTAAACATTAACGAGAATTTAAAATCATTTATATTAAATAATTTCTCTCTCAACGAAATCCAAAATACTAATATTGGTCAAGTTTTAAGAAAAGAAAATGTAAATCAAAACATAATTTTACTGATTTTAAAACAACACGAAAACCATAAAATTAATCAAAAAACTCTCTACGAAACAATTGACGAAGTGGCACTCACTTCACCTGACTTCAATACTTTCGTCGATTTAAAACTTATAGATAAATCAATAACTATAAAATACTTTAATAACTTACTTTTATACCACTTTAATAATAACATTGAAAAAATTGTTACTGAAAACATAAACTACAGTACGCTCCTGACTGAAGATGAAATACAAAATATTCTACAGGACGAACTAAACACGTTAAATGATGAAAATAACGGACAAATGGAACCAGCTCCATCTACATCTAACCAAAATGATGATGAAATTGTCATCATACCAAATGAAGAAAATACAAACGAAGCGGAAACTAATGAAGAAGAAACAAATGAGAATACTACATCTGAGGAAGGAACAACCACAACCATCATCCGGACCGATGAAGAAAAGAAAAGACTTTTACAAGAATATCACGATTCTCCACTCAGAGGGCATCCAGGTGTTTCAAGAACTTACAGTGAACTTCGAGAAAAATACTTTTGGAAAGGTATGAAGACATACGTTGAAAACTATATCAAGAAATGTCCTACTTGTCAGAAAACAAAAGCTTCCCACTCAAACAAAGCACCAATGGTCATTACTACAACGGCGGAAAACTTCAACGATGAAATTTCAATGGATTTTGTTGGTCCTTTACCAGTCACATCCAGTGGAAACAAGTTCATTTTAACAATTCAAGATCATTTAACAAAACATCTACAAGCTTTTCCGATGTCCGATAGAAAAGCCGAAACAACAGCCATCTATTTCCTAAAGTACGCTTGTACATTCGGTTTTCCTAAAGCAATTCTCACGGATCAGGATCCAGTTTTTACCAGCGCTTTAATAAAAGAAGTAAATAAAATATTTAACATTAAACAAAAATTAACCTCACCGTACCATCCACAGACGAATGGATCATTAGAAAGAACACATTCATACATAGAAAACTACCTTCGAGCATATATTAACACGGAATTATCGATTACAACATAATTAACCCTACAACCCTGTATAACGAATTAAAGCCAATAACTTCGCTATCATTACCAATCAAAGTAGAACCGGAAAGCATCGAGTATTATTATAGAATTATGGATGTTAAAGCTTTCATAAAGGATTATACCTTGGTAATATTAATTAAAATACCAATAGCACAAATTTCAGAATTCAACCTATTTCAAGTATTTCCCTTACCTACTCCACATAAAAATTCAAGTCAAATATCCTATATCACAATTGATTTTCCTTACTTAATATCAAGCAGAGGTAAATCACAATTCGCATTACTTAAACAGCTCGACAAATGCATTCGTCTAAATGACTTATACATTTGCAAACACATTGACACAATGGAACGACGCTCAACGGACATATGTGAATTAGAAATGTTTGATTTGGAAGAACAGAGTATACCAAAATCATGCAAAACAACAAATATAATGGCTCAACCTGAAATTTGGCAACAAATATCCAAAAACCAATGGTTATTTATATTGTCAAAATCAACAAAAGGAAGTCTACTTTGTAACACTGGAGAAGATCAAGAATCAACTCTAAATGGCATGGGTCTGTTAAAGATAAATGGAGATTGTCGCTTTATCACGAACAACATTATTCTACAACCAGAACTATCAATACGAAATATAACCGCTTATCTGCATATCCCACAAGTAAACATTTTGGAAGACGATTGTTGCAAATATCTTTTCAAACAAGAAAAACTTAGTCCAGAACAATTAAAACCTATCAAACTAAGAAATCTAGATTTGAACGAGATCAAATATACGCAACATCAACTGAAAACAATGGATGAAAACCTACAAACACAATTAAATAAACCGTTTATAATAAAATACGAAAACGTAATTTATACATGGCTATGCTACTTCGGACTTGGTCTGGTATCGTTAATCATTTGCTATTACACTTACAAATATGGAATCTTCAAAGTATTTACAACACTAATTTCAAAAACAGTTAACTGCTTACTTCCATGTAGAAAGTCTAATGGAGACACTTTCAACTTCTATAACTGTTTGTTTGGGAAAAACAGAAATAATCAAGTTCAACCATACGAATCGAAAATAGTATATGAACCAACTCAAGGAACTGTATTTCTACAACCCAGAAGGCGGGCACCATCAGAATCATCAAGTATTACTGGTCGTCGTGCAATCCGTCAGGTCAAACTTTAAGAATTTCCTCGTTCAAGAAACTGCAGAAATTCTTTTAATGGGGGAGGATTGTGGTATACTGGAATCTACCTACACTGAAGATTCCCATAATATGTATTTTGCTGACTCCTTATTTTCTCACAATATAATTAAATAAATTCTTTTCTCATACAATAGTATATTAAAATACAAATATTTTCTCATACAGATTTTTAGGCAAGCTTTGCATTAATTTTATTATAAATAAAATCATTTTTTCAAGTTAAGAAGTCTTTGACAAGTTAATACATTTAAAACAATTTTTGACGTTAATATTTGAAATAATTATTATGTTCAGAATTTTTTACATTATTTTAATTGTTGTAATTATTATTGTTGTACTTTAAGTGATTTTCATTAATTAAATAAATACAAATCAACAAACTTTATTAAAACAAAAATCAAAAGTGTTATAATTGAAATCAAACCTAAAACCGCAACACAATAAGTTATAAATAACTTATCGTCGAAAAAAAGGTAAAGTGAACATTTCAAAACGTTAATTATTTAAAAGTCAAAGCTCCGTTTCTTGTATTTATCGATAAAATCAAGTGGCGATCTAGTTAGAACCGAAAACCAAGATTTCCAGTCGCATTCGATTCTTTGGAAAACAAATAACAATTGTCGAACCAAATTGGTTTTCCTACGATAGAATTGGAGGTTACGACATATATATATATATATATATATATATATATATATATATATATATATATTTATATATATATATATATATTTATATATATATATATATATATATAAGGTGAGTCAAAAGTCATGGAGTTTTTAAAAGGATGGATAGGGGATGAAATTGTAAGATGAAAACTCTTTGGGCATTTTTGCAACTGACCCACAGTTAATTAGATGTTAATTAAATAAAGTAAACAATTAAAGAAGCGCGTTAACGGAATAAGAAATGGTGAAGAATGAACGCAGCGGCAGCAGATATACGTGAGGGGATAGAGCTATATATATATATATATATATATATATATATATATATATATATATATATATATATATATATATATATATATATATATATATATAAGGTGAGTCAAAAGTCATGGAGTTTTTAAAAGGATGGATAGGGGATGAAATTGTAAGATGAAAACTCGTTGGGCATTTTTGCAACTGACCCACCGTTAATTAGATGTTAATTAAATAAAGTAAACAATTAAAGAAGCGCGTTAACGGAATAAGAAATGGTGAGGAATGAACGCAGCGGCAGCAGAGATACGTGAGGGGATAGAGCTCTCCCCCCACCACTAACGTAGAGTGAGTAACTCTTATGCGTTTCAAATCCGGTACAGTTTTTAGTAGAGTTTTAAAAAATTTTGGAAATTTTCACCATTTCTTTTCCGAAAAATAGTAGTAGTTAACTGAATTTTTATGTTTTTTTTAGATTTCTGATGATGCAATTTTACGGCGGCCTTTGAAGATGTTTTTTTAAAGTTAAGATCTGATTAGAATTTGAAATCGATCGGTACATTAGTGTAAAAGTTCTTTAAATAAATATTTTTCATTTTTGGGATTATCATAAAGAAAGTTTTTTAAGATCTCAAAAATTCAAGATCTTATAAAAATTCAGTTTTCGATATTTGAAAACTTTCAATTTACTTAACGAAAAATTGAAAATTAGTCTAAGTTGCAATTGATTTGATCAGTGCAAAAAATATTAATAAATTCTTAAGTAAAATTTTTTTTCTCAATATTTTAGTGAGCTAAATTATGGGTGATTCATTGCTTAAATTTTTTAACGAAAAATATACTTTTCAGGTATAATGAATCATTCAATTCAGTAAGTTGATTCTCTCCCCTCACGTATCTCTGCTGCCGCTGCGTTCATTCTCGCCATTTCTTATACCGTTAACGCACCTCTCTAGTTGGCTTCTTTATTTAATTAATATCTAATTAATGGTGAGTCAGGTGTAAAAATGTCCAATGACTTTTCATTTAAGAATTTCATCCCCTATCCATCCTTTCAAAAACCTCCATGACTTTTGACTCACTTTGTATATATAAATATATATATATATATATATATATATATATATATATATATATATATATATAAACAAAATCTGTGGTTTCGATAAATTAACGTGTAGCAGTATCGCATTTTCATTAAATTATTATAATAATTTTATTTATCATTTTTATCTGTTGCTTAACAACTATAACTTCTCTCTTTTATCACGGTTGTTTTGGATGTTAACAACTTTGATAATTTACATATAAATATATAATATGTCATAATTCAATTTAATAAAGATCAATTATATCTTTAACACTTATTTATTATTTAATATATTATTATTTATATATTATTATATAATATATTTATTGATTTGATTGATATTAAGAAGATTTCTGATCACCAGAAATGTGATCCTCTTCTTATTAATTTGTTAAAAAATCCAAAATATTCTTTAGAAATTCGTACTCCTCCGAATTCTCTTTTTAAGGTTTATGTGGAGACTTCTTTGAAAATTCCCAGAATCTTCGTATCTGACATTGATATAGAAAATGTATGGAAAGCTGTCCACAATCTTGGTTATCCATCAATTAGACAAACCTTGAAAAAAGTACGCACATTCTTTTTTAACCCTAATCTTATTTCGCGAATCAAAAATTTGACTCGATCATGTCCGATCTGCCAATTAAATAAAATCACTCGTCACACTAAAAGTGATTTTATGCCAATTGAAGAACCAAGTATCAAATTTTCTTTCTTACATTTAGATATTGTTGGACCTCTTCCTCCTAGTGAAGGATATCGGTATATCTTCACTATCATTGATCGTTTTTCGCGTTGGGTCGAGGCTATTCCAATCAAAACTATCACGTCGGAAGAAATTATTAACAATTTGATTGCCTCTTGGTTCTCGCGTTTTGGTTTACCTACGAGGATCACTACTGATCAAGGTAAACAATTTCAATCACATATGTGGAAAGATTTTTTGTCTTCTCTAGGGATTAAGCATATTTCCACTACTGCTTATCATCCTAACAGCAACGGTATTATTGAACGGTTTAACCGGTCTCTCAAAATTTCTTTAAATTGCTGTCAAAAAAATAATAATTGGTACAAAATTTTACCTTGGGTTCTTCTAAATTTGCGCTCCTCGGTCAAGGAGGATATTAACCTTTCTTCTGCAGAAATTTTATATGGGATTCCTCTACGATTACCATATGATTTCTTTTCAGAAAACGTTGATACATATCATTCTGTTCAACAATCTACTCGAGAATTGAAGAATAGAATGATAAACGCAAAATTTTTCTTTACTAGACAGTTCACCAACAAAAATGTATTTTTACCCAAAGATTTAAATTCATCAAAAAAAGTTTTTATACGCGAGGATCATGTCAAACCTCCACTATCTTGTAATTATAGAGGTCCTTTCTCTGTTATCAAGAGATTTCCTAAATTTTTTGTTATTAATATCAATAACAAACCTACCTCTATTTCAATTGACAGGCTAAAACCTGCATACTTTTTTCAATGTTAATCTTTTCTTAATTTACTTTGTATTTAATTTTAAGATGTACATCAACTATTAAAGTTTTTTCCGAGTGAACAAGGTTGTTTTATGTTACAACCTTTTTCTAGTCGTTTTTCTTTATTAGTTGATGGGGGGAAGTATGTAGCGGTATCGCATTTTCATTAAATTATTATTATAATTTTATTTATCATTTTTATCTGTTGCTTAACAACTATAACTTCTCTCTTTTATCACGGTTGTTTTGGATGTTAACAACTTTGATAATTTACATATAAATATATAATATGTCATAATTCAATTTAATAAAGATCAATTATATCTTTAACACTTATTTATTATTTATTTAAATAATAATTATTTATCATATCAATCAATCACTTCAACAAACGCAACGATCTTTTGTGACAAGAAAGAACCTCCTCATAACATTTATATTTTTCGCGATACAATTTGTTTTTCAATATGGCACATGATAGCTTATATCGATTTCAACCAAAACCTTTGATTATATGGAGAGAAAAATTTTTCATTTGGAAAATCGAAAAACTTATTTTTATTTACTATTTTACTTTGGCACATGGCAGAACATCATGAGCAGATTACGGTACAAATGCTGTGGTTTCGATAAAGTAAAGTAGAGGGGCTAACTCTCGTAGCAAAAATCACTCTCAAAAATTTTCTGAATTTTCTTTTCATTGAATGCGCCACATAATAGCACATTTTTAGCACATTTCAGCACAATCCCTATATATGAAAAATTTCAAAATGTCGGGGCCAAGGTAATGGACATTAAGTCTTCGCAACGAAACTCGTCAATATAAAAAACTCAAGAGTATGCTTTAATTTGTACCACTTATTTATGTTTTATGCCAAGGAAACGCAATCCGTATGTATAGAGGTAAGTAAGTCTGTCAATTGATTCTCCAAATATATTTTTTTATACTTCAAATATAATTTCAACATGTTTACGATGTTGCATTTTATGTATATAAATTTGGAATGAATGCTATGGATGTGTGTGTTCGTGTAGACATAATTTAGTAAATGAACTACTCTAAGTGATGCATTTAACTAATAGTACCGTAAGCACTATTACTGACTTCTGTTTATCACGTTCGAGCGCCCATAAAAGTATACTTCATCCCGAAAATTCCATTTATATTTGCATTTATTAAAAATATACATCATATATAAACAGTTTGTCTTTGGGAAAAATTCGAAAACAAATTCAGTTTAACCACAGAACAATTTTTTTTTGTTCATAACATCATTAAATTTGGGATGATAAAACTAACTAATAAAATTTATCCATTGTAATATTAGGTAGATTTCGAAGGAATGCTACATAAATATCGGTTTCATTTTTCGGGAATTGAAACAAATTTAATAGAATGCCACCAATCATTGTTTCAAACTCCTAGTTTAATTTTTTTATATACAATTACTAATCATTTCCTACAATCATAATTGTAGGAAAATATTGCAGGGGAATATCCTTATAACTAGTACATTTAATATATACTAGGATACATAAAGTTTAATCCGGACTCTGTATGTGTTGAAAATATTCATCGCCTCAAAAAAATTCCGATATAGATGCTAAAACCACATAATAAGTCCATTTCCGCATATCCGCCCGTTTGTCCGTCAACACGATAAATCAACGTCGAAAAAAGATAACGAGCTGAAACTTCGTGTGTGGCTTCTAGATTTAATATATAACTGCAAGTGTGTAAATGGGAAAAATTGGATTATGCACCCCCCCCCCCCCTAGGGGGGAAAATATGCATCTTTGAATCCGTAAGGGATAGAACAAGGACAAAAAATGTTCTTTTTTGAAAAATAACCCAATTTTTCAAGAAACGTTTCTTCATACACTCAATATATACCGGGTAATTAAACAATTAACTAGGTAGTTATTTTCACTTGTTTTTTTTAATTTTTAATATTTTATTATTTTTATTGTCAAGTAACCATTCAATACAAAATTTTATTATTGTGTTATTTTATGGTACGTACGCAGTGTGTATGAAACAATAGTAAGCAAATTAAATTTTATTCAATAACCTTTATTTTCATAAATCAACTAAAATATCATTTTAGTAGCTGAATAGCAAAATATGCAAAAACAATAGAATCTTAACTTGAATATATATGTTATATTCAAATAACGATAATAAAGAATCATGTTTTTATATTTTTCTTTGAGCTAGAAAATTTGTGTTAAGGCCGAAGCGTTAAAAGAAAATTAGATATATAAAAAAATTAAATCAATTGGATATCAAGAAACAATGAACACAAAAATGGTCTGGAGTTTGATTCTATCAGTCGTTAGTTTTTTTTTTTTTGAGTACTTGAAAATTCCATATAAATACTGCAACTCGGCCTTGCGCACTACCGTGCTCTAGATCTCAAATTTACTCAATTTCAATTATTTTTCTACTTCAACGACGAAATCTACCTTTGCGATCCAAACTGACATCAGTTTAAAATAAACTATTTTCTTTTAAATATATTAAAATTTAGTGCTTATATAAGTACTTGATAAACAAACATTCCTTAGTCAATAACCGTAACTGACATGCTTTTGAGAAAATTAAAAAAATGGTTGAATTCTGAACTGTGGTCGATCACATTTTTAAAATTACATTGTTATGTGATCAACAGTAAGTACATGTGAGGGGTTAACATTCATACATATTATTTGTAAAATTCAATTTATTATAGTTATGTGTATTGTATTTACAAAAAAAAAATGAATTGATTAATTTTACTCAAACTAGGAATATTAAGGATGGAATGTCAGCGATGTAAGCGATTAGAATTCAATAAAATTGTGGTATTTCAAAGATAATTCAATAGCAGATTAGTTGACAAATTGTATAATCTTGATTACATAATTGTGGAAAGATGATTTGTTAAAGATCAAAAATTTACTATTATTGACCTGATTAAAAAGACAGTAAACGTAAATTTAATCGTAGTTGAATACTTTGTTTTTATACAGTAGCGGCATTATAGACTAGTAAACTAACGCCTTTTTCGCGAATTCCACTTCGCCTTCTCAGAAAATTATGACCAAGGTGTCATTCGATTCGTAATTGCATCTAGAAAGTTGCAAAAGTTATAAACAATTTAGTAAAAAGAAAATAAGTGGTTTCGTTTCTTGCAAATATCTGAAAAAATAATACAGATATCGGAAAAAAGATTCTTAAAGAACAGGAAATTTCCTAAAAAGAAGTCTCAACCGGAACTGTACCAATAATATTTATAATTTTAATTTAGAGATGAAAATAGGTATTGAAAACGTATGAATTGGCTCAGACACTTGGCAATTGATTCAGACACTAGAACAAAAACATTTTTTTAACCAATTAAATATGGATAGGAAATTAAATATAAATATGATTTAGGAAAGTAAGAATGCATGTACTTACTGGATACTTCAACAAACAATAATCCGTCGGCAAAAAATTTTAACCCAATTTTTCCATTAACTATGCTTTTGTTAATTAACAAATTTCATTGTCATTGAATTTTTAATTAAATTAAATACTGATATGAAAATTCAATGACAATGAAATTTGTCGGAGTATACGCTAAGGTCTTCTACAGTTTGTCATACGTAACCGAAAGGAATTTGGACAAACATCGTTATGTTGACGCTTAAGTATACACAAATAAACAAATATTAAAGTATCTTTGTTTGTAGAAAAAATGAAAAATCAAAATTTTTTAAATTTTCCAACGGGGATCTTTTTTAAACCCTTCAAAAATAGCTCCCAGTAGTAAAAACAAATCCAGACTTTTATTTAAAAAATTATCGGGGTTATCCAGATTGGAAATTTTTTTTTTTAGCAAATTTCCTGCTCTTTAAGAATATTTTTTTCGATTTCCGATATCTATAATATTTTTGGGATATTTGCAAAAAACTAAATCCCTTATTTTTTTTTACTAAATTGTTTATAACTTTTGCAATTTTTTTACGCGGGACTTTTTCAAAAATTTTCTAGTTGCAATTACGCATCGAATGACACCTTGGTCATTGTTTCTCAGAAGGCGAAGTGGAAATCGTGAAAAAGGCGTTTATTTAGTAGTCTATTAGTTGGACGACCGTCCAGGGCTCCGCATATAAAGGGGAGCCACGGGCGCCCGTTTACATCCCCTCGCTTCTTGAGGCCTACTTACTCGTGAATTCCCTAAATTTAGTGAAAAAATCGTTATGTTGGCAACACTAGAATGGAATGGCAGTGTTCAATCCATTCAATCGGAGCACTGCACTAGAAGAATATAGAAATACAGGCTTTAAAATGCCATTTTAACCACGAAAGAATTGGCTGAAGAACTAGAATTTGAACCTGTGTTTAGAGCCACAACAAGAATTCGATTTGTCAAGCGTCAAGCTGGTGAAACTGCCCGCGATGAGCCTATACTTCTCCAGAAAAATTTTATGTTTAATTTTTCAAATGTCTTTTGGACACTACATTAATTTCAGTCGATGAAAGATTTGAACAGTTAATTGAGTACTCGGAATTTTGGTCTTATTTGTACAATATAAAACAGATTCTGGAAAACCCCGACCTTGTCAAACTCTGTGGTGATCTCAAATTGAAATTAACTGTAAATTCTAAATCAGATATAGATGGTTGTATGTTGTGTGATGAACTCGTAAGTCTGAAATCTTTTTTGCCTGATCAGAATGTGGTTACTCCAGTTTTTGTTTTAAATTTTATCAAAGATCGCAACTAACAAGAACTGAATCGAAATTTATGGATAGCATAGCGAATATTATTGACTATACCTGTGACGGTTGCTAGTGGGGAGAGTAGTTTTTCTAAGCTTAAGCTGATTTAAACCTATCTGCGATCGACAATATCTGAATCTAGATTGACAAACTTGGCAACTTTGATTGTTGATTGGCAACTTTGTCAATTCGAAAATGAAAATGCTGAAAACATCGACTTTGATAACCTAATAAAAGAGTTCGCCGATAGAAAGGCCAGAAAAGTAAAATTTTATTAATTTTTTTAAAATAAATGGCTATTTCTTTTAATGAATGATTATTTCGTTATATCCTTTGCCTTTTTTCGTATGGGTTTGTATTGCAGTTAGGGGGCGACGTGGAAATCTCGCCCAGGGCGCTGATAGTGCTAAAACCGGCACTGTTTTTACATATTTTGTTTTATATTGTTGCGGTAAAACAGGGAGTACTAAAGAGTAAAATATTTTCAAAGTAATACTATAAGTATTACACATAAGTGTGTTTTATTTTATCACTCAGGGTGTACTTTTAGCATGCACAATAATATTTAGCAGTATTTATGAAATGATGATTATCGATATCTATGATATATATAGTTGATATATTAAAAAATTTACTGTTTTTTTTTTAATTGTTATACGCTAAGTATAACTTTGAACGCACGAGCACGCACCAACTTTTTACAAGCATTGACCTTAGAAACAAATTTTTGACAATTTTTATTCAAAATTTGTATGATTGAAATAAGACCTATGGCCGTGTTAAGCCTCATAGTTTTCAAGATTTGTTACATTTAAAAAAAACTACTTTATCGCCTACAACCCCTGCCATACTGAACTTCAGTATGAGCTTAGAGCACACATCTAAAAATCGTTCTTGGGCTATATAAAACAAATTTCCAAAATGTACTCATGCGCTTATCTAGCCACTACAATTTATTATCTTATTTATTTATATTGAAATCTTCCGATTAATATAATCAATTATGAAACAACTAAATGTTTACAATTAAGAAAAATTTTGTCATATTAAAAAAATAATAATTTTGTGAAAATTAAACGTATTTCATATCTCTATAATAAAATATTAGAATAAGTAGATAAACAATAATATATACTGTTAGGATTTTGTACAACATGGCGTCAGTTATTTTGATAATAATATATGTTAGAAGTAATGTTTGGGATGTCTATCAATGAATTATTTTTATCTATCAATTATTTCAATCTATCAATTTTTATATATTATTATATGGATCACTGACATTCATCCTAATAAGTAATTTTTTAGTTGATAAGAAGAGATGATTTGTCAATTCCTGAAAGTTATGATATGTACGTACTATGTACGTACTAAAGTAGGGCTCATTTTCCAAATTTTATAGTTGTCTTGTGCATTTAATTTTAGGGATAATGTTTCGAATAAAAGTTGTAAGTATATTTATAATAATCAACTTTGATCCGAAGCAGTAGATCAATAATAAAATTGGAAAATTGAGCGCTTTTTTTATGGCTCGTAGTACCTTTCCATCTGGTGATATACAATCAGACTGAACCTTTTTCCCTTTTAATAGTTTTATGAAATTAAAAATTATATGGCATGGAAATATACTCATGTCACTAACAAGAAGGTATAAAGTAAGAGCCCGTGATCGTCCGACCTACGTTATTTTATAAAAGCCGAAAGTTTTTCTGCGCATGTTCCCAACAGAATTAGGAACGATCGGCGACTATGAAGCCATACAATTGCTACTGACTTTCGTCAAATTATAAAGCGTAATTTTTTATATTTTCTTCGGGATAGTATTAGAAACCACGTCATTGCTAGACACTTTGTATAGTGGCAACCCCCCGCCAGACACCCTTAAACTTAAAGAAAAAAGTAATTCTACTATCGTTATATAGTAGAGTTATATAGTATCAAAACTTATATAGTATAAAAACTTAATTTTATATATGTTACTTGGGTAAATATTAAAAGATGTACCCTAAGTTGCCAGACAGATTCGTCAGTTCTAACATCTTGCCAGACAAAGATGAAGGTCAGCCGTAGATTCGATCGCGAGGCAATATATTCAAGCGGAATTATTTATGACTAAAAAACTTCATTACGCATGAGCTGCGTCAACTTAACGAATTACCTTAAATTTTTTTTTTTAAATGTTATGATACATATAGATTAACTAACAATATTTATATTTAAATTTTTATATTACACACAATTCTTAATCTATTAATTTAAGCGATTTTTTATTCCTTATTCGTCTACTTCAAAGCTACGATTTTTATACAGTAAGCATAGTCTGGATCCCAGCCAGCTCTCAGAGAATTCTTCGTTTTCCAGGACTTTATTATATGTAATTAATTAGTTTTGGCACCAATTATCTGGAAGATTTAAAAAAAAAAACTGGATAGAGCTGATCGGTGCCCGCAGCCTTGCTTAGTTTAGCGTTTTAAAGCACACCTTTAAGTTCTTGTATTGTAGTTTCGCTGTCTAGGTGGATATTTTCTATGACTGCAAATCGGGTACTTAAGGGATCTGTGTAATTAACGTAAAGCTTTTGGAAGTATTTTTCCCATTCATTTAATGCTATGTGAAATTTGCGTATGCGATTAACTACATCTAAATGCGTTTATTGTTTTTTCAAAATTAACCACTGTATCGTATATTTGAGAGTTTTTCTTTGATTGCTTTAAGGTGGAGTTTTTTATCTTGTTTCATTCAGTAATTATATTCTGATTCCAATTTTACAAAGATTTGTTTGTGCTCCGGTTGGTGACCTTGACTTTTAAAAATTTTTAAAGCAGTCTTAGTTTTTTGCTTCAATTCTAAGCTCCTTTTGGTGAACCAGAATTTCCTTAGAATATATAAATACTTTCCAGCGGTCACAATTTTAGTTCAGAATAAAATGAAATGTCGTATCTGGTATAATTTTGGTATTTGCAAGGATTATTCATTAATGCATGGCATAGATCAAACGCGGAAGGGTGGCATAGAGGAAGAAGAAAACACAAAATATAAAATATCTGTCTTAATATTAGAACAATGGAAAAATGTCTATAATGTGTACAGAGATATTTAGAATTTTAATTTTCAATCTTAAATTGTAAATATTTCTGTAAATATTAGTGTAATAGGAAAAATAATACGAAACAAAATTATAGTAAAACAAATTTTTTATAACTTTACTTCTGATAACTTTTTCAATATGTTGAATATTAGATATGTCAAATTCTGTGTTTCCTCCTCACTCTTACTTCCCCCTCCTCACTCTTACTCCCCCCCTTTCCCTTTGTCCTATGTTACGCATTAACGAACTTGACCTTTCAAAGACTTAAAACGTGTCAAGTTTCATTCCAATTAGACTAAAACTCTGACCACTAGGGAGTCCACAGACACATAAATGTATATATATATATATATATATATATATATATATATATATATATATATATGTATAATATATTATGTGTCTTATGTGTCACATAATATATATATATATATATATATATATATATACATATATATAATATATTATGTGTCTTATGTGTCACATAATATATATATATATATATTTATATATATATATATATATATATATTATGTGTCTGTGGACTCTCTAGCCGGAACAGTTTTAGTGTGGTTGGAGTGAAACTTCTGATTAGGATGTAATTTGGTATTTGAGGTGTTTTTGGTGTTTGAAAGGTCGAGTTCGTTAATGGGTAACATCGTTCAAGGTTGAAAGGGGTTTAGATGGTGGGAGAAACACAAAATTTGGCATCTGTATATCTTTATCTGGCTAGGCGTTAGAACTTACGAAGTTGTCTGGCTACTAAGGAAGTCTTTTAATATTACGCAAGTAACATATATAAAATTAAGGTTATATACTAGCGAAAGTAGAATTACTATTTTTAAAGTTAAAGGGCGTCTGGAGGGGGGTTGCCATAATACAAAGTGTCTGGCAATAAATGATGGAATTTCTAATTAATATTATGCCGAAGAAAATTTAAAAAAAATACGCTTTATAATTTGATGAAAGTAAATACCAATTTTATGCACCATTGCTCCCTGCAACCTGCCAAAGTTACGATGATCGAAACTTCATAGTCGCCGATAGTTCCTTACACTGTTGGAGACATGCGCACAAAAAACATTCAGCTTTCATGAAATAACGAAGGTCTGGTGATCACGGAATCTTAGACTAGTACTTAAATATTAGATTTACACAGTTGATTTAAACTATTCGTTGTGCAGAGTATATAAAAGTGAGAGTTCACTGAAGAAAATTAGGAATCAGCAATTGTTGTAGTTGTTGGTTGCTCAATAAGTATAATATCTATTAAAAATATAGTTTTGAGACGATGTTTATCAACCGGATCAAATTTTAAAAAATATAAATTATTTTCGATCCTAGTTACAATATAAATTACTAAATGATTATTCATGTTGAACGTAAAAATTTCATAGCTGAGGAAAATATTGGGCATTATAAATAGAATAAACATTTATCATTTTTCTTTACTTGCGCCCGCGATATAATTTTATGACATATATTTGTTAATTTGTATTAATGTTTTTCGATATTAAAATATTCATAAACATGCAGTAAACAATCATGTCTTCTTAAAAAATTTATATAATAAGAATAATTTAAAAAAAAGACTGATAAACATACCTGTTTAGTTTTAGCCCCCGTCCATTGACCCACGCCACGTGCTACGCCAGTAATATGTTTGCTAGCAATCACTAACGCTTCCTGTACTTCCTCTAATTTTGGTTTTAAAGTTATACTTGGTATATTCAATATTGCGTATACAATAAATAAGGGTTCGTCATAGCCTTTTGAGTCTGTTGTACCCCCTACCATAGTTGATGATACATATGACGTTTCGTTACTACCATCCATTGTCCTCCCGATATTCCCTCCACCGTCTGATAAAGATTCAGGTGGTAAAAACTTTTTACGTATAATTTCCAAAGAACTGCGTGTAACTTTTATTAATACATCAATTACTTTACGACTATAATACCGTCGCATTTCATTTGCTGCATTTCGAACTAAATCACGAATCGCTTTTGGTACACCAGTACCACCGGTTACTAATATGTGTGGTTGCTCAAAACATTGATATACCTGACTCCAGTCTTGATTTTGAGTAGACGTTGTCGGATTATTATCAGCATCCATTGATTTATTGCTATCTTGATTTATATTATCTTGTTGAAATAATGAGTCAAGGTCTGAGGGTTGTTCACTTTCAAAATATTTTGCAGCATTTTTCACTAATTGTAAAATTTCTTCAACTGCCTCTTCAACCATTAAACTTTTACGGTGTAATGTGGATGCTGATGTACGACTTACGATTTCAGATTGTTCTATAAATTGTTCGATGGTCCATTGTTCTCCATTTGCAGGTAGTGCATGCAATGTTATTTCTTGCATTGTTGCTAGTACTTCGAGTATTCGATTTGAGTAGACATCATGGACACGATTCATCTGTTATTTAATTATTTAAATTAACATAATTATTTAAATTTAAAGTTAAAAATTTCGAAAATGTAGTCGAGAAGAAAATACATTCCTAATTCGTTTTGTTACAATATATATTTGTACATCAGACATGTTTTTGTCATTTTTCGGAAATATTAAATTGACAAAAATTAGATCCAACCACTTGAAAACTGTTTATTCCCAACCGAGTAAAATTCCTTGCAAATCACCTGTAGTAATTTTAAGGAATAGGTGGGAAACCATGAAAAACCATGCGCAATAACCAATATGAATGATATAATGGTGTAATTGCGTCACCAATTGTTATACGAATTATAATTCTATGTTACTAATTCGGCTTTATAAGTCGACTACACAAGCATATTTCAAAATTTGAAACAGGCTAATAGTAGAGTTCAGATATTGTTTCAGATATAATCGAATGAAAAAATGCAACAACATTGTTTACGATAAACCTCATAGTTTCTGATGTATTTGGAAAAAACTATATTTCACTCCTCACCTGACTTTTTCGAGGCAGACACGTATGCGAATTTAATCACTTTCCACGGATAATACAATGAACAATTCGTAATAGTACCTACTCATTATTTCAAATTATTTTTGCATTGACAAACATATATTGTTCGCTAAAGCGAAATTTACTAATAATTTTAATTTTAATTTTGAGTTCACAAACGATGGATCTGTACTCAATCAGCGAAAAAACTATCTTGATTCTTTTTTCACCATTAAATGTCAAACAGCTTGCATGTACAAATTCTTACATAATATATTTTTTACAAAATATAAAAAAATTAAATAATGTTCAATAAATAAGAAACCAGGGGCGCCACGAGAATGGCTAGCCCATGTTTTTGTTGCCAAATTATTTTTGTCTATCTGCGTCGAAAACTTTCTACACTCATAATTTTTTTGCTGCTCATATCCCGCATCCCAATTGCTGCTCATATCCCACATTGTATGTTATCCCTCATAATGGAATACGATTCGTTAGGGAACTGTATAGAATACCTTAATCAGAATTTTTAATCGATAATTATTGCTTCTTGTGTTTAACATATTCAATTTGCGTCAGCTGTAAATTTTCCATTTAGGAAATAAAACTCAAATAAGAATCTTGTCACAATATCCTTCTTGTCGATTTCTTAATTTAAAACTGAACAAACGATTGTATTGCTAATTATGGGCGCAGAATGGTCGGCTAGATGATAATGTTCTGCCTTGCATTGTACAGGACGTTTTCTCATTGTACTTTTTTTAATGGTGATTCGAATGATTGTAATGTTACGGCACTAAATGTTTTCAGAACCCGTGTTTCGAACGAATGAAGTACCGAAGACCAGACATACAATTTTAGCATTATGATGCGATGGCTAAAGTTTATTTTACAAGTTCTAATAACTGATCCATATTATACAATATGGACAATAAGGATCACGTGCAACAATCAAATATTAAAACAAGTGAAACAAGTGAACTATCTCGGTAAGTGTTTTACATCGAACAAGGGTCAGTTATTAGAATAAATTGTAAAATAAACTTTAGCCCAAAACTTTATCATAATGCTAAAATTGTATATCTGGTCTTCGGTACTTTATTCGTTCGAAACATGGGTTCTGAAAACATTCAGTGCCGCAAAATTACAATCGGTGAAAAGTGAAACTGAAAGTCTTTTAAAATTAATAAAGCTAGTTGAAAAGCTAACTACAAGGCTGGAAGCCAAAGAAGAAAAACCATTTAATATTTCTAATATACATAAACAATTTGTTTTAGAAAAAGACAAATTTCAAAACAGAATGCTACTGTTTGGACAAATTATTTTGAGAAAGAATGTGATAGACTGGAAATAAATGCTGACAAACATAAGATACAATTGTGACGTTTTTTTTTTGGAAAGTAATGCTATAGAGTGGTATCGGTCAACGTTATACAAGTTAACATTACAAGGTGAATGGAAATAATTTTGGAGTCTTTTACATTTGACAAACATATAGCGATAAAAGTTGGCGTTCTGTTCATTATGCCTAAAATTTCAAATTTATAAATGGTTCATTATTATGCGTTGAGTAAAAAAAGGTTGCTACTACAAACAGAATCTACCATATCAGTCATATCTCGAATCAATCATATAGTGATTGGACTCCCATTCTACATTCAAGATCATTCAAGATAAAGAAGAGATAGTAACATCTCAACAACTTATGAACCAACTACGCAGTTATTCTCAAGTGTACCCAAAAATAAAAAAAGAGGTGAAACAAAACAATCTGATGTAGCAATAAAGTCTGATAATCGTCCTCCTGAAAGAAAAAAGTTTATAGATAAGCGACCATGTCATATCTGTGAGTCACTCGGACGTTACCCAGGACGTTATGACCCATCAGAATTTTGCAAAAATAAAGCCCACTGTGAAGGAAAACGCGTAAGTCTAACTGATTGTGAGTCAAATGAAGTTATTGTGAGTTAAATGAAACTCATGAGGACTCAAAAGCCGACCACGAATTAGATTAAATGTTACAGACGATAAAAATAAATTTACAGCAATTTATGACAGTGGATCCAACATAACACTGATAAACTATACGATTATAGAAGACACAAAAGATACGATGACAAAAAACGAACAAATATTTAAAACAATTAGTGGTGTGCAAAAGAGTTTTAATAAAATTCAGTTGCCCATGAAGATTCACAAAATAGAACACGAAATAGAGGTTCATGTGATTAAGAATACCAATTTTTCGTACGATTAGTTACTGAGCTTAGACACTATTCAGAAATTTCGTTTAATCCAAGATGAAAAACTAAATATTCTGTAACGTGTTAATGATAATACAGTAGAAAAATTAAACAATTTAAAAGAAAGCAAAATAGCCCAATTGAACTACAGTGAAGAAGAAGAAACTTTAAATTATTCAGATAAATTACAACATTTAAAGCAAGATGACAGGAATAAACTTTCAAGTATAGTAAATAAAAATTTATAAATATTTGCGGAACATAAATACGATGTGGGACAAATAAAAAACCACGAAGCTAAAATTAAACTTTTTTTTTAAATAAAAAAATAAATTTTTTTCAAAAAAACCTTGTAGATGCTCGTTCCCAGACAAACAAGAAATAGAAAATCAAATTACAAAGTTACTTGAAGCAGGATTAATAGAAGCATCTGAATTTCCATTTGGAGTCCCAGTTAGACTAGCATACAAAACAGAAGAAGGACGACGATCAAGATTATGTATTGATTTTCGTAAATTGGATAAAATTATATTTCCAGAATTGCGACCGTTTTCAAAAATTGATGATATCTTGATAAAAACTAAAAATTTTAATTGGTATTCCGTTTTTAATATAAGCTATGCACTTTGGTCGATCCCATTAAGGTTAAAAGATCGTTACAAGGCAGCATATGTCTCGCAAACTGAAGATTACTTTTTGACCTCAAGACTTCACCATCCGTATTCCAACGAATTCTAGCTAATGCAGTTCGGCAGAAGGGATTCCAAGACTTCTGCATAAATTACATTGATGATATTTTAATATTTTCGCCGAGTTGAAAAGCATCTACACGCAATTTATTTGGAAAGATACCGGATAAAATTATCAGAATGTCATTTTGCACAACCCTCAGTCAAATATTTGGGTCATATATTAGCGTACTACTCCGTCAGACTTCATCATGACAACTTGAAATCAATCAAAGGATTTCCCCAACCACAAAATAAGAAAAATATTTGCCAATGGAAAAATAAATTTATATCATAAATACATACCAGATTCTAGACGATTGCTTGAAGCACTTCACAATTTATTACGAAATAATGCAGGGTTTACAAGGACTGAAGAATGCAATACAACATTTACTACAATAAAAAAATACTTATGCAGAGCCCAATACTATGTGTCTTTGATCCTCTAAAGACGAGGTACCTCTTTACTGATGCTAGCGGTCTTGGCGTTAGAGCTCTCTTAAAACAGATTCATGAGAATAGCGAATTGAATCCTGTAGCTTACTTTTCAAAAAAAATTTCTCCGGCACAATAAAAAAAAAGAAATTTTTCTTGAATGTGAAGCAATTAAAGAAACTATCCGTTATTGGCAGAAATGGCTACTAGGACACATGGTCCGGGTGTTTCCAGACCATAAACCTCTAAAAAACTTGAAATTGGGAGCTAACTGATGAAGAGTTAAGAGATTTAGTATAATATTTTGTCTCAGTATGATTTTACCAAAAGATATTCCCCAGGAAAACAAATCAAGAAGTGGGTGCTTTATCGAGAAACCCAGTATTAGAATGTTTTGAGAATCAAGATGACATTCTTCAAATAATTAACCATATTGCTATTGAAGACTTAAAACGTGAGCAACATAATAATCGAAATCAACTTTCTGTTGATAAAAAGGTTTGTAAATATGGTGACATAATTTACAAGAAATTGCAAGACAGAGAACGTATTTGTATACGTATTTGTATATCTAAAGATTTCGGTCAAACACTAACAAAAACAAATCCACTCTCATTATGGTCACATAGGAGTAAATCACATGGCTATCAAGATACGGCCTTTTTACTACTTTCGTGAAATGGACAAGCTTAGTAGAGTATTATATAACCGTTGTGAAACTTGTAAAACGAACAAAACAAGAAGAAGCAGAAAAATTGGAGTCCTGCTATCGAACCATAAGCGATTATGTCTTTGGATACTACGAAACGCTATCTCCACCTTTTAGTTGACCATTTGACACGTTTTGCGTACACCTACACCTCCAGTAATCAAACTGCAAGCGACTACGTGCTATTTTAGAAAAAAAATAACGTGAAAATTCTTTTGACAGATCAAACCGAGGATTTAATTCTTAAGAGTTCAAAACATTTCTTCGCAATAGTGGTGTTGTTTTGATATTCACAGCGATAGACTGCACTTTCTCAAACGATTTAAATGAACGACTAAACTAGACCCTTGTTAACCGCATCCGTTTCAAGATAGTGAACCACCACATCTCCCATGGACCAAATCTGCTGGAGAATGTACACAAGAATACAAACGCACAACAGACAGTGTTACAGAATTTTCTCCACTTTATTTAGTCACAGGAAAAACACAAAATATTTGAAAGCAGATAGAATAAAGGCATTTAAAAATTTTTAAAAAAAACATATTTTAAATAAATCTAGAGTTGACACAAAGAAGAAAGTTTATTATTTTTAAGTTGGAAACTTGGCTTATGTAGAATCAGGCAACCGTCGAAACCGCAACAAATTAGATCCGGTGCGATAAGGGCCATTTAAAGTACTATGGAGAGTGTCTTCACAACGTACGAGGTAAATTGTAGCCAGCGACGATCTCATGTAAATTATGTTGACAGCAGTAAGCTCCTGCCCGAAGGCAGGAGCTTACTGCCCGAAGAGGGAGGGAGGGAGATGTATAAGTGCCCGAAGAGGGAGGGAGATGTATAAATGAAGTTCACTTCAGTCTTCAGTCTTCAGACTTAACTCTTATTTTAAATTCCGTGCGCCTTGATTCACGCCTATAAACAAAAAGTGATAATCATAAAATCATTCGTTGAATTGATTAAATTTTTTCTAAATAAAAGTTCAAGTTGGTACGTTGGTATTACACCACTGATTCAAAGTCGCTGAATATATTTCGAATGTCAAAACAGAGTAATTTTATGGATAGATTTTTAATGATTTTAAGATCTACAAAGCTATTCAGATTTATTCCAATGAGAGAAAGGGAAACAAATATGATAATAAGCGAATAAATACCTTAGATAAATTATGTGGAAATTCATTACCTTTTCAAATATACGGTATACTAATAATTTGAAAAAAACATTAATCGATTTCTTGATTAAACCCAAAATCAAAAAAAGTTTTTTATTCTCCTACAAAGTTGGCCCTTCTTCAATCAAGTTCAGATGTCAAGAAAGCTCGTTTCTTTTCTGCAGGTCTGTGCAAACAAAAGGTATTATGATATTTGTGGCGTTATTATACGTGGCGCCAATAATAATAAATTTATTACTAGACAACGTACGGCCGTTGGTGTAAACTTCCTATCCGAAATCGTTAACGATCAACGAATTACGGTCATAACACTGGATGAAGACCCAACGAGAAATCGTCAAGAACCACCTGCGAGACCACCACCACCACCACCACGTCCAAACAGTCCAGGCACGTGCTTCGCATGCCAAGTGGGGCACATCAGTCGAAAATGTTCCAGAAGGGGACAACAAAATAAACCTGGGCCGTCAGGAAATTAATTGCAAGATCAATGAGGGAGGAAATTGGTTCTGGGGTACACATTTACCTCCACAAAACTGCACAATATCGGCGTGAACACCATCAGTAGCCTGTTCATCTGTCAAGAATGGAGACCAAGAACCCACACCAGAATGGGCCAATTGTGGAAGTTGACGTGGTAAAGCAATATTGACATTGAATGATAGTCAAGCATCACACAATTTTATCAGTGAAGAATTGGCAAGAAGTATTGGTAAATGACACCCTGCCAGAGATAGTACAAGGAGTGAAACCACATGTAACAATATCTTCAGGAATCTTGGAAAGATGTGTATGGATGTGATAATATCAAGAATGAGGTTCAATATGGAAGTAACGAATTTTTTATGCAAAATGGTATGAGAATAATTACCGGAGTGGTATAATTTACTTGGGGTGTGATAAGAGAGTCCACATTGCTTGGAGAAAACCTGATGGAACATTTAGAGAAATGACAGTATTTAACGAAGCATTGGGCGAGTTACAAATAAAACTCCTTGAGAACCAAGAGTAGATGTCCTTCGGCGACATCCCTCTATTCATAGAGGGATGTTGATACCTCTATTCATAGAGGTATCAACGTTTTCGGGAAATTGGAAGGACGAAAACTTGCACGCATAAAAGTGAAATTAAAAAAATTTCCGCCATTTAATTACGACCATACCCGTACAACAATGAAAAACAATGGGTTCTGGAAGAAATGATTGAAGATATGGAAGGCGATAGCACTATAAATCCATCCACATCGGTATTACCGAAAAAAAAGGATGGAACATTTCGGCGTCGACAAAAGAAAGTTGAATGATTTTACAAAGAGCATTGCATTTCTGATTCCATATCTGCGAGAGATGTTGAGAAAAGATAATGTTGCCAAAATATTTTTTACATCGGACCTTCAGACAGGTAACTGGACAATTTAAATGGACCCACAATCGAAAGAATACACAGCATTTACCTCCCCAAGAGGTTTTTATAAATTCATCGTCATGCCGTTTAGTTTGAAGAACCAAAGCTCCAGCTACGTTCAAGAGCATAGCGAACGAAGTACTATCTGGATACATAGACGATTTCTGCCAAGTTTACCTGGATGACATACTTATATACAGTCGATCAGATGTGTCATTTAAAGGAACAGAGTGAAATATTTGGGACATATTTTGAGAAAGAAAAGTCGCTGATGCTCTAAGTCGAATCAAACTAGGAGAGTGTTACGTAAATTCAGTCAGTATAGGATCTGCTTCTATAATCTCTATAGACAGTCAGGATTCCCAAACATTCAGTTCAATCTCAGTACAAAACCAATATAACAGTGAATCTGGTAAATCATTAAACACTTTAAATGCAGATGACGAAAATATCGATGACGCCATACCGATATCAGAACGTATTTACATTAACGAATTTACATTACAACTTATTTTAGAAAATTATGATAAAAGACCGACAAATACACCAATTAACATTTTTATGCATTGGTAAAGATGTACCATTAGAAAACAGCATTCGGTAGAATCATACGTAATAAATATCCTTAAACAATATGTACCGCCAAATAGATTCACCGCTCGAACGACGAAAATTTTTCAATAACTCAGTCAATCTAGTAACCATTATTTTCATCTTCTAAACCATTAAGTTAATACGAAGTACAACGACTTTAAATGACATTATTGACGTAGACCAACAAAATGAAATTATTAAGAATTATCATTCATAGAGGTATTAATGAAACCATAATCCATTTTTTAACATGAAAAATTTTTAACATGTATTATTTTTTTAACATGAAAAACAAAATCACTAAAATTTTTAATAATTGTGAAATATGTCAAAAAATAAAATGCGATAGAAAACTACAAAATTTAGTTTTGCAACAAACAGGAACGCTAGAAAAATCTTTTGATATTGTAAACATTAATATTTTCTTTATACAAAATGAAAAATTTTTAAGTATGTTACACAACTTTTCAAAATTCACATTCGGTTATATTCTAGAGTCACGAACAAGTATTTTTCATAATTAAAGCTCTGAGAAACTTTACTTCACACTATGGCATGCTGAAAAAAGTAGTTTGTGATGGAGGCAGGGAATTTACATTCAGTATTTTCAAAGACTATTGCGCGCAATATAGCATCGAATTACACCATGTTACTCCACAAAGCTCAACCGGAAATGCTCCTGTTGAGAGGCTCCACTCTACTTTGAGCGAAATCTGGAGAATAATATATTGTAGGAAACCACCACCAAAGGCAAATGATATCCTCCAAGAAGCTATAATTACATACAATAACGCAATAATTCACTAACTGAAATCACCGCAAACGAATTGTTTTTCGGCAAAACTTACAAATTCAATAAAAATTTTCACGATTATTTAAACAAACTAAATGATTTTCAAAAGTTACTTTACGGAAATCTTAATACTAAAATGAAACTCTCTAAAGAAAAGGCAATCAAAAGATTAAACAAAAACAAAGACCCACTCCCAACGTACAAAACAAGCGATATAGTTTATGAAGCCAATAATCAAGCTCGATTTAGCAATTTACAACCAAGATTTATGAGAGCTGAAATGAAGAGTGATATAACAGCAGTAATTATCACAAATAAAAGTAGCAAATATCATAAACAAAAATTAAAAAAGACACGTAAATTTCAGGATACCCATAGTAATCAATCAGAAAATGGAGATGCCAGACTTAAGGGAATAGTCACGGGTAACTCCCCATAAAAATAGGAACAGCTAGATTAATAATGATGCACGATAAACTCATTCACATAATGTAATAAGAAAAACTCAAGAACCTTATAGAACGCATAGGAACATCACTCGAAATACCATCTTCTAAAAATCATGAGACAGTTAAACTTCTTAGAATTACCACTCGTATGAAGTACGATAAGTGCAGACAAAGTACCAAACCTTGCTGTAAAAAAACAACGACCGAAAAGAGGACTAATGAACGGTTGAGGTTCAATTATAAAATGTATTTCAGGCAATATGGACGACAATGACGCAATTCGATTAAACGACGAAATTAACACACTGAAACCCAACCAAGACGACTATAATAGAGGACTCAATGACAAATAAAAATCAATAAAAAAACAAATAATGTAACAACTAACTGAGTTAACTTTTTGAATATCCAGTATATACTGAGTTGTATATCAATGTTTGAATTGTTAATATTTCTGCCTTTTCAATGTTTATAAAATATAACCGTTAGGCGACGAGAAAAGTAAGTCACCGCGAAGGTTTAGTAAATCAACGGAAAGCGTTGGTAAACCAACGCGAAACGTTACTAACTCGTCGTTAGTCAACACGATGAGTTAGCTGACGCGAAGCGTCAGTCCATACGAAGCACCAGCTACGAAAAGCGATTAACGAAAAGCGTTAATCAACGATAACCGTAAACTTAAGCGAACCGTAAGCTTAAGCCAACGCGAAGCGTTGGTCAATGACAAACGTAACGCAAAACGTAATCTAAAGCGCACCGTAAGTCAGCCAACACGGAGCGTTGGCCAATGAGAAGCGTTAGTTATGCAAAGCAAAGTATCAGTGATTCGCGAAGCATGGTTTCACGCGAATCTTTAACCAACGAAAAGCGTGAAGTAACGAGAAACGTAAGCTAAAGCAAACCGTAAGTCAGCCAAAGCGAAGCGTTAGTAAATGCGAGACGTAAGCTTAAGCGAACCGTAAGTCAGCCAACGCGAAGCATTGGTCACTGAGATGCGTTATTTATTCAAGGCGAAGCATCAGTGCATCGCGAAGCGTGATATCACGCGAATTGTTAAACAACGCAAAGCGTTAACCAACACGAAATGTAAGCTTAAGCGAACCGTAAGTCAGCCAACACGAAGCGTTCATCAATGAGCAGCGTTAGTCAATAGGAAGCGTTAGGTGAACGCGAAGCGTTAGTAAATGAACGCTCAAGTAAATCAATGAAACGTAAGCTTAACCGAACCCTAAATCAGCCAAGGCAAAGCAATGGTCTATGAGAAGCGTTAGTCATTATTAAGCATTAGGTCAAAGCGAAGCGTAAGTTCATCAACGCAAAGCGTTAAAGCGTGGTAACGCAAAGTCAGTCAACGATGCGAAACGTTAGCTAAAGCAAACCGTAAGTCAGCCAATGAAAAGATATGGCCAATGAGAAGCGTTAGTTATACAAGCGAAGCGTCAGTGATTCGCGAAGCGTGATTTCACGCGAATCGTTAAACAACGAAAAGCGTTAACCAACGATAAGTGTAAGCTTAAGCGAACCGTAAGTCAGCCATTGCGAAGCGTTGATCAATGAGAAGCGTAAGTTATTCAAAGCGAAGTGTCGTTGATTCCCGCAGTGTGATTTCACGCAAATCTTTAAACAACGCAAAGCGTTAACAAACGCGAACCGTTAGCTTAAGTGAACCATAAGCCAGCCAACGCGAAGCATTGTTAAATGAGTTGGTAAACGCCGAGTGTTAACCAACGCGTAACGTTAGCTAAAGCGAATCGTAAGTCAGCCAACGCGAAGCGTTGGCCAATGAGAAACGTTAATTATGCAAAACGAGGCGTCAGTGATTCGCGAAGCGTGATTTCACGCGAATCGTTAACCAACGCTAAACGTAAGTTAAAGAGAACCGTAAGTTAAAGAGAACCGTTAACCAACGCGAAACGTAAGCTTAAGCGAATCGTTAGTCAGCCAACGCGAAGCGTTGGTCTATGAGAAGCGTTAGTCAAATGGAAGCGTTACATCAACGCGAAGTGTTAGTAAATCAACGTAAAGCGCTGGTAAATGCAAAGCGTAAAAGCGTTGTAATGCAAACCGTCAGTCGACGCGAAGCGTTGGTTAACGCGATGCGTTAGGCGACGTGAAACGTTACTCTACGCGAAGTGAAGATACTCAACCCGAAGCGTTAGTTTAGCAGCATTCAGCGTGCATAAGGCAACCCGAAGCGTTAGTTCTTCAACGCGAAGCATTAGTATACATGTTACTCTAAAGCGTTAATCAACGAGAAACTTAAGCCAAAGCAAACCGTCAAAGCAAAGCGTTACTCAATAGGAAGCGTCAGATGACGCAAAGTGGCGTTCAGTCAACGCAGAGCGTTGTTTTGAATGTGTCAGTTGTTTAGTAAACGTAAAGCGTTAGTAAACGGGATGCGTTTGTTAACACGAAGCGTTAAGATAATGCAAAGTGTAACTGAGCCAACATGAAACGTCAAGATAAACGGTAAGTGAGGGAACGCAAAGTGTTAGTTATTCAAAGCGATGCGTGATTTCACGCAGAGTGTCAGTAAACACCAAGCACTAGTGAACGCGAAGAAGAAGTAACGCAGAGCGTTAGCAAGAAAACACGAAGCGTTGGTAAATGCAAAGCGTTAACGAACGCGAATCGTAAGCTCAAGCGAACCGTAAGTAAGCCAAGGCGAAGAGTTGGTCAATGAAAAGCGTTAGTCAATGGAAAGCGTTAGGGGACGCAAAGTGGTGTTTAGTCACCGTGAAGCGTTGGTGTGAAGGCGTCAGTAATTTAGTATACGCAAAGCGTTAGTAAACAGGAAGCGTTAGTTTAGTAATGCAAAGTGTAATTGAGTAAACACGGAACGTTAAGATAAAGCAAAACGTAAGGAGTGAACACAAAACGTTAGTTACTCAACGCGAAGCGTGATTTCACTTCAATCAACACGACGCACTAGTTAACGCGAAGCGTAAGCAACTCAATGGTAAGCGTTGTTAAACTCAAAGCGTAGTGTAAGCTTAAGCGAACCGTAAGTCAGCAATCGCGAAGCGTTGGTCAATGCTAAACGGTAGTGCATGGGAAACGTTAGTCACTACGAAGTAGTGACTAAGATTACTCAATTTTTTTATTCTAAGCGTTAAAGTAAGGCGACGTGACGTCTAAGTCCATCAACGCGAAGCAATAGCCGATGCTGCGTTAGAATGTCGCGTAAGTAGCGATATATATATGTATATATATATATGTGTGTGTATACATATTATGTATATATACATATATATATCGCTGCTTACGCGACTTTCGAACGCAGCGTATATATATATATATATATATATATATATATATACGCTGCGTTCGAAAGTCGCGTAAGCAGCGATATATATATGTATATATACATAATATGTATACACACACATATATATATATACATATATAAGGTTCATTAATGTATATATATATACATATATATATATACATATATATATATATATATATATATATATATATATATATATATATATATATATACATATATATATATATATATATATATATATATATATATATATATATATATATGTATATATATATATATGTATATATATATATATGTATATATATATATATATATATATATACATATATATATATATATATAGACTGTGTTGGCAAGCTTTTTCAAAAGAGAATCAATGTTAAATATTATTTATTACTAGATGTCCGTGTAGTTGCTGTAAAAAAACAGTCAGTACACATGTAATGGTTAAATATGTTCATTGAATTCTTATTTTTAGTATGTGAATCACAAAATCTTAACTCTTAAATTTCAAACAAACAACCATATGCATACATGTGTATGGTTGATGAGTGCACATATGATGACTCTCATTGCAAGTCTACTGACTGACTTCATATAGTAACCAGACGGACATTCAATAATAAATAATATTAAACATTGATTCTCTATTGGAAAAGCTTGCCAACACACACAGTATATATATATATATATATATATATATATATATATATATATATATATATATATATCAACAGTTGACCCGCTGTTTTCCGGCCCTGTCTAATCCGGCAACCCCTATAATCCGACTACTCAAAAACGAAAAGAGATACCGAGCTGTGTGTATTCTACATCAAAATAGTAAGGTCAAGTTCGTTAATAGGCAAAATCGGAAAGTATTTCCCCTCGCGAGGAAATGTATATCTTTGAAACCGAAAGAGATAGAAAGAAAATTTTTTTACAAAAAAAAAAACGACCATCTATAAAATTTATATACATATATATATATATATATATATATATATATATAAATTATATTTTCGATCTCGAAATGTATAAAAAAATTACTTTATTTAATTTAACAAAAATACAATATTATAATTTATTTTATTTTAAATACAATAACAATTATACAATTTATAAGTTATCGCTAGTTCGCTACAATCAAGCGTGCAAGCAGCCAAACTTGTGTAATGAAAAAGACAATCGTTATCAATTTAACAATGGCTTATATACTAGTTTTTGGTATTTTAGAAAGTGTCGTACTGATTAGAATGTAGTTTAATGTTAAAGACGTTTTTAGAAAGTTGTTTAAGTAATGTGTACAAAGAACGTCATTACATGTTTGTAGAAAGTTATGTTTAAGTAATGTGTACAAAGTACGTCATTACATTTTTGTTTTACAATGTCCTTGAAATAGAGAGATAGTTATTTTATATTAACTAATACACATTCCAGGATCTGTAACTCCTCCCTCCTTAAGATGGAGCTTGGAACAGAAAGGTTATTGGGGCTTTTTGTGAGAGCTCCACAGGCTCTTGGGGTGCTGAAGGCGAATACTTTGTCGTTTCAATAATTCTAGTACGATTCTTTCTATTTTTATAATATTTAAAATAACTAAAAATAAATGTTAAAATAAGAAAAATAATTAAGATAATAATATTTGTAGAAATATGAGTATAATGTTGATATTTGATGAGTTCTAGTTCCTTCGTGTTTTCAAGAGTGTTTAAGTTTAATACATCCAGTGTAGAATCGTTGGATAATTGCGTTATTTCCATGATGTTGTAGATGATTTGTTCTAGTTTATAAGTGGAAATACTTGATGAGATAGTTTCATAGATTATACCATTAATAATAACCATACATTTGTTATAATGAATATACAGTTTTCCAGTAAATTTGGTGATGTTTTTGCCACAGGTTGTATTAATATTTATAGGTTCATTAACGTAAGCTATTATGTGGTTACTTTCGATTTCTTCTATAAAATTCATTTCGACAGTGTGATGTAGCGTGCATTGCGCTGGTTCGTTCTGAAGGATTTTTACTTCGCAAGTGTTGATTGAATTATTTTGTAATTGTAATTGCTTACACATATAGAGTTGTTCTATCTGCTTGCAAGGTTTAGTTACGAATGAATACTGCTTTTGATTAAGGAGCAGGTAATTGGATTTTGGGATAATTATTGTATTATGATTTGTGGGCAGAGGTCTTAGCCTGTAGGTTGTGTATGATTCATTGGTCATTTGTGGGATTTGTACAACAAAAATTAGGTTAGTATTGTTGAAACACGCTTTTAATTCTAGGATTTCGTAAATTTGTTCGTCATTATAATTTTGAATGATTTGTGGAAGTTTGCTTTTAACAAGTGATAATTCATTTTTATTTAAAATGTGTTTTGATAACAAGCCAAGTTGTGCCAATTTCACTGATTGGATAATGTTATCTACATGATCGGTAAGTGTAGTGATTTGGGTTTGTACAGAAAAGTAGACTTGGGTGGCAAGAAGTTGATGCTCGATCTTACTGTAATTTTTTATTGATTTTTATATAATTTGTTATCGCGTTTGTTCTGTGTTTATGAATTTAGTTATGTTCGAGAAACGTTGGATCATTTGAGAGTTTAGTTTATGTTGATTGTTGATTGAATCTTTGATCAAAAGGGAGTTGTCATGTAAATTGGGTGTTTGTTTGTTTATTTCTAGAGCGTCGTCATTGTCCATATTTCCTGTAATTTTCTTAATTACACTACCTAGTCCGTCTATTAATCCACGGGTATGTTGGTGATTTATTTTAAGAGAGTAAACTTTATCTAATAGATTTTGAACAGACTGTTGAAGATCAGGGTTATAAAAAAATGTAGTATTGGCTTCTAATTTAGTTAAAGTATTCTTAATTTCTAAAGTTGTAGTTTCAAAATTATTTAAGTCTACTATATGGATAAGGTTATTGTAGTGAGTAGTAACCAGGGTTTTTCCTAAGTTAAGTGCTAGTAGTCCCTGTGTATGCGTCAAGTCATGGAATTCTATTTGTTGGCTGGTCGCCATTGCGAACCTGCAAAGAAGATTTTCTAGTTTTAATTTTGGATTTATGATACTTCCTATTCTTATTGGTTGTAAAGGCTAAATTTTTATCCTTTTGTACTTTAACTTTGTCAAAGGTTGGTAGTAACTTAGAGTTTCTTTGGTTTACTTTTACGTAGGTTGTTTGTCCTTCTACTAGTGTAGGTGGGTAATTTAAAGTTTCGTTTTTCTTTTCGATTCTTTTGAGTAAATTTTGGTTATTTTGTGTTATTAAATCTTGAATTAGCTTTGATTCATTTAGATGATGAGAATTGTAATCGTTAAGGGCGTTATTAGTCTTAGGTTCAATTAATGAGTTTTCTCTAATACTATTGATTACTTCAAAAGGAGTTAATTTAGTAGCAGAATGAATTGAATTGTTATAAGTCAAGACGGCTAATGTGACCATTTCGTCTAGAGAAAAGTTTTCTTTCTTAACTCGTAGTACTTTTAGCGTTTCTACAATTGAAGAATGAGATCTTTCAATTGGTGCGTCTCCTTGTGATGTTCTAGCACAAGTAGTATGGTTTTCGATTTGGTAGATGTGTAAGAATTCTTTAAAATTAATGTTTTCAAATTCTTATCCGGGGTCATGAAATATTTTAGATGGTATTCCGTGTCTAGCTAAGTATTGTCTAAAACCTTTAAATACTTCTATACCATTTTTAGATGGCAAGGGTATGAGTTCAAGAAATTTAGAAAATTTATCTATGATAAATAAGTTGAGAGATTTTTCAACAAAGAATAAATCTATATGTAGTATTTCGAAGGGTCTTGTTGCTTGTTCGGTTTGATTTTGTTAAAGTTTTAGGGGATGTCTTTCATATTTTGCTAGAGCACAAACTTCACATGAATTTATGTATGTCGTTATTTTTTGTTTCATATTATCGAAATAATATCGTCACTTTAAGTGTTGTAAAGTCTAATCGATGCCTCTGTGTATAGATATATCGTGATAATCTTTTATGAGTTGGGATTGTTCGTCAATGTTTTCAATGTCTTCAAGTATTTTAGTGCAACGTATTATTTTATAATTTTGGAAGTATTCTTTATGAATGTTTGTTAATTTAGAAAGAGTCTTGTTATCTGTGTAGACAGCGTTTACTTTATTAGGTGAAAAGTATTGTTTAATAATGTTCGTGATAAATTCATTTTTGAAATAGGGGTTTTCAAATACTTGTAGTTTTCTAGTATTTTTAAAAAATGAAATATTTGTGTGTTTGTTACCGATGGTTTTTTTCACATACTATTTGATTATTGAATTCATTTAAGGCTCTTTCTACGATAGGTATGCCTTTATAGAGGTTTTCGTCGGCTGAATGTTGGGTAGATACTTCAACATCAATAGACTTAGTTTCGTTGTTATTGAGCTGTATACGAGATAATGCATCAGCATTGGTATTTTGTTTACCAGGTTTGTAGTCAATAGAAAAATCATACTCGGAGAGTTTGATCATCCATCTTGTTAATTTTGAGTTAGGTTTTTTGAGGGAATGAACCCATTTTAAAGGCTTGTTTACATGCTCATACAATTGCTAGTAATTCTTTCTCTATCGTGGAGTAATTACATTCAGATTTTTTAAGTGTACGGGAAGCGTAACTAACGGGTTTATCTGAGCCAGGTGTTCCTTGGGATAGGACAGCGCCAATAGCGTAGTTGCTAGCATCTCTTGTTAAGATAAATGGTTTTTCAAAATCAGGGTATTGTAATATAGGATCATTACTTAAAAGTGTTTAACAGTATTCAAAACATTCCCTGTATTTTGTATCATTTATATTAATGACGGTGCTTTTCTTTAGACATTCTGTCATAGGTTTAGTTATTTTGGCAAAATTATTATTAAAGCGCCTATAGTAACCGATTAGTCCTAAGAATGATTTGATTTCTGTCACTGTTTTCGGTATTGGGAGTCTCTTTACAGCGTCTAGTTTCTTAGGGTTAGGTTTTATACCTTCCATAGTGACTAAATATCCTAAGAATTTGATTTCTTTATGGAGAAATTCACATTTGTCAAGCTGTACTTTAAAATTTGATTTTCTGAGTTTGTCAAATACTTTGCGTAACATGTCAATATGTTCGGTTAGTGAAGATGAGTAAATTATGATATCGTCCATATAGACTAATACTCTTTTACCTATGTACTCACGTAAAATATTGTCCATTACTCTCTGAAAGGTAGCAGGAGCGTTCTTTAAACCAAAAGTCATTCGAGTGAATTCATAATGACCATTGTCTACTGAAAATGCAGTTTTTGGGATATCTTTCGGATTCATTTCGATCTGGTGGAAGCCACTGGCAAGATCTAAAGTGCTGAAGTATTGACTTTTTCCTAGCTTGTCTAAAACGTCTGTTATGTTTGGTAGGGGATATTTGTCATCGACAGTTTTTTCGTTGAGTTTTCTGTAGTCTATGACCATACGCCATTTTTGTTTACCTGACGCGTCGGCCATTTTGCTAACTATCAAGATGGGTGAGCTCCAGGGTGAGTTAGAAGGTCTTACTATATTTTTTTCCAACATCTCGTTTATTTGTCGAGTCACTTCATCGTTGTGTATATAAGGGTATCTGTTTGACCGTGTATACATTGGTATGTCGTCTGATGTATGTATAGAGTGTTTAACATCTGAGGTGAAAGTCATGTCTTGGTCTGGATTATGAAATATGTCTCTATAATTAGAACAGAGCTTAAAGGTATTATTTCTTTCTTCGTTGTTCAAGTGAGATGTACGTAGATTATAGATAGCGAATTGGTAATCGTATGCGTTCTTGTTTTCAGTGTTGTTAAGTCCTACTTGTCTAATTTTATGAACGCGTTCAGCACGGATTGGCTGAGAAATTATTATTTTTTGTTCTTTTTGTGAGTCGTTAGTCACATGTACCTTAGCAATGAAGTTATTTGCTTCGTATACGCCAGATAAGATTTTTATTTTATCGTCAATTTCGACATGGGGGATTAACACGTCGCCATTCTTTATGTTGGTTTTCATGGAGATAAATTTTTGTTCGTTTCCGCTAAAAACGTGAATTTGGGGCCTATCGAGGGGTTTTAAGTGTAATTTGTTTATGATTCCATTTAGATTTATAGTATTTGAATCGTAATCGATGTTTGCTTTAAGTTTTTGTAAAGTTTCGTTACCGATTATTCCGTCAAAGAAATGATGGAATTTAAATATGAGAAAGAATATGGGTTTGTCATTATTTAAATTTGGTAAATAGTCGACTCTGACTTTCTGCGTTATTTTATGTTCTTTCAATGCAGTTTTTACGATTGTATTAGTTGGAATATTTGTTGGGAGGTGGGAGATGAAATGAGATGTTTTGGGTCGAGAAAATTGTTGTCAGCTCCAGTATCGATTAAGAATCGTAACTTTTCGATCTTAATATACGGGAGAGTACCGTTGGTTTTGTGGTAATTTATTTCTAACAGTCCGGAGGATCGGATGTCGAGGCTACATTCGTAAAATTTTCATCTTCATTATTTTCTAAATATTCGTTCGTATCGTTATAAGGATCGGGTGTTTGATCGTACGAAGGGTCATAATATTCGTCCTCTTGATGGTAGTAGGTTCGATCGCCAATTTTATCGTCAGTTTCGGTATTATGTAATACTTTTCTTGTATTACCTGAACTAATGTCCATTGAGGTTGGTCTAAATGGTTGTTGTTGTTGTGGTCTATAAGTACTGTTTATGGGTTGATTTGATTGTTGAGGTCGGTATTGTTGCTGTGCAAGGACAGGAGGTCTTTGATGTGAGGCTTAATTTTTATAAAAAGGGTTTTGATTGTTGTACATTTGGGAATTTGACTGTTGTGGCGGTTTGAAATTACTATTATATGAGTTATTTTGAGGATTTGGTGGTGGTCTAAAGTTATTGAAATTATTCACGGGTCTCTGCATGTAATGCGGGGTGTAATTAGCTTTTTGTTGTTGCATTATGGGTTTTGAGTTATGAATAGGTCTCCTGTGATTATCTGTATTATAACTAGGTTGCCTATTGTTAATCTTAAATCTGTCCAAATTCGATTGCTGCATACTTAACTCGTTTAAACATATATCGTATGCGTTTTTGATTGAGGATGGATTATTAGCCCTAACTATGTATCCTAGTTTGGGATCTAAACCTGCAGTGAATGATTTTAGCACAATCATTACGTTCATATCTGTTTGTCCTAGTATATAGTCGGCGGGTTTCGATTGGTCGATTGAATTTAACAATGCCGTTTGTAGATCAGATACTTCTGCGAAATAATGTTCTAAGGGCTTATTACCTTGTGAAATAGTATTAAGCCGATGAAGTATTGTTTCTACAGTGCGTCTATCGGAGAACTGAGTTCTTAAGTGTGTTTCGATAGTTGTCCAGTCTGCTGGGTGTCCTATGGAAACTAATACATCATTCGCTTTGCCGATTATCATATTTCGCACTAGGTCTGTGATTATTTCTTTATTTGAAACATCGGTTGCTGCGTTAACTATTCTATTTGTATTACGCAAAAATCGGTTTAAAGTTCCAGAGGAACCATCAAAAGTTGAAATGTTTTTCAACAAATCCATTACAGTTAATGTGGAAGCCATTGCTGTAATTTCGTTACTAATATTAAGGCTGAAGTTATCGTTCAATTTAATTGATTCAACTTGCTTTGCTATTTCGTTTAATACTGGTATAAAAGTATTTGAATTATTATTTGTTAAATCCACAGAGTCAGCGTCTGAGTCTGTGTTTGAAGAGTCCGAATCGTCTGAGGAAATCGATTTTTGTATTTCAACAGGGGAAAATTTGGATTTGCGTGTTTTGGGGAATTTGGGCATTAAGGATATTATAAGCAATAACTTGCTTCAATATCCACTTGAAGTGTTCAACAATTAACCACAATGCTGCTTACTTTCCAAGACACAATTTTTCGATTGAAAAATATAATAATATTTATTTGTTCGGTAGATTCGATCCATTAAGCATAGAAATGCATTCGTAAATTTCACTAAGTCGATTTTTGTACTTTTTAATGTGACTTTACGATGGACGCTGATAGTGCTGTAATAACGACACTATCCTACCGGCTGCGCCAATTATATTTTCGATCTCGAAATGTATAAAAAAATTACTTTATTTAAAATAACAAAAATACAATATTATAGTTTATTTTATTTTAAATACAATAACAATTATACAATTTATAAGTTATCGCTAGTTCCCTACAATCAAGCGTGCAAGAAGCCAAACTTGTGGAATGAAAAAGACAATCGTTATCAATTTAACAATGGCTTATATACTAGTTTTTGGTATTTTAGAAAGTGTCGTACTGATTAGAATGTAGTTTAATGTTAAAGACGTTTTTAGAAAGTTGTTTAAGTAATGTGTACAAAGTACGTCATTACATGTTTGTTTTACAATGTCCTTGAAATAGAGAGATAGTTATTTTATATATACTAATACACATTCCAGGATCTGTAACTTATATATACAAGTATATACATTTTATAGATGATTTTTGATAGATTCGATGGACCATTGAATAAACTTCTTGTAGAGTTTTGACATCTGTACGAGATCAAATATTTCTTTGAAGACAAAATTCACTTAACCCTTGAACTTATGTATATACAACTGGTTTACAGAATTGAAATAAACATAAAAACAATACTATTTTATGTATATTATGTTTGTTTATGTGCCCGTCTTCGATCGACTCATTTTCAACTAAGTCCCATTTTCCAATTTGAGCACAAATTATAAAAAAAGTGTTGAATCTATGACAAAAGTTTTCAAACAAAAGTTGTTTATTTTAAGGGGAAGAAGATTTTTGGTAAAAAAGTTTGTTTTCTATCTCTTACGGTTTCAAAGATATAATTTTTCCCCGCTGGCGGGGGGACACACCTTCCGATTTTACCCATTAACGAACTTGACCTTACTTTTTTAGTCTAGAACACACACAAAAATTTTCAGCTCGTTATCTCTTTTCGTTTTTGAGTTATCGGCGCCACATACAGACAGACGGACGGATGGACGGACATGTGGAAATGGCCGAATGAGGCGATTTTATGAGTATCTTTGTGAAGTATTTTTGTCCAGGAATAATATTTTCAAGCGTTACAAAGTCGGGACTAAACTTAATATACCTTGTATATTTACAAATATACAGGGTATAATAATGGACAGATTTCAAAATATTACTAACCAATGATCAAGCAGTTATAGAAAACTACATGTACTTGTATCTCATAACTTGTATCAATCTAAATTTCTTAATGAAATCAAAACAGACGAAGAAGAAATTCAATATATTCAATATATTTACCAGATCAATTATAGTATCGATTTGTTACTAAATCATCTAAATAATACTATGGAAGCCATAGTATTATTGAAACTGAACATAATTTCCGAACAAATACTTAATCCCGATGAAATTGACTATTTTTGAAAATTTAAAAACACATACAGTTCACTTCAATAGTAACGAATTTATGAACTACTAGGACTACAAGCTTATTACAACCACACCAATATAATCTTCAATATTCAAATTCGAATCCTATCAAAAGATAACTTTTCTCATTATCACTATATATCCTTACCAATTAACAAAACACAAGGATTATTACTCTCCAAACCGTAGATAATAATGAGTGAGTTTTACATTCAATATCTGGATAACAAATGTCCAAAAATAGAAGGAACATACTATTGTACACAAGGAGCCTATAGAACAGGAATCAACGAATCAAAATGAAAAAAAAAAATCAATTAGTCAACCTCAACCAATTTATTGTTACTTATACACACTCCATCAATTTTGACCATATGGCAGATTGTGCTACCCCTTCTACTTCAGTCTGACGAGATTCGCTTCTACCATATCTTGGCAATAACTAGGAACTTGCTGATTAGGTCTTCCTGAAGCTTTATATATTCGGTGAGATGCACCAAATATCTTGTATCTGCTCTAACCTAGAGATTTGCAATTAAAGATAATGTGACTGGATGTTTCCTCCTCGTCGCCATACAATCTGCACATATTGGATCCGTTATGGAGTCCCATTGTTTGCAGATATTTTCGCAAGGGACAGTGCTTGATGAATCCGGTAAACTTCCACAGCTCTATCCTCTTCAGGTTCAGTGCATCGAGCGACAGCCTGTTGGATGAACTCTGAAGCAATATTTTCCCAAGCTTTTGCTGCGATATATTTTTCCAGTGATCACGGTGTTTAGCATTCACCCACTCGTTGATCACCTGTTTATATGCAGTTTTTGGAATTCCTAAAATAGGCTCTGGGCCTATGAAGGGTATTCCGACTTCTTTCCTTGCTAAGGTATCTGCTTTTTTGTTTCCATCGGAAATATTGTGACCTGGTATCCAGATCAATTAAACATTCTGTAGACATTCCTTGACTACCCCAGTTGCAGACAAGGCTTTTACAACAGCTTGGCTGTCCGAGATAATACATAAGTTCTGGTTTATGTAGCCCCTACGTAGGTTCTCACGGACGCAAGCTAGTATGGCGTAAACGCCCGCTTGAAAGAATGTGACATATTTCTCCAAGTTGATGATTGGCTTAATTACTGTTTAGTTGAGCCAGTGGATCTGTTTAGGTTTAAGACCCCATATTTTTCCACATGCTGTTTTGCAAACCATGAGAGAAGATTTGCACTTAATTGTTACGTAATCCAGATGAGGGTTCCATGTAAGTTTAATAGGAAGGATCAACATCACTCTTAAGAATTTCATTTCCCATGTGATCTGTAGTCTTTCACCAAAGAGAATGGGTGGTTTTATTATATCCACCCTCCATTCTTGTGTGAATGAAATTAGTGTGGTTGTATCTGGGTTTATTTTTTTTCTTTTTTGATGAAGCATTCCTGTGTGAATCTTAGAGCGTTTTGCATAGACTCCGAGATTGTGCTTTCACAGAGTCCTTAGATTGAAATTATAAAGTTCTTCGCATACCCTTGTGTAGTATCCTTCTTGGTTGAAGTTCAACAGTAAGCTGTTCACTGTCAGACTTCACAGGAGTGAGGATAAGACACCACCCTGTGGACATACTCTCCAAAAAGGGAGGTTTCCAATTTTCTTCCTGTAATGATGTCGATAATAAGGTGCACCAATGAAACACATTAGAGAACAGCCAAGTGAAACACTAAAGTCAGGAATGGTAACATGCGTGGTCAACGGCAGCACCAACAGCTGACAATGACTTAACGTACATACAATGGACGGGCAATTGATTTATAAAGATGAAACGTACAACATCAAATCACTGTTAATACATTTGTAAATATATTAATATATTTATACATATTGTACATACCTAATTGTAATTTAAAAATATATTTATGAATAAAGAAAGAGTATTTAATTTGTTTAATTAAATTACTTGATTTATAAATAATATATGGCAATTGACAATATTACACTACCTATCAGCATACAGTTTATTCACCTGTAAAAGGTGTCTTCACTTTCAGAGTTACTTCACCGTGTCTTCATCGTGCTGTCTTGCAGAGTTAATCATGGAATTGTAATAGGCATTGTCAAATGCCCCTTCAATGTTAAAAAACACGCACAAGGTGGTCTGTTTTCTTGCCAATCACTCCTCAATCCTGTATATTAGATTGTGGAGGGCTGATTCACAGGATTATCCTACCTGATATGCGTGGTGGTTGGCACGGTGCGGATTTCTTGACAGTGTCCTTTGAGTTAAGTGAAATCCTATTAGTCTTTTCATTGTGTTTATCAGAACGATGACAGACTAATTGGTCTAAAATCCTTGCCCGTGGAGTGATTCAATCTCCCCGGTTAGGGTAAGAAGGTCACTTCTACAGGCTTCCATACTGTTGGGATACAAACTATAGCTAAGCTTGCCCTGAATATATGACCAAGCAAAGATGCTCTACTCCATTTTGTAAAAGCACTGGATATATTTTGTCTGGCCCCGATGCTCTATAGGGGTCGAATTAGTTTATTGACCATTCAATCTTTCAGCGATTGAAGGTCATAGCCCCTCTTCTCCAGACCTCGCTTGTCGCTAGGATGTTTCGGTCAAATTGTTCTTGATAAGAGTTTTCTCTGTATATTGCCACCGAACACGGCAAATGATTCTGGATAAGTATTTCGAGTGTATACTTTCCAGAGCCAGGGTACTCACCATCGAGCATACGTAGTGGCCCAATGAAGTCAGCGGAAACGATGGAGTCTCCATTAGATGTGTTCACAACATCTTAACAGAGTTTTCTCCGTGAGTTTGTTTTGGCATTTTTCAGAGATCTTTTGTTTTCAGTAAGGGGTTCATGGTAGTTGTCCTAGTTCCTTATCCTTTTTTCTCTGTTAACTAGTTGGCGAACTTTTTGCCTTTGATACCCTACGTCATTATGTCTTTTGAGACCTCCGGGCAGTTTTCTTGGAAACAGTTAATTATTGCATGTTGAAGCTCAGTTGCAGTAATCTCAATGTCCAGTACTGTTTTAACTTATCTCGGGATTGAGGCAAGATTAAACTTTAGTGTCGAATTTTATTCATCCCAATTTTTTTCCTCGGATCCGGAAAGTGTATTCTACGTTGGTCTGTTGTTACCTCAACATTGTAATAGATTTGTATGCGCTCCGATGCAGATCGGATGCATCGGATACTAGCCACTTTTTGATTTTTTCACTGATTCCATAGGTACTCAATGTTACATCTATGACTTTCTGCCAAATTCTTTAAATAAAAGTCGGCTTGTTGCCTTGATTAACTGTATCCTAGTTATAAGGTATAATATTATCAAAGAGGTACTCACCTCTTGCATTTGTGTTAGTCCCCATGCAGTGTGATGAGCATTTGCATCGCATTCCATGATCAGTTGCAGTTGTGTTTTTTTGCCTCAAAATACTGGACCATGTCTTTCTCTGTTTTCTTTCTCTGTTGTTGGTCGTGGAGTAGATGCATCATAGGGTAGGGAGAACAAAGCAATGATTACCACTCCCGTTTCGTTCCCCATATTGTATTTTAGATTTATCGCTGCAAGGCCTCTCTGATAAAACTCTAACACCGGCGAGACAATGTCGGCCATTCCTTGCATCAATACAAGTACTGGAATTATTTTGAATTTTATTATAAATAATTTGTCCTCCTGCATTTCCTAGTCCAAGAATTTTATGGTTTACTGCCCAAGGATCCAGGCCATGGAATTTCCCCTTGCCAGCAAAATTTGACAAAAAACAGCGGAGGCTGCCTTACAATGCTGGAGCTTTTTTGTAGTATTTGAAGGGCTGATATTGTTGCCCTCTACTTCTTTTAACGGTCTAAGGCAAATTTGACCAAACACGAGGTATAATTTAAACCCTCGGATTTGAATCAGCGTAAGATCCGCAGCATTTCCTTCCAGCACGATAGTGTGACCCAAATCGCCCTTCGTGCTGTTAATTATTTCCCACTCTTCGGTGAGAAGATTTGTATTCAACGCTCCTAGAGTTTTGATCACTTTTTCTGGCACAACGGAGTTATAAATCTAAAGTTCCGCTCCTTTTCATGGTTTGATGTATGGACTGCTCTCAATGAGCCAGTTTAAAGCAGTGGTGTCTATACATAGCACAACGAGGGCCTCTATATCCAGGTAACAACCCCGATACTGTGGGCGCTCAACAAGTTTTTGGCTAGTGGGGATTAGCAGCATCGAGATTTGCACCCTTTCAGATTATTGTTGAGGCGGTTTCAGCAAAGGTATTTATAACCCTTACCTGTTCCACCCCTACGTTTCTTCGAGATATGTTGGGCTTGGAGTCCCGTCTTCAGATCTCAACCTATTTTCCGGTGGATTTATCATGGGTATATTAGAAACCAAGGCTGTAGAGTTTATTGTCCGGTTTTTCCTTCTAGTCGGTTTCCCCTCAGACCTGGCTTTCTCTACTGCTGCTCTTCTCTGAGCTACACTCGAGAGATTTTTCCTTTCCACCTTCAGGAAAAGATTCTGAATTTATAGTCCTAATTTTCTGCTGAACTGAGCGCACCTACAGTTTTTTTGTCTCGGCGAGGTTAGCTTGGGCAGCCTCGGCTGATTCCAAGGTCCTACCATTCCTAGGAGAAGTCAACTAATATTACTTTACATAAGAAAATAAATTCAGAAATAAAAAATCAAAGGAAAAATATTAATCCACAACGACTTGCCAACTGGAAATCAATCAGATCCGTTATAACAGTAATTCGAACATTTATTGGGGGGAAGTCCACTTCATACCCGCAGTATTTAATGAAATATATATATATATATATATATATATATATATATATACATATATAAATAAATAAATATATATATATATATATTTATATATATATATATATATATATATATATATATATAAATATATATATATATATATATATATATAAATATATAACTAGACGAGCCTCTCACAGCTGGTGTCTGGGGATATGATGAACTGTATCCAGACTCAGAGCTTTGAAACTCTCAAACGTTACACGCTGTCGGAGTATATAAACGGTATATACTCCGACGGAGCAATTCCAGATCTGATGTAAAGAACAATGATTAATAAGGCGGCCGTACCTCTTAGGAAGGTTCTAGAGTATATAGGTCGTAAACATGATCGCCACGTTGAAATTCATGAAAATCCGAGAGAAAATAAGAAGAAAGAAGCAGTAATTTGGGCTTAGAATAAAGTAAAGGCGAATAGCAAGAGGAAAAGAAAAGAATAAATAGAGGAGATACCATCGTCGTTATACCAACGGAAGGTCTAATGTATGCAGATTTCCTTAAAACAATGAAGAAAGGGGTAGCGCCTCAAAAACAGGGATTTCAAGTTCGAAGTGTGAGAAACATGAAATTCGGCTCAATCCGAATCTATACCATCAGGAGACGATAAGCGTAAACTGGAACAATTTCAAAAAGAAATAAAAGATAGGGTGGAAAACAGTAGCACGGTTAAAATCCTTACCGAGGAATAAACGATTATTGTCAGAAGTTTAGACGAGAGCATTGATGAATATGACGTTATGAAGGCCGTTCAAAAGGAATAAGGAAAAGGATGTCAAAATCAAAGTTGTGATTCGAAATCAAAAGCAAAACAGGCTATAGACAAGCTTCCCTATAACTCCCAAGGGTATCATTACAAAAGTTATTTCGTAACCGAAGAATATACGTAGGATGGAGCAGTTGCCGTATAGAAGAGCTAATTTAGTTGCGTAGATACTCCAAGTGTTAAGGTTTCGGGCATTGACCGTACAAATGTGAGAAAGAATCTGTAAAGTTTTGCCGTAGATGTGGAGATAATGGTCATAAGGCTGCAACATACAGAAGACCAGTACATTGCCAAGAACATAATGGAAAAAGCCATATATCAGACAGTATGAAGTGTCCAAAATATAAAAAATTGGTGGAAGATAGAAGGGAAAGACAAAAAAGACATCCCAAAGCATGGCGAACATCAGAATACTCCAGTGTAATATCGGAAGAAGAATAGTATTCAACTGATATATCTCTCCAAACCGTACGATGGATGAGTGCGAACGGCAATGTGTGCCCTGCTTTATACCATACAACAGTGTGTGTAAGCGTTCTCTTTCGCTCCCCACTCGCGCGCGGAACTATTAAAAATTGAAGTTATGAAAACCTCTAGTCTGGCGAATGTTTTGGTATAACAATATCATTATATCATCAAATTAAAAAAAAAAAAATATCTCCCTTTGGATACTTGGTTGGTTCCGGAAAACGATACGAGCCATTAACTCCTTCAATTGACCTGTTTTTACCTGGATGTAAGGTAATGTGGATTCGAACAAGGTCGCCAACCGTATGATGGCATTTTCTACAAGTTTTTACTTTTGATTGATATTAAGTTGTCGCAGGAAAAGAGAAATTAAAAAATTCAATTAAAAAATTTTTAATTAACAATAGTCTGGAGCAAATTTTTGTGACAACCTGCCTGGGTCGTGTTTGTTAATATGTTTTAATATTTAAGAAAAATATTTCGCCTAAAACAGAATGACGGGTCCACCACAAAGATCAGGATCTTAGACTGTAAGTGATCATAGATATTTCTTTTTTGAAATTGACCTAGGTAAACAAAACGTATAATTGAAGAAGGAAGAACATCATATAGGATGGCGCTTGGATAAACAAGAAGAATTTCGAACGCTTTTCAATTTTAATATAAATGCAGAGTGTATAATAGAGCCGGAAGTTCTAAAAAAACTAGTGATTAATGCTTGTAATAACAGTCTGACTAAGCAAGATTAAACCAGTCTAAGTGGGCGAGCGGTCTAAGGCCTTATATCTGCGCAGTATACCAACTTGGAAACTGGGAGGTTATGGGTTCGAATCCCGATATGGGCTATTTGTCAATTATTAAGAAAAAAAAGGGGGCAGTTAATTGACTAAACTGTCGGTGTATGGACAAGAACGAAGTAACCGACTATGCTTGAAAAAGTTTTCTGCAGTTTCCTTCACGAACTCCAGATGAATATCGACATAGTGCCTATCATAAACGGCTGCAGCCGCATACCCTGCCAATTCCTAGTCTATACACAAAGCTCCTTCCCTTGCACTCACATCCTTGGATATCACAATGGACCTTATGGTCGAAGTTTAGCCCGTCCAGGGCCGCCTCTACAATCTATCTATCTAAGAAAGTTAAAGGAAACCGTATGCCGAATTACTGGTGGAAGAATGAACTAACTGAACTAAGAACAAACTATCTCAGAGCGAAGAGAATCCTAACTAGATGGAAAAACGCAATTACATGAACTTCGTTGATGTCATTAAACGTGAAAATACTTTTGAAACTGTAGAAGGATGCTTAAAAAGGGATAATTATAGCAAAGCAGAAGGCCTGTGAAAGTATTCGCAAAGATATCGATAATGATACTTGGAGACTCGCTTATAAGATAGTAAAAGGGAAATTAAAAATTTTCAAAAGTCTGGTGACGGAAACTGACGGAAGCTGATAGTCGAATCAAGCATAGAAAAACCGGAAAACAGTTATCTGAGATCTGTTAAGCAGTTATACAAGAAGACGCAGTTGTAGCCCTGAATTTGACCCATCTTTTGAAGCATATAATTTTTCCTGTAATCTGGAAGATCGCAAAAGTGGTTTTAATAAAAAAAACCAAGAAACCAGGCGAGCCACAGAAATATAGGCCTATATGCTTATTGCCTTATGCTGCCTTATTGCGTATTGCTGGATGTCGTGGGCAAGCACTTCGAACATTTTATCGTTGCGAGACTGGTGGAGGAGCTTCAAACCAAAGAGAAATTGTACCAATATCAAATGACTTTATAAGAGATCGCTTTTCAGTAGATACCATATGGACAATAGTTGCCACATTGTGGATCAAGCAACAACCAGGGCGGCGCAGAATAGGAAGTTTTGTCTATTAATAACATAAGACATAAAAATGCTTTTAATACAGCTTCTTGAAGTGGGATTATGAAGGCTTTGGAAGCCAAAAATGTATCTGTATATCTTAGAAAGATTATTAACGACTATTTGGCGGATTGACTACGGAAAGAAGTTTTAGTTAGTAGGAGTATATGTATAAATACATATATGGATATATGTATAAATATGAATATATATATATATATACATATATATATACATATATATATATATATATATATATATATATATATATATATATATATATATATATATATATATATATATATAAATCATATTTATACATATATATATATATATATATATTCAAAATCACGTTTTGTCAGTATTCGTTAATATTCGTCAACATGTGAGCTATGGTGTTTTTTAACTAGTTGGTATCTTGAGCGGTTCAAATGTCCGTAAGACCACAAACATGTGAGGTATGGTGTTTTTTAACAAATGTCGCGAAAGAGCTCGAATTTGTGATTCCCAGTTGTATTTCGCTATGTTGATCGTTGACTGGTCGAATTCAAGTTGGCGACAAAAGAAAATTTTGGCGATTCTGTCGTCAGTTAATGCCAGAATTTCATGTCACCAGCGACCTGTATCCTTCAATATATACCATGATAAATGTCTATGTCCCGTTTCAGATCTAACAAAACTGCTAGGGATTTTTTTAGAAGCCAGTATAATTTCTTGAGAAATTGGGACTGCTCTCCCCTTATTTGCTCTGAGTGCCAAAGTGCGCAAATGTCCGAACAGTAAAGAAGGATAGCTGATACTGTACTTAAAAAAAGAGTTTACTACGAATTGTCATTTCTACACCCTTTTTTTGACAAAATGATGGTCATGTTTCCATGTTTCTTCCCTTAGTAGTCAAGTTTGATATTGCTTATAGGAACAGACCCGATGAAGAGAACGTGACAACAAGATACTCGTGTTCCTTAAAGATGTCAATTTTGTGGTCACTACATTTGAAAACTGGGTTAGAGCCAAGTTTATCTTTATAGAATATTATACTTTCGGTTTTTGGGTGTTTACGAACAGATTGTTACCGTTGCAGTAGCTTCAAAGCACGTCAATTTGTTTTTGACTTTGTCCAGGGGTGTTTGATAAGAGTACCAGGTTACTTGCGTATAGAAGTTCTAGCAGGTCTTTGGTACTATTTAAACTAATTCCTGTAAGTCCCTTATACCTAAAGTAATAGAAGACGTCATTTATGAATAATATGAATAGTAAAGAGGCCAAGGAGTCTCCTTGAAGTACTCCCCACGGGTATTATTATATGTATAATTTTGCTGCTAGTTCCAATTTTGAAAAGTGTATGCCAGTGGTTCTCGTGATCTACGAGATTAAAAGCTTTACGAAAATCAACCAAAATGGCATAGACTTTTTCTTCGGCAATCTTAGGTGTAAATTAACAGCTGATTGTTGTATATAAATATTATCGGTGCATCCTCTTCCACGTCTAAATCCAGGTTTCTGACTATTCTAAAAGCCTTCGATAGATAAGATTAGAAAATATAATTGTGATTGTGTTTATTAAGGCTTTCGGTCGAAAGTTCTTCGATCGAGCTCGTTTCCTTTTTTTATAACATTGTTAAGGTTGTTCCACATCATAATTTAAGGATATTTTCATAGTTATGGATGTTGTTTAGTAAGATAAATACTTTATAATACTTTATAATACTTTTGAAAAATTCATTGAAGATACCGTTTAAACCAGCGTCTTTCTTAGCTTGAACTGTTTGAGTTACTAGCAGTGGCTAGTCCATGGTGAAAGGAGTGTTGAGAAAGGGGTGTAAACAATCGAGAAATGTGTTCAGGTATAGTTTGCTTTGAGGATAGATAATGTTAAGAAGACGAATACAAGCCTGCGTTGCTATTTTACTTGCCTTGTCGGGGATTGTGTATTTTGATATCGTCGTTAATTTTAGAAAGTATATATTTAGTAGTCAGTAGCCCAAAGGTCAGATGAGGGATTTGAACACAATGATTTGTGAAAAGTTAAGTACTGGTGGTAAAATTACAAAATTGGTAATTACAAAAAAAATATTTTGTAATTATTGAGTGTTTTTTATCACTCTTTGTAATATGTTTTTTGAAAACACATAATAAATATTGAGTGTTTAAAAAAATTTATTCAAACTGATACTAATATAAAAAAGTGTGGGGGCGTAAATGACATTAATAAAGTTAAGATAAATTAGTGATTTGTATATAAAATGTAATTAAATATGAAAATTTTAAGGCTTATAATATAATGAATGGTCTACATACAGTCGAAAATCAAAATTTAATAATAGAAACAAGAAATAAATAAGTATAATTGAAGTGTTCGAATATATGTTCAGTGGCCGTTTGGTTCAAGCAATTGACTATTATACGAGAATTAATAGTGTCATACCGGAGACCATTTGGATATTTTATTTAAATACATAAAATACAATCGTTATTGTTGAAGTTTATAGTTACAAAAACTACTTAATCACGAAAATTTTCTTATTTATCTTTGATAAATTATTAGCCAAATATTTCTGATATCTCTGGCTCCAGCTGCACTGAAATAAATATAATTTGTAGTCATAAACCATGTCTCATACAGAAAAAATTCTACAAGCAATGAACCAGCAAACACAAATGTTAAGAAAACTAGTTGATGATAATAATCTGGAAATTGAAAGTTGGAGAGTAGATGACAATAAAATAAATGAAATTTTATGTACAGGCAAGGATGGAAGTGGTACAACTAAAAGAAGAGAATGAGAAACTAAAAAATGAAACCGAAACACGAAACAAGAGAATACAAAAAGTAGAACGCGAGATGAGAGGAAAAAATATAATAATATATGGTATACAAGAGCAGGAAGAAGAAAATGATTTAGGCGAGAGTTTGCGTGCTATTTTTAATGATTAACTAGAGATAGAGTGGAAAAGCGAAAATATTGAGAGCATGAAAAGAATAGCATCCACGGGTCACCAAGCGCGGCCGATACACCTAAATTTTCGAAGTAAAGAAATAAGAGATAACGTTATAAAACGTAGGACAAAGTTAATAGGAAGCCAAATAGTCAGAGGGTTATACGCAAGAAATACGATATGAAAGAAAAATACTACGAGAAATCTAAAAGAAAAGCAGCAAAAAGAAAAAATGCATACATAAAGTACAATAAACTGATTATTGATAACGTAGTGTTGACAGTAAAAGATATTGAAACTGTGAAAAACTGTGGCAATAAATAGAAAAAAAGCAAAGATAATCAAATTGATCATTTATACCATAAAAGAATAAGAAGAGAACCCACGCTGACAGAAACGAATGACGAAGAGGACAGAAAGAAATAGTGAAAATATGGCTGAAAGTAGTTCTTAACGGGGTGGGAAAATAATATTTTTTTTGGGAGGGTAATACTAACACAAACCAATCGCCTCAGCGAATGTAAAGAACCAAGCTAGATGGAGATTAAATTAAAAATTAAAATAATAATAGAAGTGAATTTAGTGACCCGTGACAATTTTTTGTTTGTTTTATATTTGTATTAACATTGATATATCGAAACACTGATGTAATGGGTTTCTTCAGTTAAGTTTCTTAAGTTATTTGTCATTTAATAAATAAATAAAATCTAATTTTGCGTTTAATAAAATAAGTGATCATTCGTAATTAATTTTTTCAATCTTTTCATCACAAGCAGCTCGAGCTGCATTTACTAGATGTTTAAAATTGTATAATGATGAAATACGACAGAATGATCCCATTATTGAAGATGTACAGGTATCTTTTCTAATACTGGAGGTTAGATTTTCTGAGTTGGATGCCCTAAATACAAAAATATGCGAAGCTACGGAAGAATTAACTGCTGACAAAGAGGACCATGAGAAAATAATATGAATTAGCTGCTGAATATACAATTAAATATCTTCGTGCAAAAATAGGGGTCGATAAATTAAGAAAATTAAATCAATCAGTACAATCACAACACCTCTCCTAGGACCTTGTTGTTGGTGGAGAGGCTTAAGTGCATCGATGAAGGCTATTCTACGCCGTCGGTACCCATGTTACTGGCAAGAATACCCATGCCGGACAGGAAAGCCTTGAAAAGCACGACCAAGAAACCACACAAAACCCAAAATACGGTGCGAGGCAGTGTGCCTAGAGAACTAGCTGAAGGCTAGGGCAGTAGGGTTAAATTCTGTCATAAACAATCCCTTTGGAGTAACTGGCGAACTCTACTGTATAGATGCCCTCCCCATCAAGTGGTCAATGGGGTAGTACACGGTCCGATTTACTTGTGGGACCCAAAATGGTAAAACTAAAACTCTGGGGCTCAAATCCCCTCAAAAAGTGATTCAACCGAGACTGCACATGCTAACCTCGCCGAGACACAAAAAACTGCCGATGCATCCAGCCCAGCAGAAAATCTGGACGATGAACTACAGAATCCTTTCCTGAAGGTGGAAAGGAAAAATCTCTCGAGTGTAGCCCGGAGAAAATCAGCAGAAGAGAAAGCTAGGACTGAGGAGAAACAGATTCAACCGATAAAAAGGAAAATCCGGGCAAAATACCCTACAGCCTTGTTTTTCTCAAAAACAGTGATACCTGTGGGGTTCGATTCAGAGAATCAACCCTTGGAAAATACACGAGAAAATAGGTCGATATCTGAATATGGGCATCCAAGCCCGAAACAGATCTCGCAAAACGTAGAAAAGGGGAACAGGCAAGTGCTATAAATACCTTTGCTGAAACGGCCCCAACATCAAAGATGAGCATTGCATTGCGGGGGTATCCTGAGTTCAAAATGACTCAGGAACAATCCGAAAGGATGCTACTAGCCCTCATTAGCCAAGAGCTCGTTGAGGGCTCACAGTATCGAGATTGCCACCTGGACAGGGGGCCCTCGTTGTGTAATGCATAGGCAAAACAGCTATAAACTGGTTCATGGAGAACGTCCCGAATATCAGACCATGGGAGGGAGCGGAACTTGTCGTTGGGGATGCAAGAACCCTGATGAACACCTCAAAAGTTCTACTGTATACTCAGATCCTTAACTCCTTACCTCCGTTGAAACTGGCAAAATAATCAATACTCTAGGAATTATCAACAACACGAAGGCCGATGCGGGACACACCATTGTGCTAGAAGTTAATGCAGTGGATCTGGGGTTGATTCAGGATCGAGGGTTTAAATTACACCTCGGGTTTGGTCAAGTCAACCTTAGACCACTGAAAACATCAGAGGGAAAAAAGAATACCAGATCTTCGGATGCTTCAAGTAAACCTCCAGCACAGTAAGATGGCCTCTGCTGTCTTCTGTCAAAATGTGCTGAAAATAGGAATTTCCATAGCTCTGGTCCAGGAACCTTGTGCTGTAACCATAAGATTCTTGGACTAGGTGATAGTAGAGGACAAATTATTTACGATAAAACCTCAGAGAGACCAATATCTTGCATTTATGTAAGAAAGGGCATCAATGTCTTGCCGCGTTTTGTCAGAGAGATTTTACAGCGGTAAAAGTAAAATAAGACATGGGGAACGAAACTGGAATGGTAATCATGGCTTCAGTCTACTCACCCTATGATGGATCCACTCGATCATCAACAACAGAGATGGACGACCTGCTCCAGTATTGTGAGGCAAGTGCCATTAACTGCGCAAAGATCAATAAACTCATTCGACCCCTACAAAGCACCACGACCAGATGGAATATACCCAGTGCTTTTACAAAAAGGAGCAGAGCATCTTTTAACTCTGCTTGGTGATATATTCAGGGCAAGCCTGGGTACGGGTTATATGTCAACAGTATGGAAGCCAGTAAGAGTGACCTTCTGGCCAAAACCAGGGAGACTTATCCACTTCACTGGAAAGGACTTTCGACCAATCAGTCTGTCATCGTTTCTACTAAAAACAATGGAATGACTAATGGGATTTCATTTGGCTCAAGGGGCCTTGTCTAGGAATCCGCTTCAGGCCAACCAACACGCGTATTAGCTGGAAAATGCTGTGACTCAACCCCCACAACCTAATATACAAGATTGAAGAGGGATTCGGAAGAAAACAAACCACTTTGTGCCTTTTTCTTGACATAGAGTGGGCATTTGACAACGGCTCTTACAATTCCATGGTTGATTCTGCAGGTCGGCACGGAGTAGAAGACACCTTTTATATGTGGATAAACTCTATGCTGATAGGAAGAAGAATACAAACTTCCCTTCTTTGAGAGTCTGTCACTGTGAGAGCCACCAAAGCATGTCCACAGGGTGGTGTCTTATCCTCAGTCCTATAAAGCCTGACAGTGAACAGTTTACTTTCGAACTACAACCAAAAATGACACTACACACAGAGATATGTGGATGACATTGTAATTGAAATCCAGGTACCCTGTGAATGCACAATCTCGGAGCTTATGCAAGACGCTCTAAGATTCACACAGGAGTGGTGTATCAATCAAGGATTGAAAATTAACCCTGGTAAGACCGCAATGATTCCATTCATGCGGAAAAGGAAGGTGGATAACATAAAATCACCCATCCTCTTCGGTGCAAGACTACAGATCACAAGAAGAGCCACGTTCTTAGGAGTAATGTTGGACTCTGAACTAACATGGAACCCTCATGAAACTTCTGAAACTAGCAAAACGGAATAATGCTAAATTGATCTGGGTGCCGGGTCACAGTGGTTTCGAAGGAAACGAAAAACGAAAAATTCCAACGTATGGGAGAAGCGAGTCTCGTCGGACTGAAGTAGAAGGGGGAGCACAATGGACCATAAGGTCAAAGTGCAATACTTTTTATACCCCAACACAAATCAATCAATCAATCACATTCACAAAAAATTTATCAGCAAATACCAACTGTTAACAATGCAGGTTCTAAACGGAGATTTAAGCTACCCAAAATTGAGTAGAAAAATTTTGGTGGCGATTTAAAAGATTGGTTACAATTTTGAAGTCAGTTTAAGACTATTCACGAAGATAAAAGTATTGCTGAAGAAAATACTTTCAGTACTTGATTCAAGCTATGATACCGAATTCAAGAGCTGCACATTTAGTAAATAGTCTCCAAGTCTATAGTCTCCAAGTAAAAACTATAATAAAGTTATCAATAGTTTAATAACTCGTTTTGGTAAAAATGAGTTATTAGTCGAAGTATACGTAAGCGAATTTTTAACGTTAGTTACCAATAATATTATGAAATCAAATGAACGAATTCTATTGTCTAAAATTTATGATAAATTAGAAGCTCAGTTACGCCTGAAGTTGAAAGTCTTTTTACAACCTGAAGTTGAAAATGAAGAAAAACTCCATATAGCTGTCAGTGGATTTAATTTAAACGACCAAATGTCAACGAGAATGTCAACCAAAGCACTAAAAATTATTCATGTATATTTTGCAGTGAAGAACATCACAGTTCACGATGTAGAAAAGCCAAACAAATGCTATTGGATAAGAAGTGGAGCATCCTGAAAGAAAACAACTGTTTTAATTGTTTGATACCAGCTCACAATAATCAAGCATGTAAGTTTAATTCCAGATATCATTGGTGCGGAAAGAAACATTCTATATTATTATGTCGACAAATATTGTATCAAGATAAGCCATTGAAAGATATACGACAGACAAGAAGCCAATTTCGCAAATACATCATTAATACCAGAAGTTTGTCATCAAACAGTTCGTGCCATATAAAAAAAGTGGTGTTAAAGAACGCGTAATAAGAGCAATAATGGATAGCGGATCACAAAGATCATATGTATCAAAGCGAGCAGCAAAGAAGATGAAATATCATTTACATTGTGAAAATCAAGTTGTTCATTTGCTGTTTGGTGGAACGAGAACAAAACCACAATATCATAAGGGCTATTTAATACATCATTAAAGCTTGGATAATAAGTATTCTTGTAATTTTATGACTTTTGATATAATTGGAATTTCTAGCATTCATAATGGACCATGGATTGAAGAATTAATAAAAACGAAGGTTATATTAACAGATGTGGATCAAAGCAGCGGTTGAAATAAGATTAGGTTGGACATTGATGGGCAAGAAACCAACTACAGAAAATTACAAGAATGATGCTGCATTGATAGTAACATCAATGTTTGTACTGGGTGCGGATATTTCAAATTAATGGAGTTTGGGTATCATGGGAATCACTGATACGATTGAAACGAAATCGAAAAAGGAAGCTCAAGAATAAATTAGTCAAAGATTTTGTCAAACAGTAATTCTTAATAAAGTTAATGATATGAAGTATGTCTTCCATGGAAAGAAAATCATCCTGATATCTAGATAAATAAAAAACTCGCTCAAAAAAGACTACAAATTAGGACAGAAAAATTAAAGAAACAAGGACACAAGGAAGAATATGTTCAAGTACTTTCGAAATGGCTTGAATAATGTATGGAAAAAAATAGTACAACAAGATTGAGGCTAGTATTTGACGCGTCCACCAAATCTAAAACTAGAGCATCTTTAAATCAATGTTTAGAAACAGGTCCTAATTTGAGTGAATTAATTCCTGCTATGCTTTTACGTTTCAGAGAAAAGGAGATAGGAGTTAAGATAAGTATTACTCCAAAAGATCGTAACGTATTAAGATTCTTATGGTGGAATAAAATTAGTAATATTATGGAAGTTTATCGTCTTACAAGAGTAGTATTTGGAGTAGCTAGTAGTCCATTTATATTAGCTGCCGTCATCATATTACATCTAGAGCGACTATTACAAGAAGCAAAATTTAAACTCATGTTGGCTACTGTAAGAAAATAATTATCATCCTTTAAGGATGATAACTGTTGTAACTACATTGTTAAAAATAATAGTAAATTTACAAAATATTAACTGTACATAATGAAGTAAAATTACAAATTTTAGTTCCGAACATACGAATTGAAGTAAGATATTTACTCAATGCAATTGTAATATTAATATTTTTATTGTAAAGGTACAATATAAGTTTGTATTTTGACTAAATGTTTGTATTCAAATACAGATGGTAAACAGTGGCGTATTTTAAGATTCAGTGCCAGGGCACTGAATAAAGTGCCCGGCCTGTAAAGTATGCCGCCCCATAAATTTACCGAAAAAGAGCAAAACATTTAATCATAAAATAAAATCTAGCATTGTGTTAATATAGCCTGAGAATGATGATAATGAATAAACAAACTTAAAAGGCCATACAAAGAAATAAACACCATTTATTCAATATTTACATTTTTTTCCGATGGACAGATTGGTTAACAAATTATTCAATGACACTGTCATAATTATTAACGGATTTTTTTATAGATAAAGTCAGCTTCTTTATTAAGAATAGCTAAACTGATTAAATGTTCTTCGCTTAAATGGTAACGTAGATAATTTTTTATACTTTTAATTGCGGAAAATGAACGTTCCGTACTGAAATTTGTCACCGCAGTGCACAGAAATATGCGTAACGCTATTTCAATATATGGAAATGCTTCCTTCAAATCCTTTTGCTTAATAAATAAGCTAAGTTGCTTTAAACTTATTTTATTTTCATGAGACGTCAAGAATTGTTTTAAAAGAATACATTCTTCTTGTAGATCATCCGCCAGATCAATACGGGTATACTTTTTGAAGTTTTACAGCATTCACTCAAACTTGGGCACGTCCGTGTAACAACACTTCTGCCTCGAGATCACTCCTCTCGCGACACTCATCGTCTCGTTTCTGTCTTTTAATAATTATCTTGTGAATGTTTCGGCATTCTTCTGAGGATTTTCTTTTACCAGCTTCTTCAAAAGTATTAAAAGATTCCCGTTGTTTTTCTACAAAAGTAATGAGTGACTTGTAAAGCCTGGAAACTACCTCTACGTATGTGTCGACACCTAGTAGAATTTCAGAAACTATATTAAATTGTTTTAATACAGATCCCCAAAAATCCGATAATATGGCCGCTTTTAGTGAATTTAGTTGAGCTAATAGCCATGTAGCTTCGTTTTTAACCAAAGCTTTTTGGTGGGCAGAGTCACTTTTTATAGCTTCAAGAGCCGCTATTATTTGGCTCCAATCTTTATAAAAGCTGGTACAAGCATCGTCTCTCGCTCATCATCGCGTATGTGACAAACTTTTCATACTTATATTTTCAGGCTTAGTTAAAAGTGATTGCAGTAGTTTTGTCCGCTCCGTTGATGCTACCTATGAATAACTATAGAATTCAAAATATTTTCTAAAAGTTGTAATTGTTATCCAAAAAGTAATACGATTGTTCCCATGTCTTGATCAAAATCGATTGCCCCGCGTCTATCAAACTTACTACCAAATGAGTTTTAGTTTTTGTTAATTAGGTATGCTTTTTTAAGTTTCTTCAGGAACATAAAGTCAAAAGGAAAGGCGCACAAAGCTGAGTAAGGTGTGGCTCGTGCCGCCCCTGGCCGCCTGCCGCCCCGGCCATGGCCATTTTGACTTTAGGGTAAATACGCCACCACTGATGGTAAATTTACCATTTTGTATAGTTAATTTATACCTTCGACACATTAAGCTACCTATATACTTCTGTAGTTACATTTTACTAGTAAGATTACAAATCTCATGCTTTACTATTTTCAAGTAATAGTACATTATGGATGCTTATCTACAGCGAGTCGTAGTAATATGTTGTAAACTATATAGTAATTTTACAATTCTTATGCTTGTAACTATCCCCTATAAATGTAGTTATATGTCTATCTCACCTAGAGTATTGCTGGTCCATTCTACGATGTTGAAACTTTGTATACTCTTCGCGGTGGCAGTCGCTTGTAATTTAGGGTAAATAATCATATCATTTGAAGACGGATTGATCGTTTTATCTTCAATGAGGACGTTTCATGAAGATTCTAGATCAACCGTCATGGACAAACACCGGAGCATATAATCGTTCCAGTAAACTTATAATATATATATATATATATATATATATATATATATATATATATATATATATATATATATATATATATATATATATATATATATATATATATATATATATATATGTATTTATTAATTATGAGTTAAAGTGCTTAAAAAACAGATTTTACATATAAAATTTCTTATCTTACTTATCTAGTTGAGAGTAGATATTTTGAGAAACTACTATAATATTATTTCGGTGGAATTCCTAAACTAATGAATGAAACGTATTTTGTAAAATTACTATATCCGTATTGTTAAATTACAATATTACTATAGTAAAATTCGTAAACTATTTGGTGGAGAATAATTAGTTAAATTCTTATTGTAAAATTACAATATTACTGTATAATTTAGTAAATTATACAATATAGTAAAATTCCCAAATGTTTTGTAAAATTACTATACTTGCATGACTATTGTAAAAAATATAGGAAAAATACTATACCAATATAGTACTATTACTGATATTGCCATAGGTCTTGCATCTTGCCATAGGTAATAATTCTTATACTTTTATTGTAAATTCAGACCAAAATTTTTAACAGTGTAGTGTAGATTCTATTAAAGCATTACACCAATTTAAAGAATAATCTAAGTTTTAATAAGGTAATCATCGCTTCGGTCTACCTACCCTATGATGCATCTACTCCACCACCATCAACAGAGATGGAAGACCTGATCCAGTATTGTGAGGCAAAAAACCATCAACTGATCATGGGATGCGATGCAAACGCGCATCACACTGCGTGGGGTAGCACAAACACAAATACAAGAGGTGAGTACCTCTTTGATTATATCATAGCTAACTACTTAGATATAGTTAACCAAGGCAACAAGCCAACTTTTATTAACAAAGTGCTGAAGGAAGTCATTGATGTAACACTGAGCACTTATGAAATCATTGGTAAAATCAAGAAATGACTAGTGTCCGATGAACCATCTGCATCGGATCACAGACAAATCTATTACAATGTGGAGGTGAGAACGGACCAATGTAATATACAATATCGGGATCCGAGGAGAACCAATTGGGACGAATATAATTCGACACTAAAGTTCAAACTCGCCACAATTCCAAAGAAAGTTAAAATAGTATTGCACATTGAGCTTACTGCAACTGAGCTTCAGCATGCAATAATTAACTCTTTCCAAGAAAACTGCCCGGGGGTCTCAAAAGACATCAGCAGGTCGACTTGATGGTGGAATGAGGGCCTAAGGAGTCAGAGGCAAAGGGATCGCCAGCTATTTAACAGAGCAAGGAGGTTGGGGAACTGGGATAATTACCATGAAGCCGCCCTTACCGAATACAAAAGGTCTCTGAAGAAAGCCAAAGTGGACTCATGGAGGAAGCTCTGTCATGATGTTGAAAACACATCTGAGGGAGCAACGCTCCATCGTGTCCTGGCGAAGAAACCCGCTGACACCATCGGCTCACTTCGTAAACCCGATGGTGAGTATACTAGCTCCGCGAAAGATACACTCGAGACACTGCTCCGGATTCAATTCCCGGATTCGGTGGCAGTGGACGATGAAAACCCTTCTCAAGAGCAGCTTAACCAGTGTCTCCCACCGACTGGCAAGGACTGGAGAAGAGCGGCCATTAACCGCTCAAAAATCGAATGGGCAATAAACTCATTCGACCCCTACAAAGCACCGGGACTAGATGCGATATACCCAGTGCTTTTACAAAAGAAGCAGAGCATCTTTTAACTCTGCTTGGTCATATATTCGGGGAAAGCCTGGCTACGGGTTATATCCCAACCGTATGAAATCCAGTAAGTGTGATCTTCTTGCCGAAACCGGGGAGGCTTAACCACTCCATGGGAAAGGACTTTAGACCAATTAGTCTGTCATCGTTTCTACTGAAAACAATGGAACGACTAATAGGATTTCATTTGACTCAGGGGACATTGTCAAGAAATCCGCTTCATGCCAACCAACAGGCGTATTTGGTGGGAAAGTCCTGTGAATCAGCCATCCACAACATAATATACAGGATTGAGGAGGGATTCGCAAGGAAACAAACCACCTTGTGCGTTTTTCTTGACATAGAGGGGGCATTTCACAATGCTTCTGACAATTCCATGGTTGATTTTGCAGGTCGGCACGGAGTTGAAGACATCTTTTGCAGGTGGATAAAATCTATGCTGATAGGAAGAAGAATACAAACTTCTCTTTTTGGAGAGTCTGTCACTGTGAGAGCCACAATGGGATGTTCACAGGGTAGTGTCTTATCCCCACTCCTGTGGAGCCTGACAGTGAACGGCCTACTGACAAACCTCAACCAAAATGGATACAACACACAGGGTTACACGGACGACATTGTAATTGCAATCCAGGGACCCTGCGAAGGCACAATCTCGGAGCTTTTGCAAAACGCTCTTAGAATCGCACAGGAATGGTGTATCAATCAGGGATTCAAAATTAACCCTTGTAAGACCGCACTTATTCCATTCACACGTAAAAGGAAGGTGGATAACATAAAACCACCAATCCTCTTCGGTGAAGGATTACAGATCACAAGTGCAGCCAAGTTCTTGGGACTAATGCTGGACTCCAAACTAACATGGAACCCTCATCTGGAATATATAACAAATAAGAGCAAATCTTCTCTCATGATTTGCAAGAGACCATGTAGAAAAGTCTGGGGTCTAAAACCCAAAATGATCCACTGGCTCTACACAACAGTTGTCAGGCCCATTATAACCTATGCTGCTTTAGTGTGGTGGCCAAAAGTTAAGCAGATTACTGCGTGCAAAAAGCTGTCCAGGATCCAGAGACTGGCCTGCTTGTGCATCACTGGATCCATGAGCAGTACACCTACATCTGCCATGGAAGTCATACTGGGGCTGCCTCCGCTAAGCATTGTAGTAACAGCTAAAGCGAGATCAAGCGCCTAAAGATTGTCTTGCAATAACAACTGGATTAATAAAAATCAGGTTGGACATGCAAGTATCGTGGGAAAGCAAATATTTCAGACCCAGTCTTTGAAATGGGCACAGATATACTTCCCAAGACATACTCCTTCTCAAAACCTTTCACTGTAGTATGTGATGGGGCCATGTGGTCGGAAGGAGAACCATCCTACCTAAGGAAAGGAATCGTCTGGTATACAGACGGATCCAAAACTGAAGAAGGGACCGGGGCGAGAATCTACGGTGAGAGACCAAAAGCAAACATATGCTTCAATTTGGGGAAATATGCTACGGTCTTCCAAGCAGAGATCTACGCCATACTGGCTTGCGTCCGTGAGAACCTACATATAGGCTACATAAACCAGAACGTATGTATTCTGTCGGACAGTCAAGCTGCTTTAAAAGCCTTGTCTGGACCTGAGGTCACCTCAAGGGTAGTCAAGGATTATCTGGAGGAACTTCTGAAACTGGCAAAACAATGTTAAATTGATCTGGGTGCCGGGTCACAGTGGTTTCGAAGGAAACGAAAAAGCGGATACTTTAGCAAAGAAGGGAGTCGGAATTCCATGCATAGGCCCGAGCCTATTTTAGGAATTTCAAAGACTGAGGCTGAACAGGATGCAACTGCGGAGGGTTACCGGGTCCATTACCGGGCATTATCCCATGCGGAAGCATCTGCACACAATGGGACTCCACAACGGCTCCATTGTGTGCAGATTGTGTGGCGAGGAGGAAGAAACATCCAGCCACATAATCTTTGACTGCGCACCTCTGGATTACAGCAGATACAGGATATTCGGTGCATCTCACCCCGAATATATGAAAATTCGGGAGGACCTGATAAGCAAGCCCCAAGCTATTGCCAACATATGGGAGAAGCGAGTCTCGTCAGACTGAGGTAGAAGGGGGAGCACAATGGACCATAGAGTTGAAGTGCAATAATTTTTACCCCGATATTAATCAATCAATCAATCAATCAAACACAGAAACTACACATCAGCACCCACACAACACTCAGTCACACATGCAAAACCCAACACAAGAAATATACATGATACAACACAACAAATCTACAACAACACTCTCACACGCACCATCACCACATTCTCCAAACCAAATACAAAACACTTAACAAGAAACAAACCCATCATCATACAGCATCATTACTACAACAGCACTCATACCCGCACCACTCCCCTTACTTCGAAATGAAACACATAACACGCTTCACATTGCTCGGTTAACAAGCCTCACACAAGACTAAATAACAACACCATCAGATGTTTCAAAGCAAACACAAAACACTTCAGCCATTGAAACACTAACACGACTCACACATGACCAAATAACACACAACTCACAACCGACGGACACCCCATTCGCTCATCGAACACGAAAGCGAAAACACAAAACAAAACCACAAACACCACCCACAATAACCACCCAAAGGCGATGTCGCAGAACACAATAAACATACATACATTTATACACACTACAAGAACATCAACACCCTTACAAATATACACGCACACTCACACACATTCTCTGGTTCACATGACAGACTAAAACGAAAAATAAAAAACACAGTTTACCATCACTTGACTATGTCCGTGCGGTACACTTATCGGGCTCAGCCTTGAAAAACAACAACAACAACAACAACAACAACAACAACAACAACAACAACAACAACAACAACAACAACAACAACAACAACAACAACAACAACAACAACAACAACAACAACAACAACAACAACAACAACAACAACAACAACAACAACAACAACAACAACAACAACAACAACAACAACAACAACAGCAACAACAACAACAACAACAACAACAACAACAACAACAACAACAACTGCAACAATTACAATTACAAAAATATAATAAGAGATACAACATTGAATTTTTACTTCTTTCAACAATTTTAGTCGATGGTGCCATTATTTAAAACCTTAATAAATTTTTTTTAAAACTTCAATATCCCATTCAAAAGTGTTAATCGTCTGTAACAGTAACTTGGGGTATAATAATTCTGGACAAGCCGAACCAATGGGATCAAATATTTATGACCAATTGCTAAAATAACTCTTTTAGTTATTCTTTATTCAATTGTTTCTGATAAATTTTGAATTTTTCAGCATTAATATATCTCATTAATATACTGATTGAGAAGAACCTCATCAGTTAACGTCTGTTCTTAGACTTACATGGGATAAAAAAGGAGATATATTAATGCTGAAAAATTCAAAATTTATCAGAAACAATTGAATAAAGAATAACTAAAGAGTTATTTTAGCAATTGGTCATAAATATTTGATCCCATTGGTTCGGCTTGTCCAGAATTATTATACCCCAAGTTACTGTTACAGACGATTAACACTTTTGAATGGGATATTGAAGTTTAAAAAAAAATTTATCAAGGTTTTAAATAATGGCACCATCGACTAAAATTGTTGAAAGAAGTAAAAATTCAATGTTGTATCTCTTATTATATTTTTGTAAATGTAATTGTTGCAGTTGTTGTTGTTGTTGTTGTTGTTGTTGTTGTTGTTGTTGTTGTTGTTGTTGTTGTTGTTGTTGTTGTTGTTGTTGTTGTTGCTGTTGTTGTTGTTGTTGTTGTTGTTGTTGTTGTTGTTGTTGTTGTTGTTGTTGTTGTTGTTGTTGTTGTTGTTGTTGTTGTTGTTGTTGTTGTTGTTGTTGTTGTTGTTGTTGTTTTTCAAGGCTGAGCCCGATAAGTGTACCGCACGGACATAGTCAAGTGATGGTAAACTGTGTTTTTTATTTTTCGTTTTAGTCTGTCATGTGAACCAGAGAATGTCTGGAGTGTGCGTGTATATTTGTAAGGGTGTTGATGTTCTTGTAGTGTGTATAAATGTATGTATGTTTATTGTGTTCTGCGACATCGCCTTTGGGTGGTTATTGTGGGTGGTGTTTGTGGTTTTGTTTTGTGTTTTCGCTTTCGTGTTCGATGAGCGAATGGGGTGTCCGTCGGTTGTGAGTTGTGTGTTATTTGGTCATGTGTGAGTCGTGTTAGTGTTTCAATGGCTGAAGTGTTTTGTGTTTGCTTTGAAACATCTGATGGTGTTTTTATTTAGTCTTGTGTGAGGCTTGTTAACCGAGCAATGTGAAGCGTCTTATGTGTTTCATTTCGAAGTAAGGGGAGTGGTGCGGGTATGTGTGCTGTTGTAGTAATGATGCTGTATGATGATGGGTTTGTTTCTTGTTAAGTGTTTTGTATTTGGTTTGGAGAATGTGGTGATGGTGCGTGTGAGAGTGTTGTTGTAGATTTGTTGTGTTGTATCATGTATATTTCTTGTGTTGGGTTTTGCATGTGTGACTGAGTGTTGTGTGGGTGCTGATGTGTAGTTTCTGTGTTTGATTGATTGATTGATTGATTAATATCGGGGTAAAAATTATTGCACTTCAACTCTATGGTCCATTGTGCTCCCCCTTCTACCTCAGTCTGACGAGACTCGCTTCTCCCATATGTTGGCAATAGCTTGGGGCTTACTTATCAGGTCCTCCCGAATTTTCATATATTCGGGGTGAGATGCACCGAATATCCTGTATCTGCTGTAACCCAGAGGTGCGCAGTCAAAGATTATGTGGCTGGATGTTTCTTCCTCCTCGCCACACAATCTGCACACAATGGAGCCGTTATGGAGTCCCATTGTGTGCAGATGCTTCCGCATGGGATAATGCCCGGTAATGGACCCGGTAACCCTCCGCAGTTGCATCCTGTTCAGCCTCAGTCTTTGGAATTCCTAAAATAGGCTCGGGCCTATGCATGGAATTCCGACTCCCTTCTTTGCTAAAGTATCCGCTTTTTCGTTTCCTTCGAAACCACTGTGACCCGGCACCCAGATCAATTTAACATTGTTTTGCCAGTTTCAGAAGTTCCTCCAGATAATCCTTGACTACCCTTGAGGTGACCTCAGGTCCAGACAAGGCTTTTAAAGCAGCTTGACTGTCCGACAGAATACATAAGTTCTGGTTTATGTAGCCTATATGTAGGTTCTCACGGACGCAAGCCAGTATGGCGTAGATCTCTGCTTGGAAGACCGTAGCATATTTCCCCAAATTGAAGCATATGTTTGCTTTTGGTCTCTCACCGTAGATTCTCGCCCCGGTCCCTTCTTCAGTTTTGGATCCGTCTGTATACTAGACGATTCCTTTCCTTAGGTAGGATGGTTCTCCTTCCGACCACATGGCCCCATCACATACTACAGTGAAAGGTTTTGAGAAGGAGTATGTCTTGGGAAGTATATCTGTGCCCATTTCAAAGACTGGGTCTGAAATATTTGCTTTCCCACGATACTTGCATGTCCAACCTGATTTTTATTAATCCAGTTGTTATTGCAAGACAATCTTTAGGCGCTTGATCTCGCTTTAGCTGTTACTACAATGCTTAGCGGAGGCAGCCCCAGTATGACTTCCATGGCAGCTGTAGGTGTACTGCTCATGGATCCAGTGATGCACAAGCAGGCCAGTCTCTGGATCCTGGACAGCTTTTTGCACGCAGTAATCTGCTTAACTTTTGGCCACCACACTAAAGCAGCATAGGTTATAATGGGCCTGACAACTGTTGTGTAGAGCCAGTGGATCATTTTGGGTTTTAGACCCCAGACTTTTCTACATGGTCTCTTGCAAATCATGAGAGAAGATTTGCTCTTATTTGTTATATATTCCAGATGAGGGTTCCATGTTAGTTTGGAGTCCAGCATTAGTCCCAAGAACTTGGCTGCACTTGTGATCTGTAATCCTTCACCGAAGAGGATTGGTGGTTTTATGTTATCCACCTTCCTTTTACGTGTGAATGGAATAAGTGCGGTCTTACAAGGGTTAATTTTGAATCCCTGATTGACACACCATTCCTGTGCGATTCTAAGAGCGTTTTGCAAAAGCTCCGAGATTGTGCCTTCGCAGGGTCCCTGGATTGCAATTACAATGTCGTCCGCGTAACCCTGTGTGTAGTATCCATTTTGGTTGAGGTTTGTCAGTAGGCCGTTCACTGTCAGGCTCCACAGGAGTGGGGATAAGACACTACCCTGTGAACATCCCATTGTGGCTCTCACAGTGACAGACTCTCCAAAAAGAGAAGTTTGTATTCTTCTTCCTATCAGCATAGATTTTATCCACCTGCAAAAGATGTCTTCAACTCCGTGCCGACCTGCAAAATCAACCATGGAATTGTCAGAAGCATTGTGAAATGCCCCCTCTATGTCAAGAAAAACGCACAAGGTGGTTTGTTTCCTTGCGAATCCCTCCTCAATCCTGTATATTATGTTGTGGAGGGCTGATTCACAGGACTTTCCCACCTGATACGCGTGTTGGTTGGCATGAAGCGGATTTCTTGACAATGTCCCCTGAGTCAAATGAAATCCTATTAGTCGTTCCATTGTTTTCAGTAGAAACGCTGACAGACTAATTGGTCTGAAGTCCTTTCCCGTGGAGTGATTAAGCCTCCCCGGTTTTGGCAAGAAGGTCACTCTTACTGGCTTCCATACGGTTGGGATATAGCCGTAGCCAGGCTTGCCCTGAGTATATGACCAAGCAGAGTTAAGAGATGCTCTGCTCTTTTTTGTAAAAGAACTGGGTATATCCCATCTGGTCCCAGTGCTTTGTAGGGGTCGAATGAGTGTGTTGCCCATTCGATTTTTGAGCGGTTAATGGCAATCGCCACTCTTCTCCAGTCCTCGCCAGTGGGCGGGAGACACTGGTTAAGCTGCTCTTGAGAAGGGTTTTCATCGTCCACTGCCACCGAATCCGGGAATTGAATCCGGAGCAGTGTCTCGAGTGTATCTTTCGCGGAGCTAGTATACTCACCATCGGGTTTACGAAGTGAGCCGATGGTGTCAGCGGGTTTCTTCGCCAGGACACGATGGAGCGTTGCTCCCTCAGATGTGTTTTCAACATCATGACAGAGCTTCCTCCATGAGTCCACTTTGGCTTTCTTCAGAGACCTTTTGTATTCGGTAAGGGCGGCTTCATGGTAATTATCCCAGTTCCCCAACCTCCTTGCTCTGTTAAATAGCTGGCGAACCCTTTGCCTCTGACTCCTTAGGCCCTCATTCCACCATCAAGTCGACCTGCTGATGTCTTTTGAGACCCCCGGGCAGTTTTCTTGGAAAGAGTTAATTATTGCATGCTGAAGCTCAGTTGCAGTAAGCTCAATGTGCAATACTATTTTAACTTTCTTTGGAATTGTGGCGAGTTTGAACTTTAGTGTCGAATTATATTCGTCCCAATTGGTTCTCCTCGGATCCCGATATTGTATATTACATTGGTCCGTTCTCACCTCCACATTGTAATAGATTTGTCTGTGATCCGATGCAGATGGTTCATCGGACACTAGTCATTTCTTGATTTTACCAATGATTTCATAAGTGCTCAGTGTTACATCAATGACTTCCTTCAGCACTTTGTTAATAAAAGTTGGCTTGTTGCCTTGGTTAACTATATCTAAGTAGTTAGCTATGATATAATCAAAGAGGTACTCACCTCTTGTATTTGTGTTTGTGCTACCCCACGCAGTTTGATGCGCGTTTGCATCGCATCCCATGATCAGTTGATGGTTTTTTGCCTCACAATACTGGATCAGGTCTTCCATCTCTGTTGATGGTGGTGGAGTAGATGCATCATAGGGTAGGTAGACCGAAGCGATGATTACCACTCCAGCTCCGTTCTTCATGTTGTATTTTACTTTTACTGCTGTTAGATCTCCCTGACAAAACTCTAACAGCGGCAAAACATTGATGTCCTTTCTTGCATAAATGCAAGTTCTGGGTCTCTCCGAGGTTTTATCGTAGATAATTTGTCCTCTAGTATCTCCTAGTCCAAGAATCTTATGGTTAACAGCCCAAGGTTCCTGGATTAGAGCTATGGAGATTCCCCTTTTCAGCACATTTTGGTAGAAGGCAGCGGAGGCCGCCTTACTGTGATGGAGGTTTATCTGAATCATCCGAAGATCAGACATTCTTTTTCCTTTTTGATGTATTCAGTGGTCTAAGGTTGACTTGACCAAACCCGAGGTATAATTTAAACACTCCACTTCCAGTACGATGGTGTGTCCTGCATTGGTCCTCGTGCTGCTGGTACTTCGCCACTCCTGAGTGTGCAGGTTTGTATTCTGCACTCCAAGAGCTTTGATCACTTTGTCCGTTTCAACGGAGTTATAGGTCTGTGGAGTATACAGCAGAACCTTTGATATATTCATCAGGGCTCTTGCATCCCCGACCACGAGTTCCGCTCCGTCCCATGGTCTGATATTCGGGACGTTCTCCATGAGCCAGTTTATAGCTGTTGATCCTATGCACCGCACAACGAGGGCCCCCCTGTCCAGGTGGCAACCCAGATATTGTGGGCCCTCAACGAGCTCTTGGCTAATAAGGGTTTGTAGCATCGAGAGTTGAACCTCTTCGGATAGTTCCTGAGTCATTTTGACCTCAGGATACCCCCGCAATGCAAGGCGGTTTCAGCAAAGGTATTAATAGCACTTCCCTGTTTCCCCTTTCTTCGTTTTTTCGAGATCTGTTTCGGGCTTGGAGTCCCATCTTCAGATCTCAATCTTTTTTCCTGTGGGTTTTTCAATGGTTGATTCCCTGAGTCAGACCCTACAGGTATCACTGTTTCTGAGAAAACCAGGGCTGTGGGGTTTTTTGTCTGGATTTTCCTCTTTATCGGAGGAATCGGTTTCTCCTCAGCTCTTGCTTTCTTTTCAAATGCTTTTCTCTGGGCTGCACCCGAGAGATTTTTCATTTCCACCTTCAGGAAAGGATTCTGGACTTTATGGTCCATATTTTCTGCTGGGCTGGATGCACCTGCAGTTTTTTGTGTCTCGGCGAGGTTTGCTTGTGCAGCCTCGGTTGATTCACTTTTTGAGGGGATTTGAGCCCCAGACTTATTATTTTCTTTATTGTGTTTATCCATTTTAATCCCACGATAAAAATCGGGCCGTGTACTACCCCATAGGCCACTTGATGGGGAGGGCATTGATACAGTGGAGTTCTCCAGTTTCTCCAAGGGGATTGTTTATGACAGCATTTAACCCTGCTGCCCTAGTCTTCGGCTAGATCTCTTGGCACAATGCTCGCACCGTAGTTTGGGTTTTTGCATGGTTTCTTGGTCGTGTTTCTCGAGGCTTTCCTGTCCGGCGTGGGTATTCCTGCCAGTAACATAGTTACCGACGACGTAGCATAGCCCTTCATTGATGCACTTAAGCCTCTCCACCAACTACAAGGTCCTACCATGCCTAGGAGAAGTAGTTCCGTGTTTAGTGTAAGTGTGTTTGCATTGGTCAGAATGCATGTTGTGTTTGTTGTTGTGTGTAGAGCAGTGGTTGGTGTTTGTGTTTGGAGAGTGCTATGCTCCATAGAGAGAAACTTTCTCACTATACGGCAAGTATTAATAATAACTGCCTTTTGTAATTGTATGTATGTTTTTTTGTGTAGTTCTAGTGTAGGTAGACTGTTGTAGAGTGTTTTTGGTATGACGCCCGAGCTAAGAAGCACTGGAACGATAACAACTCGTGTCATTTACCACTGATTCTTCAGGTCGACAGCTAAAACGATGTATTTTGTAACTTTTTCAGTGTGTGTAGTCTGTAGATTGTGTGTGTTGGGTACTTCAATGTCTATGAGGAAAGTGGTTTTTGTGTGTTTGTGTATAAGTGTAATGCCTGGTTTGTTATAGTGTACCGTCTTGTCTGTGATAATTGTTCTATCCCAATATAATTTGTGTGTGCTGTTTTCGAGAATTGTAGATGGAGTGTATTTGTGGTATGGTGTGTTGTCTGTTGTGAGTTTGTGTTTTATGGCGAGTTTTTGATGTATTATTTTTGCTACCTGATCGTGTCTGTATTTGTAATCTGTTTGTGAAAGGCGTGAATATGCAGATGTAATGTGTTGTATTGTTTCTGGTTTCTGTCGACATCGTCGACAGAGGTCTGTTTGTTGTCAATATTCTCTGCAGCCAGGAATGCGGCACGGAATGAAATGCTTTTTTGTAATCTATGTAAGCTGTGTACATGTTTCTGTTGTTGTGTTTGGCCTGTTTGGTCACCATCGAGTCTATAATGAGTTCTCAGCGAGGATGTTGTTGTCTGTAATGTGTGTGTAAATTTTGTGTGTGATGCATGTAGTGAGTAACTTGTATAGTGTAGATAGGCATGTGATAGGTCTGTATTTGGTTGGATTTATTGTGTCGTTTTCCTTCGGAATCATGTAAGTGATGCCCTTAATTAAGAAAGGAGGTGTTGTGTGAGGGTGTTGTATGAATTGTATAAAATGACGTGGGAGGTGTTCGTGTGTGCAAGTAAAGTGTTTCAGCCAATAGTTGTGTATTTGATCCACTCCAGGGCTCTTCCAATTGTGTAAGTGTTGTGTAGTGTTGTGTATGGCTTGTGTAGTAATTGCTGTTTGTGCCATTTGTGTAATATTCTTTGCTTTGTGGATCTCCCTCGGACCAAAGACCAGACCAATATGTAAAAAGTAAGTGTTCTGTGAGTGGTTGTGTGTCGTGTTGTGGTGTGTTGTTGTGTGTGAGTGATCGGTAGATAAATTGTTGAATGTGTTGGAATTGAGTGTTGTGTATTTAGCGTGTGTGTGAAGCTTTGTGTCGTTTGAGTCTTGTAGAGTATACTGTGAGTTTTTGGTGCAGTGTATCCCTAAATTCCTCTAGAGCTGTGTTATGTTCATCGTATTCGTAGTGTATTTTGTATGTTGTTTTGATGTTTTGTATATGTTTGGTGAGATTTGTGGACGTGTTCCTTGTATGTATCGTGTGATCTGGCCTAGGTCCCGCCTAATACTCGTAATACGAGAATTTAAACGTTTTTCCCAAGCCGGTGTGCGTGTTTGTGTAGTGCGTGTGTTATGAGTGTTTAAAGGTGATGTAACCTTGAAACCATTACACCTAACTGCTGCAACAGCTCCGCAGTAAATGATGTTGTGCAAGTCTGTAAATGTTGTGTCCTGTGATAAGTATTTTGGTAAAATGTAATTGTTAAGTGTTGTGACTATGTTGGTGAGATTGCTTGAATAGTGTTGTTAAGGTAGTTTGTGTTTTTGTGTAGGGTCTAAATGTGTGTATTCCGGCAATGCAGTGTTGAGTGAATTTTGGATGTGTTATCGTTGCTAGTGTTATTATTGTTGTAATTTTCGGCTGTTTGTGTTGTATGTATCCATGTGTATTATGCCTGTGTTGTGTATGGTGTGTAGTTGGTGGCGAACTTGTTGTCTAATTTGGTTTTGTATTTTGAGGGGAATGAGTGTATGTGTGATGATTGTGCGGCGTTGATCGGCTAGTCGCAGTTGTGTGATGTGTGTATAGTTTGTGTATTTTTGTGTGAATTGTTGGTGTAGTGTTATCCGGTTTTGTCCTGTTCAAGTCGGGTCACTTCCAGGTAGGTTCGAAGTATGAACTGATTCATTTCATCTGTCCACTTCATGCGCCTCCTGGAAGTATTGTCTGTGGTGGCCATTCCCGATTGCGGCTATGGAACATCCACAGATAAATCGTCACGGGTGTCTCGTCCGTCGTCGGCTGTAACTTCTTGAGTGATAGATGGCCGCCTGATCACCAACTCATCACCACCGGGTTGCACACTGTCACATCCAGCGGTGGCTCCAGATGTGCCCTGGCGATAACTCTCAGGCAACGGCTTTTTTCCGAGGCTTTTATAGCTGTTTTTCACCATAAAGATGGGTTGGCTCGGACCCCGGGAGCGCCAATTCCCAAACAACTGGGGCTGCCAGATGTCTCCGTGAGGGGTTATTATTATTATTGTTTCTTTTTTTTTCAAGGCTGAGCCCGATTAGTGTACCGCACGGACATAGTCAAGTGACGGTAAACTGTGTTAAGAAAAAAATTTCGATATCGGCAAAATCTGAGAAATGATTGACGTCGACGTGTCAAGAGTGAGTATTTTGGACAATTATCAAGAAAACAACCTTGTTTAACTAAAAAGCCAACAGTTCAGATATATCCGAAATTGTTTTTGTGCGAAATAATTATCAAAAACGTTTAGATTGGCTTATAGCTACAGTTATAGAAACAATAGCTGGTAAAGATTGTGAGATAGGAGTTAACAGGCTTAAAATTGCTAATGGAGACTATGTCCGACCAATGCAGCGAATTTAGCGATTGAAAATAAATTCACCAACAGAGCCGATGGCGATGAAAGAAAATGTTCAAGAAAATATTAATTTAGCTGATAATAGTTGAATTAAGTTAACACAGAAAAATCAAGATGATGAAGGTGAACCAATAAATGAATCAGCAGTGGTGACAAGATACGGACGACAAGTAAAAATACCAAAAAGATTCGGAGTAAATGATTGATTCTTATTATGAGTAAAAAATAAAATAATGTTTTGTTTATTTAATATTTAAGTATAGTTTTGAGTTAAGCTAACTCAAGGTGGCAGGATGTAAAACCCACGCTAAATAGAGTTTAAAAATAAAAATTAATAATAATAGAAGTGAACTTAGTGACAGTTTCTTTTTTGTTTTGTATTGATATTAACATTGATATATCGAAACACTGATCTAATGTGTTTTTTAAAGTTATTTGTTAGTTAATAAATAAAATCTAATTTTGCCTTTAATAAAATAAGTGATCATTCGTAATTATTTTTCCAATCTATTCATCACAGCGAATAATTAAAGAAGGAACTATACAAAATATAAGTACAGTAGAGTCTCACAAATCCCGCATATCAATAGTTCGGCACGTCCAAAAATCCGGCACCCTCCGACTGCCGCTGCTTACTCCCGCTCCGCGCATTTATTTATTTTCTTTTATTTATTTTTTGTTAATTATAAATTTTTGTATACCATAAAGTAATCCGAACATTAGTTTAATAGTTTTAAATATGCCGGATTTATGAGATTCTACTGTATAAATAATTATAAATATTTTAAGCATAAACGAAATAAAGACTCACTTAAACTATTATTTTGGACCAGAAGAAATGAGTTAAACTAAGGGAAATATGAAACTTGCGGAGTTTATCATGGCATTTGATATCGTCGCCTTGGCAGAAGTATTGAGAGTACTAATAAATGTGAACGGCTATAAATGCATACAAAGATATGCAAGAAAGAAAGGTTATGCGAAAAATGTCGGGGAACATAAAAATATACTATAACACGAATTACGAAACAGAACTCTGAATATGAAAACATTTTTCAAAAAAATTGAAGAGGAAACTATCAAAAATCAAGACACATATCCAACTGCTGAAATCTTGATGATCGAAGATTTTAATGCACGCGTAGGGAAACTACAAGAATGGGAATTCAATCAAAAAGGAAAGAGAGTTAATAGTAAGGAAAATGGGAACTTTAAAATACACGATAAATTGATGCAAATGGGAATAAATGACTGGATATTCGATGAAAATGTAACAGTAGCAAAAACGGTAAAACGAGTAACTGACATATTAGAGGAGGAGGAATATATAAAAATATGGGAAGATGTAAATGATAAAACCAGTCTGAAATGGTTTTCAATTCTATACCACTATACGGACGGAGCGAGATACATAAAGGAGCTATGGGAAAATCAGTTACTTTTCAACAAAAACGTGAACACTCATGACATCGATTTGGTGGCTGATTTTTTATCGATAGTACTTAGAAAAAAAAAGACAACTTTCATAATGTGATCTTCATCCGTTCAAATCCGGCGAGTGTGGAATTTTTTTAAATTTTGAAAATTTTTAAATCATATTCAGAAGCTCATATCTGCGTCTCTCAATAACGTAGAAACTTGAAACAAACGCCACTTTTTGTCACTTATTTTATTCTGAAAGAAAAGCATGCAAACCAAAATCTGATGCCACAGTTTGCCTTTATCTGACCCATTGTTTTAGCAAAATTTTGCCTCATATGAGCTACTATATAGCTTTCTAAATAAAATACTGTTGACCTGAGACTGTTTCGAATTTAGACAAAATTTTGCTAAAACAGTTGGTCAGATAAAGGTTAACTGTGGCACCAGATTTTGCTTTTAAGTCAAGTTTGTTTCTTAAAGTATAAAATAAGTGTGAAAAAATGGCGTTTGTTTCAAGTTTCTACATTATTCTGAGACGGAGATATGAGCTACTGAAAATGACTTAAAAATTGGCATTTTCAAAATTTCAAAAAATTAAATACTCGTCGGATTTGAACGGATGATGCTCATGTTATGGAAATCGTCTTATTTTTCTAAGCACTATCGATAATAATCGGCTGCCAAATCGATGACATGTATATATATATATATATTTATATATGTATGTGTGGGCCTTTGTTAAAGGCTTGATATAACCCTGTCTTTTTGAGAATTTATAAATTTAGTTTTACGTAATTTTAGTTGTTTTTTATGTGAGTTTTATTTGTTGTATGAGAGCAATTAGTCGGTTATTAGTTTCCGTTCAAATAGTACAGTTAATAGTTCTCGTTCAAATATTATAGTCGTTTCGTTCAAATAGTATTTTGATTGTTCGAATTTCCCTCTTTAGAAAATTTTAGTTTCAAAGGGATAGTGTAGGGTCCATAATTTGATATAGTGAATACAGTTTGTGGATCATATTAGAAAATAATTAAAAATGGAAAAACATTTTGATATTTAACACCAGTGTAATATTGGCGGCGAATTCCAGCTAAAGATTCTCCATCCACGTGGTAAGATAAATAACTTCCCGCTTTTTCCTAGTTTTATCCAACCAACAGGAGATTATCTAACAACGCTACTGCTCTTCATATCTCATATCTCTGAATGTCATAGAATTAATGCAATAATGACTACGTAATGAATTCTAGTAAATTTGTTTTTTTTTTTGCACCTTTAAGTACTACTAATACATGATTTTTCTAATATTAAGAGAGATGTCCTCTATCTTGAGTTTTATTCTTCCTCTAATCTCCCCTTTTCCGTCTTATTGGGTACGATTCTACCCAATAATTACCGTTTTAAATACCGAAAGTATGGAGATAGGTAGTTTTATTCTAAATTTGATTATATTGAAAAAAGTCGCCATAAACATTAATTAATGACTATAAGATTTATTTGCGAGTAGTGATTGATTTAATCTGCGCAAATTTGCTATGTTGGTGTAGCTCCTGCGTAATTTTTTTTATTTTAAATATTAGTTTAATTTTTGGTGAACACCAAGAACGTGATCGATGAAAATATTTCAAACAAATTCTGCAATTTAAACACATAACGAGTCTTAATAGTATAAGTAGTGTCATAGTACGATCCCACGACATATACTTTACGCACAAAATTAATAAGTGGTCATTTAATTTTATTTACTCGGCGTTTGCATTCTGCATAAGGTTATTTTGTTAAGTATTTTAAATTTTGAAATAAGTATTATTCTTTTTGAGAAGTCAAAATGTCATTTACTGTCATGTTTAAGCATGCCATTGAAATTAATAAAAAGCTATTATTCTGCGGATAAAAATTTATTGAAGTTTAGTATTCCTCATGTGATGCTGAAAAAACATCTCTGTTACACTCATAATCAGCAACTGAACGAACTTATAAAACTTTATTTTAAATATATTTCATGCATTTTAAGTACAGTCAGCGCCCGATATTTGTGTGGAAGAAGGTGGCCGGAATTTTTACTATCATAATAATTAAACAGATTGGTAAATACATATTCAAATTTAATGGTCTCTCAGCAATCAACCAATAAAGTGATTTATTGATTAATGGAAATGTGACGTTACCTTTCTGATTTACTACTCTGTGGCCATAAAATTGTCATTCGATTACTCTTTTCAATTTAACTAAGTACCAACCTGTTTTACTTTCATAGTAGAAATTATGGCCGCCATTTTGCACACACTATCGGGTACGAACTGTACATCAAATTCAACCAATTCGTGTTATAATCTGGGAACACATCAATCTTATGTTAGATAGCCAGTTACTTAATTACTTACCAATATCTCGAAGTTATTAATTGCTTCAATAGTTTTTTCAACGAACGGCTCCCATTTCTTCCCAGCCCAATTTAATGATTCAAATGCTGGTGTAAGCATTGATGATAAACGTAACAAATGAGGTAAAAACAATGGACGAACTTCCAATTTGACTGATTTAACAATTATTAAGAATCTTTTAACCATGTACTAAAATAATATTATATATTTTACATACCTGAAAGACATTAATTATGATAAGTTATAGGAAGTCAAAAAAGAGGTGTCAAGATACATCACGACAAACCAACCGATTTACATACGTAGCTTTAAAACTAAATTAGAAATAAATTACTACGTTTCGTTTTAATTTAAGCAATTCGTTTCATTCGATCAGACTGAAAATAACTAAAGCGTGTGTTCCAATCTGTTGATAATATATTAATACACACATATATATATATATATATATATATATATATATATATATATATATATATATATATATATATATATATATATATATATATATATATATATATATGTATATGTATATATATATATATATATATATATTATTATACATATATATTATATATATATATATATATATATATATATATATATATATATATATATATAGTGTAACTGTTAAAATGAATTTAACCTTCGATGGAGGAAAAAAGGAGGATGGTTCTCAATTCGTCTGTATTTTCTTCTTTTTTTTTATGTGTGTCACCTCAGAACTCCGTCATTTATGAACCGATTTTGAATTTTTTTTTTGTTTTAAAGGGTTTGGTTTCCCATCATTTGGTTTCCATTGGCACCAAATCGCATTCTGATGAAGAGATCCCCGGGAAATCGAGAAAAATCCCTATTTTACATGTAATAACCGATTTCTGCGAAATTTATATTTTATTTTTTTGAAAAGGTATACTCATTCATAATGGGAAAATTTTTTAAAAAACCAACTTCAAAAATTTTTTACAAAAAAAACCGACCCCAAAAAAAATTTTTTCCCAATAAAAAAACAAAAAATGCATATAAAAAAAAACTGAAAATCTGTTATGAAAAAATGCACTAAAAATTAATAAAAACAAAAAAAATGTGTTATAAAAAAATGCACTAAAAGTTAGTAGGTCGTTTAGTTGGTCTACCCATATTTAGACAAATAAAATAACTTATAGAACTTCAAAGTCACTAAAAAGCGAGAAATAAAATCTTTTTTGACAAAATGGAAACCCGACTTCAAAAATTAAATATTCTATAACAAAAAATGCACTAAAAAGTAAAAAAATAATTGCATATTCTTGTGCCAATTTTAGTTCACCTAAGCAAAAGTTTTTAAATATATATGTACAATTATTGTTATTTTTGGAGGCGGTGTCCAAAAGTTATGTGAATTTCTCTATGCTGACACCGACTCCAAAAATAACAATAATTGTACACATATATTTAAAAATTTTTGCTTAGGTGAACTAAAATTGGCACAAGAATATGCAATAATTTTTTTACTTTTTAGTGCATTTTTCGAGTTTCCATGTTGTCAAAATAGGGTTTATTATATTTTATTATTGACGTTGCTCCGGTCTTACCACTTAACCTCATATGGATTCAGAGATATGTTGCTTGTTGCTAATCTGGTGCCTGTGTCAAATCAGCAACAAGCAACATATCTCTGAATCCATATCCCAGAGATAGTTACGATTAGCTAATTCATACTGATGATGACTACATTGTAGTCGAAATACGTATTTATAAAATACAAACAAATGTTCTAGGAATAGGGGAAAAATTTGAAATATAATTTCAAAAAAACCTAGAGTTCTCTTTGATTATTTTAATAATCTTTATGGTATATTAAGTTTAGTCTCCCCGACTGTGTAACATTTGAAAATATTTATCCTTGATATATTTGCTTGTTCATAAAATAGTCCAATTCATCTATTTCCGCATGTCCGTCCGCCTATCTGTTTGATAAAGAGCTAAATTTTTTGTGTGTTTTCTAGGACACAAAAATAAGGTCAAATTCGTTAATGGGCAGTTTTCACTTTTAGATCAGATCCACCCTTTTTCCATTTCGATGGAGATCTACATTAGTGTAAAATAACTTATAATTTCCACATAAACCCCTATGGTATGGGTATCAAATGAAAGGGCTTGATGAGCGAAACGCAGTATATAAAGTGACGTCATTCTAAATCCAATATGGCGGCCGCCGCAAATGGCGATTTATCATTTCCACATTAACCCCAATGATATGGGTATCAAATGAAAGGGCTTGATGAGTGAAACACAATAAGTAAAGTGACGTCATTCTAAATCCAATATGGCGGCCGCGGCAAATGGAGAGTTACAATTTCCACATTAAACCCTTAGATATGGGTATCAAATGAAAGGGCTTCATGAGCAAAACACAATAATTAAAGTGAAGTCATTCTAAATCCAATATTGCGGCCGCCGCAAATGGAGATTTACAATTTCCACATTAAACCCTATGATATGGGTATCAAATGAAAGGATTTGATGAGCAAAACACAATAAGTAAAGTGACGTCATTCTAAACACAATATGGCGGCCGAAGCAAATGGCAATATATAATTTCCACATAAACCCCTATGATATGGGTATCAACTGAATGAGCTTGATGAGCGAAACACAATAAGTAAAGTGAAGTCATTCTTAATCCAATATGGCGGCCGCAGCAAATGGAGATTTATTATTTCCACAGGAACCCCTATGATATGGGTATCAAGTGAAAGGGCTTGATGAGTGAAACACAGTATATAAAGCGACGTTATTCTAAATCCTACATGGCGGCCGCCGCAAATGGCGATTTATAATTTCCACATTAATCCCTATGATATGGGTATCAAATGAAAATGCTTGATGAGCAAAACACAATATGTTTAGTGAAGTCATTCTAAATCCAATATGGCGGTCGCCGCAAAAAAGTGATTTATATTTTGCATATTAACCCCTATGATATGGGTATCAAATGAAAGGGCTTTATTAGCGAAACACAGTAAGTATGGATGCATTTATCCAAATAAAGCGTTTTGCACAAAGCCTTTGGCTTTGTATATTTAAGCCTTTCAAAAAGTAGTGATATCCGATCAAAAACATAAATGTAAAAAAGGGCCGAGTTTTCGGGGAGATACTTTATATAAAAGTTGCTCCTTAGAAAGTGATGATATCCCAATTAAAGAGCCGAGCTATTTATTAAGTAAATAGCGAAAACTAAAATGTAAGAATGTAAGTGCAAAGTAAAATAAAAAAAAAAAATAGTTTGAAAAAATTTTCTTCGTAAGTTTTCAATTAGTATGTTTTTAAAATTTTATATCGCGGCAAGTAATTTGTTTTCTTTTGATTCAAATAGATTAATAAAAACATGTCGCGTTATAAAAGTTTAAAAACATACTAAGAGAAAACTTACGAAACGGTAAAAAAAAAGTTTTTTTTGTGACCGTTAATTTTTTTTTATTGTTAAATTCGAGTTTTTTATTTTTTGTAATTTGCTTTAAATTAATATTCGAACTCGTAAAAAATCAGACGGGTGTCCACTTTTTGACCTGCGACCTATATTAAGGGTTGCTGCGAGCTGCTGTGTATTAGTGACTGGTACTCAGAAAAAACTTGGCGCCCAATATACATTTTTTTTACGGAGTAAATTTAACAAAGTAAATTTTTCAAAGAACGAACATTTTGTCTGGATTTAATATCTCAACGTAATTTTGTTAAAAAAATCAAACCCACTTCTAGACATCCTAGAAGGATCCGGTATTTTGCATTCGACGAATAACTTGAAACTTATAAGACAATTCGGAAAACTTCAATTTTTTCAACGCAACATCCACGAAAATGGGAACACCAAAAATTAAATTTTTTTTTACTATTATTATATATTTGTCTATTTTACAATTATTAAATATTTACAATTATTAAAAATATCATATTTCGTATTATTTTACATGACAGTCGTTTAAGCTGATATTATTTAACTATTAGTGTCTTCTACATGGTAGTTTTGCAAGATATGGGCATTTACGACTAAGTATTAACAAATAGAATTCAAATGGCAAATGGTTTTTATTTGGCAAATTAAAGTTTATGGCAAGCTTTATTTTATGTTTGATAGAATGCCTTCGAGGGAGAATAATTTTAATTTTACGACGAATATCGAAAAACTTTAATTTTTCCAACGCAACCATGCCAAAATTTGGAAAAACTAACCAAACATTCATTTTGACTTCTATCTATGCTAGAAGGATGCTGTTTTTTACATATGATGCGGTATAACTTAAAACTTATAAGAAAAATCCAGAGAGTGAGGCAAGTTATCGTTATATAACGCGAAGCGGTCTCCTTTGTAAATGGAAATCTACTTAGCATAACAAAACGCGTAGCGTTGCTTAACTCGAAGCGTTCGGCTTTGTATAATTAAGCATGTCAAAAACCAAAGATATCCGATCAAAGACATAAATGTAAAAAAGGGCCGAGTTTTCCGAGAGATACTTCATAAAATAGTTGCTCCTTAAAAAGTAGTGATATGGAAGACAGGTTCATGTCCTTAGTGTATGAAAATGAATATAAATTGAGTATGTATTTGATATTGTATCTTGGCAAGTTTTTTTTTTCAAATTATTTAAATTCTTTAAACTTGCCCAGATAAAATATTAAATATATACATAATTTATAATCATTTTCATACACTATGGGAATAACTTGGCCCGGTCACTTTGGAATAACGCACCTGAATATTCAATGATTCAGAAATAAACGCTATATTTAGACAACTTAAAAATAAAAGTTGTTACGGTATGCGTAACATAACACTGGCTCAAAGATATTGAAAGTGAGCGGAGGAATTATCAAAGTTCAAGAACCAACAAAAATCACGCCACTGCAGTAACCTTGCTTGATAACTTTGTTACCAACATCAATTTGTACAAAACATATGTAAAAAATTGCACTTATTCTGACCATGAGAAAATAATATTAAAACTACCGACAAAAAGAATAAATAAAACATGTGATATTCAAACGTATTGTATCTACTTAAAACATCCCCAAGACAAATTCATCTAAATGAAGACCAGTGCTATAAATGCTTTAACATCGGTTTTCTAGAAAGTTTTCATGGGTACACCTCAGTCTGTTCTGTACATATTAAAAAAAATTGTAATTACTTTAGATAACGACTGGTATACTAAAAAACAATAATACATTAAAGAAATTAATAGCATTAAGATAAACCATACGATTGTAAGAACCTGAAAAGCTACATTGAATGCTGTAAAAAAATGTATAAGAACTGTATAAGTAACTACGGCAAAGAAGCTGCCAGGTCCAGTAAAATAAAAACTTTTCAGGGAACAAAAAATAATAATTTGGGATGTAATTAAATCTGAGAGGTGAACCTTTTCACAATAACGAAATTAACGAATTAATATCGAATAGTGATGTAATTAGCAACAAACACCAAATGTAAGCATCACTAAATGACTATTTTATTATTTTAGTAGCTGATGGCAACCCGACAAATTTTAATGTCACCGCACTCATAAACCCGAAAACAATTTTAATTTAACTCGTTACCGAACAAGAAATAAAACATTAGAAATAAATAAGAGACTTTAAAAAAAGGATACCACGGATTGCTACGAATTATCAGCCCTCTACTATAGAGGTGTTAAACGAATTAGTGGCCACTTTTATTGTAAATTGTATGCTTGAGACAGAAATTTTCCCATAAAGAGCAAACGTTGTAAAAGTAGTTCAATTCTAAAAAAAATCTAAATTATGACATATCTAACCTTGAGCCGATACCATACTCATGAGTGTGCTCCACAGTTATCCATGTGTGTCCCCAGGTATTCTCCACAGTTATCGAACGTGTCGTACATTACACGATAGAAAGCTTCATAAATAATTGTAACCTTATTGATAGCGATCAATTCAGTTATGAAAAAAAATCAAAATACCATTACTGCAATGTTACAACGGATGTTGCAAAAATTAATATAGACGAATACGTTGCGACAATATTTATTGATTTTAGCAAGGTGTTTGACTATAAGAATGATTCATATAAGAATGAATGGTTTTAAAAAAAATTTTAGTAATGGCATTCGCGGAGTTTTTCATGATTTACTCAAACCTTACATCGTAAAACGCTGGTAGATGGTTCAAATAAATTTTAGAGGTCACGTTTCCAAATCACAATGGAAAACTCTCACAAAAGGTATTTCTCAAGGTTCAATATTAGGCCCAATCAATATTATAATTTATTAGTTAATGGTTTTCCACGTGTGATTTATATATTTATGCTGATGACGCAAGTCAGACTGTCTATGCTAAGGACATGACTGAGCTTGATAATAGAATTAAAACTTTTCTATCTTTGCCTGAAAGTCAATGTTAGGAAAAAGGATTGATTGATAAACGAAAATAAAAAAAAAATCATGAATTACAAACATAAAAAACCAAATTGATTATCATGTAAAAGTATAGTTCAAGGTCTAATTATTCACAGCCATTATAACTGAGACGATCAAATTTCAGTGACTAGCGTAAAATTAAATAAAAGATGATACCAGTTACGTCAAATGAGATTAACAATTATCCCTAATAATTTTAAAATATTTACTATGCAAACTTTAGCTCAGTCATTCTTCTGCTGTAATCATACGGGGATCAGTGGCAGATAACAAGAGAACATTTAAAAAACAGTTCAACATTTACAAAAAACACTTAAAAATAACTAATAAATTGAAGAAAACTAAAAGCTGTAAGGCCTCATACTATCAGACTAATAATATTCATATTACATGCATCAATTAGACACTATAATACCAGACATAAGAAAAAATACAAGCTACTTTTTGGTAGGCTCAACATAATTAGTAACGGGTATAGATACCAAGTCATACAAATATTTAATAAATTCAATCAACGATCCAGAAATAAATGAAGATATGGATAAAAATGTCCGTAAATTCTGACCGTCGTGGAAAGTAGTTTTTCTTTACGCCTTTTTACAAGGCATTTTTCTTTCCTTTTATTTATCCATTTGTTAATATTTATGAATTTATTATTATTAATTTATTTAAATATTTTTATGTTTTGGATATATTCTTCTCATCACGATACAACGATATTCTTCGTTCAAAAAAATTTACGCTTAAAAACTTATCTCACGCTGTTGTTATATCAATCTTGGCCAGGGATACGATTTTACCAGTAAAATATATATCCGATCAAAATACATGTAAAAAAGGGCCGAGTTTTCGGGGAAATCCTGAATGTAATAGTTGCAAAAAGTGTTGATGACGGATAATGGACCGAGCTACATACCAAGTGTAATATATAGAAATTTATTATGTAAATTATTCCTTAGAAAATTATTGAGGGGTAAATTGATTAAATGTAAGACAAATTTTGGTTGAATTTTATTTCGTTAGTTTTCTTTTAATATGTTTTTAAAATTTTATAACGCTGCAAGTAATTTGTTTTCTTTTGGTTCAAATATTTTAAAACTTGCCGCGTTACAAAATTTTAAAAACATACTAAGAGAAAAATTATGGAATAAATTCCAACCAAATTTTTTCTTACAGTTAATCAATTTACCCCTCATAAATTTTCTAAGGAAAAATTAATATCATCATTTTTTAAGATGCAACTATTATATTAAGCATTTCCCCGAAAACTCGGCCCATTTTTACATTTATGTTTTCGATCGGATATCAGTTTTTCTTTTTAATGCTTAAAAATACATTGCCGAATGCTTCGCACAAAACACTAGATGTTTTGTTATGCTTTGCGTTATGTAACGCTTCGCGTTACATAACTATTTTTCTTTCTAAGTAGAATCACATTTACGAAGGAGACTGCTTCGTGTTGTATAACGTTAACATACTCTACCACAAGGCAACCACAAGGCAACCACATGGCAGCCTTTAGCCTAGCCTGCGCGTCTTAGAAAGATTAAAAATGTAGTATATGGCCCAGGACCTGGATATGGTCCGTGGAACATACATCCAAATTGCGCCGATGGAATTTTCGGAAGCGTGAGAAGTAGAAGTACTGGATCCAAATTTTTCCCTTGGTTGACGTGATCCTTCTAGAAATGTAAAAAAAAACAAGGGTTCTTGTGGTTGGCACCGAACCCAAGCCTTTTGAACAATTCAATAATTAGTGCAAGCCTCACAGTGATGACATCTATTGGCAATTGAAAGAGTAATAAATCATTTAACTATCAGAATTGTAGTAAATAAACGGGTTATTGATTTTCTGGATCTCGATTGGACCACGCGATTTATTTATTGATAAAAAGGAATGATAAAAAATGAGTATTGTATGATATTTGTTATAATGAAGGAAGCCTCGACGGAATTAGATATAATTATGGCATGCCGTTTTGCTTTCTAAAACCATCGAAAAATATTTGACATAATAATTTGTATATAAATAAAATTCGTGCTTCAACAAAATGACTTCATTACAAATAGTTACAGTATCAGATCAATAAATTTATTAACATGAATAAAATGTGGTAGTAAAAAATCGACGAATAATGGGTAAATATTTGAAATTGTTCACAATATTATTTATTAGAATATATTGAGTTGTCACTTCAAATTCAAATTAGAATAGTTGTTATGCAGTTATATATTAATTAAAGCATTCAATTTTCAATAGAAATTTACATCAACCACAATTTTATTAGAACCAGAGAGTTTTCACACTTTTAAGTGACAAATAAGATTTCATGAGTTTAGTTAAATTATTTAAGTAGTAGAGAAAAACGATCATAATTGCAAGATAAATAAAAATTGATTGCTTTCTTATGTACATAATTTAAATTCTTGAAATTTTTACGAGTAAAAAAAGGCTTAAATAAACATTCTCTAGGATTAAAATTATCAATATTGATAATTTTAATTGCCAATCCTGAATTAAAATTATCTATATTGATAATTTTAATTTTAATTCCAATTTCAAATTAAAATTATCTATATTGATAATTTTAATTGCAATTCTGAATTAAAATTATCAATATTGATAATTTTAATTCTGATTCTGAATTAAAATTCTATTGGTAATTTGACTAATTATTGATAGCCAGTCAGCTGATCGTTCTAACGCAACAGACCGAAACCAAAATGTGTGTTGGTAACATTAAATAAATCTAGTGATAATTTTAATTCGAAGTATTATTATCAATATTAATCATTTTAATTCGAAATTGGAATTAAAAATATCAATATTGATAATTGTAATTAAAATTATCAATATAGATAATTTTAATTCGAAATTGGAATTAGAATTATCGATATTGATAATTTTAATGCAAGAATTCGAAAATCATAAATCGTTATTTCTTCTTTATAATTTTGGTTAGTAAATTTTTATAACCTCTTTTAATATAATATAAACTCATGATCGGATATCAACGGGCAAAACGCTTATTCTTCGCCAAAAACTATTAAAATTATTTATTACCGATAGAAATAATAATTTATTTTCAGCGTTGAATTTTATAAGAATTTTTCAACAATGATAATTAAAGGGTCAAATTTAAAAAGATTTAATTTTAATTTTAAAATTATTATTTTCACGATAATATAAATTGTTTAAAAAGAAAATCACAGGCACAAAATTTTAATACGAATATATTATCTTAAAATAAAATCCCAATATTTTTTTTTTCAAAATACTCTGTTAATCGTTAAAAATTGAATGCGAAATCGTAAAACGCTAATTAATATTTCATCACCATCAATTATAACTATTTCTAGTAGCATATTTCTATAGACATTGAAATAATATTAACGCCATAAGTGAAAATCAGACTAAATCAAAAATAACAAAATCTGTGTGTATCATATTAACTACACGAATAATAAAATTTGGTGAACTTCTATTCATAAGAATTTTTAAAGGACCTAAGAAATTTAGACCATAGTAAATAATCTCAATGAAATTTTGTAATGATTACATTGACAAATATGGGAACAGCTGTATGGTTTACATTAAAACTGATTTTCAGTTAGTGACAACATCAGAAAAATGTAAAAAAATTTCTTCGTAAATAAAAAAAAGGTCTTTAACAACTCTATGTTCAACATGCTGTTAGAATTAACATTATCAAAAAGTAGAATAATAAAAGATTTTAATGAACCAATATGTAATAATATATACGTAATGGGCTCCACAGACGTGCAACATTGAACAGCAACATTGAAGAGCAACTAGCATGTTGCTGTGTGTGTGTACTGGTTGCAGCAACAAAAAACATGACCTTGAACGGTTGCTGCAACATTAAAAATTATTTGATATTTAGTAGGAAGAGTTAAATGTTCATATACAAATTGCCATATTATCTGAAATGTTATGCTTTCCTAATATTTTATTACCTATATTGGTTACAATTTACATTATATATAATATATATAGTGTGTCTACTTAAGTTGGCTCCATATGGAAAAGGTTTACGAAAAAAAGTTATCCTTTATAAAAATTTCTGCTTTCGAAAATATTAACATGCCGCTATTTACTTTTGACATCGAATGTACAGGTGTGCAGAAATTGAAAAAGTTCGATAGGAATTTTTTTTCCACTTCAATTTTAAATTAAATTTTGCAAATCCTACTTATAAAACACGTTATCTGTTATTCTAATTAACCAGTCATCGTACTTCAAATGTTTATTTGCTGATTTGAAACATTTTGAATGATATGTAACAAAATAATGAATACAGAACATTTATTTTTCATACATTACATTACAAATACAATTATTATTGTTGACGTAAGTAACAACAGTTACCTTCAGTTCGTTTTTGCCTCAACGTATCCACCTTCGCGTTCCATACATGTAATTGTTCTTTTACAAAATTCTTTAAATCCACTCCTACTTATCTCGGGAGTGATTTCTTGAACCATTTCCCGTATAATCTGTTCTATATGGTCTACATTTTTTTCGGTATATTAATTATAATCGTGAGTAATTTTTTTAATCATCTATTTGAATAAATATAATTTAAAAATAAAAAAAACAAAATGTTGCAACATTACAAAAACATATTTGTACAAGATTATCGTTTAATATAAAAGAAAATGAAAGTGAACACACAAAAAAAATTACTCTGATAATTTTTTTTAAATTAATCTGCGTAAAATACAAAAATTGACGTAATGCTATCTACAGATCTGTAGTGTAAAATTATATTGAACAATTTCACGATTTGTAAGTAACTCGTTATGTTACTTGTTTAAATATGCGGTATATTCTGAGTTGTATTTAGATATTTCAATTGGTAACAATTCTGCAAATTTAAATATGAATTATGTGTTAATGTTTGTTTTATATTATTAATAATACAAAACCGTAACAATGTTCTTGCATTTAAAAAAATGTATATTCTTATTATTGCGTTTTTGTTCAATATTCAATAACCTGAAGCGTTACAAAAATTAAGTTTCACGTTAATAGACAAACGCTACGCGTTGAGTGGCTAACACGGCGCATAAAGTAACAATAGCTTCGCGTTAGTTAATACTAAGCGTTACTGTACGCGAAGTTTCTTAAAGCGAAGCGTTTGTTACGTTTTTTTGCCCCTTTATACATTAGCTGTGAGCGTAGTAAGGTGCATATGGGTCATGTAAGCCACCTGACGAAGTCTACTTTGTTTACTTTGTCTACTTTGTTTGTTTTCATAGATAACTCATAAATAGTTTTGAAAATAATCAAAATTTATGTAATTTGTTTTTGATAAAAAGTGCGCGTTGTTTTCGAAAAAAAAAACTATCTTTGTGTGGTAACGTAAGTGTAAGTGTGGTCGTGTTTAGTACCGCTCCCGTAAATTTATCGTTATCAATTATTTATCAAAATTTGTGAAAGTTAAATTCGAATGATCGAATTCTAACAGTAACTTGTGGAAGTGAATTATCGCCAGCAAATAAAAGTTGTGTTATTTAAACTTAATTTTTTTCAGCACGTATTATGTCACCACATGGTTATCTTATTTCATAATTTCCAACGATATCCAAGGATATCCCATCGATCAAAAGTTTTATACGACTTATACATGTTATATCGTCATCCACAAACCACCGCCGTCGTAATTTTTGGCATATTTTGCCCAAATTATTCAAAGAGAGTAACTTTTTTGGAACGAATAACAAGGTCGGCGAATTTCCAGTTGTTGTCAACAACGTGGTTTGTTTTTTCAATATAGTGATTTGTTTCATTAGTATGGTAATTTGGTTACATCAGTGATAAGTGAATTCATCAATCGACAGTTTCACGTGGATAATACTAAAACCGCCAGTAACCAGATAGGATTCACTTTTTAACCCGACTTCAAAAAGGAGGATGGTTCTCGATTCGTCTGTATTTTTTTTTTTTATTGTGTGTCACCTCAGAACTCCGGCATTTATGAACCGATATACTCCTTGGAATTAACAAATTCAAATAGAATTTGTACAATTTAATTAATAGTATGCTGTTTGGACGAATTACGAGGACATTCTACGAGTACTGGACTGCACGTGGAATAACTAACTTGGCATCGTAAATTGATTACAAGAGCAATTATATTTAAGAAGTTTAGATTGTAAAATAAAACAAGAATCATTATTTATTTTATTTTATATTTCATATTATTTCGTTTATTTTATTCAATAAATACATTTATTTTTTTAAATTCATTCATTTTATTTATTCAGGGTTTTTCTCTTTTCAAGCTTCCTGTTTTACAGTCAGGATATTTCACTGTTAAATATGATTGTTGAATTTGTCGGTTAATTAACTGTCAAATTCAAATTAGTTCACTTACGTTTAAATTAGCCTACGCCTATCGACACCGGTACACTATCCACGGAATTCGAGCATATCTTGATGAATACTCAATCCACATACACATTCATTAAAAACTAAACACTTAACACAATATTCACAATTATATCCGCTTATTCAGTCAAGTTAATTAATTTCGTACGGATAGCGAAGGGCGTCACTTTTTTTTGCACACTGATCACTTGTACGAATCAATAGAGGGCTTAGTTGAACAACAATAAAACTGCAAAACTATTAATGGTTCAGTACCACATAATTATATGTTTCAGTAGCACTGTTTAATTTAACTCAATTTAATATAAAAAAAAAAAAACAAGCAATAAAACTACAAAAGCGAAGAAAAACGAGACGTTACAGATACTTGAAGAAGTTTTTATCAGATTGAAACAGGCCAATTTAACAATTAATTGGGAAAACACCGCTTTATGTAAGCCCTCGTTAAAATTCCTTGACTATATAGTAGACCACGATAGCTTGCGCGCATGTGCAGACAATGTTGCTTAAATTATAGAATTCCCAAGACCAAAAAATTCCCGCGAGATACGCAGATTTTTTACTGTGGCAACATTGTATAGGCGGTTCATACCCAAATTCGCAACCAGGGGTGCTCCCCTAACTAATCAAACAACAAAACACATTCGTTACTCATGGAGCCCTGAAGCCAGCGCAGCTTTCCACGACTTGCAGTAGCAATTTATTTTGGCGCCAATCATTAACTGTCCCAACGTCGTTGGTGTCGTAATGTATCAGAAAATCGGCAACGTAGAAAACGTAGTTGCATATGCCAGCCGCTCACTTTCTCGCCAGTAAACAAATTAATCCGTAATGGAAAGGGCGGTTTTTGCTGTGATTTTCGCTATATAGAAATTTAGGCCGTACATTGAGGGTAGGCACTTTACGGTAATTACCAAACACGCTGCTTTGGTTTGGCTACACAATATACAACACCCCAATGGGCGTCTTGCTCACTGGATTACTCGAATACAGACTTAAGACTTCATGGTTATACAGTCATACCCGACGTATTAAGCAGGATTTTCCCGTGTCGCTGGTCGAAGTAACGAACGAGGACTATGACCGGTGGTACCGTCGATTACGCCATAGGCGTAATCGACGTAACTATAGGCTAAATTATATACGCAAGAATTGAAAATTGCTCATACCCCGCTCATTACGAGGCACGGTTCTTGCAGATTGTCATAATATCGAAACTGATGGCCATCTTGGTATATTTAAGACATTTTTACCAACTATTACTGGCCAGGATATATGTCTGACATCACCCGTCATGTACGTAGTTGTTTACCGTTACGTACCGCTAGCTCAAAAAAGATAACCAAAATCATTGAAAACGAAGTGATATTGGTGTATGGAGCTCCGTCAATCATAATAACGGATATTGGCCGGCAATAAGTAAGCAACGAGTTCAAAAACCTTATGTCAGAATATAATGTTCTGAAAACCTATACTGCAAATTATGCTCCCACAGAGAATCCTACGGAGAGGATAAATCGTGTACTAAAGACAATGAAAGCATCGCATGTCAAAGATAATCACCGTTTGTGGGATACCAATTTATCTTAACTGCGTTTTGCTATTACTTCGGTGCTACATCAGGCTACTGATTATTCCCCAAACTATTTATTGTTTGGCTGTGGGATTCCGATAGCAGGAAGTAGGGTCCAGGAAAATGAACAAAACACGATACCTCTTGCGATCGCGCTGCTCATGTAAACAGAATGAGGACCGTGAGATTATTTTCGGTGATGTTGGCAATTTTCTATTGGAGACATCGTCATGAAACGAAATTTTAACCAGTCGGATGCATCCAAATATTTCTATGCGAAATTGGCTCCGAAATTTAGTAAATGCGTAATTATTGATAAGCGTTCACCGAACCTATATGAGTTACAGGATATGGAAGGCAAAGTAATCGGATGCTACCATGTTAAGGACCTAAAACTCTAATTTTTTTTCTCGAGGTGAGAAGGGAGTCTGTAACGATTTTTTACCACTTTATACATTTTCTGTAAGCGAAGGAACGTAGATATGGGTCAGATAAGCCACCTGCCGTTGGGACGACAATTTTTAAAAAAATTTGTCTTTAAGATAGTGACTAAGTATATATTCCTTGGTTAGTTTCACAGCTAATTTTGTTTTGAAAATAATCAAAATTAATGTAATTTGTTTTTAATAAAAAGTGCGGGTTGATTTCGAAAAGTGAAAAAAACACGCTCTCTTTGTGTGGCAATGTAAACGAATGATCGTGGTTAGTACCGTTCCCATAAATTTATCTTTATCAAATAATTATCCAAATTTGTGAAAGTTTAATTCGAATGATCGAATTCTAACCATAATTTGTGGAAGTGAATTATCACCAGCAAATAAAATTTGTGTGATTTAAAGTTAATTTTTTTTTCGGCTCGTTCCAATAATTGCTAACAATATCCAAGGATATCCCATCGATCGAAAGTGTAATACGACTTATACATGGTATATCATCATCCAGAAACCACCGTAATCTTTGGCATATTTTTGCCTAAGTTATTCAAAGAGAGTGACTTTTTTGGAACGAAAAACAAGGACGGTGAATCTCCGGTTGTTGTTAACAACGTGGTTTGTTTCTTCAGTGTAGTGATTTGTTTCATCAGTATAGTAACTTGGTTAAATCAGTGATAAGTGAATTCATCAATCGACAATTTCACATGGATAATATTAAAACCGCCCGTAACCAGATAAGATTCCCTTTTTTATTTCTTATTGTGTTGCCAGAAAAACACATTGCTATTTAGTTTATATTAACCATTGTAAACACATCTCAGTAACGCATCATTATAGGACTGACGGACTTTATAAGCGAGAAGCTTTCTCCTCTTTTTTTTTTGTTTAAATATTAAGTTGATTACAAATTTTGGATATTATATTTTTTTTAACTTTTTATTATTGTTCAAGACTTTTAATGTTATCTATAAGATCATTGTTATTTTTTAGTTTTCCAGTTAAAAATATTATTCCTTATCATAATTTTAGAATAATTGATTTCTTTGTGTACTTAGTAATATGATTAACAACCACAAGGAAATACATCATTTTTTGTATTAAAGCTGTACATCCTCAGTGTGGCAACATTTGATCTATAATCAAGTGTTTACTTCCTGCACCCTTCGACTTAACTTACAGTGACGCCCTTCAAACAAATATATATGCGCACGGAGAAATAGTTAAATAATTATCGAAAGTAAGGAAAGAACGTCCGTAACCCATTTGCTCGAGCTTAGTGGTGGTGTTAGATTCAGTTGACGAATTTACAAAACCCTGGATAGTTGTCCAATTTCAAACAGGATAATCATCACACGTTACTTAGCATTAAAAAAAACACCTCGCGAGTGACTGTCCACCACAACACAAACTAGCCATCTTCCATTTTTTAGTGAATCGACTATTAAAAATACCATTATCTACTAAAAACTACTACAAAGAGAAAAATTTGAAGCTGCCGTGATTTATCTTTCAGTGTGTGTTGGTTTTCTATATATGTCGAATTCAACTTTTCTTGAATAGATATATACATAGGAAACCAACACATACTGAAAGATATATCACAGCAGATTCAAATAGCCCACCACAACACAAACTAGCCATCTTCCTGTTTTAAATGAATCGACTATTAAAAATACCATTATCTATCAAAAACTACTACAAAGAGTTGAAGCATATAAAACAAGTTGCAACATTTAACGGGTTTGATCCAAACATAATAGACAATATAATTCGAAAAACGAAATTCAAAATCTTAAGAAACAGTTCAACAACTTTGACGCAAGAACTAGATAACGCCGAAAAGAAAAAATGGTGCAAATTAACATATTTTGGACCGTGCGTCAATAAAATAGCGAAGGAGCTCCGAGAACATAATTTAGGAATAGCTCTCATTAGTAAAACTAAAGTAAAACACCTACTTTGAAATCCAAAGGACAAAATTAACAAAGAACAACAGTCAGGAATTTATTGCATTGGTAATCAAAATTGCTTGAAGAAATATGTTGGACAAAGTAGACGACAAATTAGTATAAGATTTAAAGAACATATGGTACACATAAAATTTGGTAGAGTAGATAAATCAGGTGTAGCCGCTCACGTTATTGAAAATAATCATAAAATCGACAAATAACTTAAATTAGTACCAAACCCCGCCAAACTAGATGCATATGAAAGCATCTACTTTCATAAAATTGAAAATGACACAATGAATTTAAACAAAGGACCTACTCCAAATTCCGATTTAATAAGAATTTCAAAATAAAGATTGAACTGTTAGGATTAAGACTGATTTTGAGATTAAAATTATTTGGATTCATGATTTATTTTGGTTTTGTAATTTATACATTTTATTTTTTATTTTGAAATTCTTAACTTAATTGAATTGTTGAAGTTAAAACCAATTTAGAAAAATTGAAACGATTTGGTTTCTTAAGTCGGCCTTGGAATCTATTATTATTAATTTTGAGATATTGAACTGTCAAAATCACGTGGTCCAATACTTCAACATCATTGGCCGAATTTTGGCCACTCACTTAACACGTGATCGATGTTGATTGGTTGGCATAACAATTTGGTAGGTTATTAGAAAGTATAAATTGTGCACATACCAAAAATCTGTGTGCAGACCGTCACCAAATTAGCAACAAGTAACATCTCCTCGGAGAATAATTACAATTAGCTAATTCATACTGATGATGACTACTTTGTAGTCAAAATACGTATTTATAAAATACAAAAAAAAATTTTCTCTTGAATATTATTTATGGTTCTCTTTAATATTATTTATAATTTTGGTAAACTCAAAAATTTTATATTTTAATGTTATTTTTCAGTCTTGAAATCGGTTTCGCGTTCGCGTTCAAACATTAAATGTTTATAACTCGGAAACGGTAAAATTTACGAATAAACGCTTTTATTAGTTCAAAATATAAAAAAAACTCCATTTGGATCAAAATATTTGGTCATTTGGAATAGCAAAACAATATTTGGTTTCAAAAAATTGGGCCACAATTACCCATGGCAAACTGCATTTCTATAATATTTAGTATAGTGTGAAAGTATTTTGAAAAAAAATTGCGTCTGAATAGTTTTCAACTCGCATGCACAGATTCCGTCTAAACTGAGTTTAAAACTGTGTAAACCGATTGCAAGCGTAGGTATACACAGATGATCTTTATACCCTGTATATAATATATATATAGGGTGTAATAAGTTATATTATTATTGAAGTATCATTTTTGGGTCCCATTTATAATGTTAAGCTAGCAGAGCAATATTTAAAAAGTCAATTAATTATATTGTATTTACTATCAAACTTTTAGCTAATTAAATGCTCCAAAAAAAATTTAATGGTCTTTGTTGTACTGTGTAACCGCATGCTCTACTTGCTTAACCAGCAGAGCCATATTTAAAAAATCAATTAAGTATATTGTATATAATATCCAATTATTAATTAAATTAAATACTGATATGAAAAAATTAACTCGTCAACCAGGAATCGAACCGCGGGCCTCTGGATAACTAGTCCAGTATGCTTCCGCTACACCAAAGACGATTGTGATGCAAGAGCCAACTTTTTCATATTATTCTAATTTTTTATTTATAAGACAGTAATACTTCTGTTGAAGTGATTTGTTAATTTAATATTTGTTTATTTGTGTATACTTTCATGTTAACATAACGATGTTTGTCCAAATTCCTTTCGGTTACGCACGACAAACTGTTGAAGACTATAGCGTATACTCCAACAAATTTCATTGTCATTGAATTTATTAATTAAATTAAATACTGATATGAAAAATTTAACCAAAATTAATTTGGACAAACATCGTTATGTTGACACGAAAGTATACACAAATAAACAAATATTAAATAAACAAATCACTTCAACACAAGTAATACTGTCTAATAAATAAAAAATTAGAATAATATGAAAAAGTTGGCTGTTCCATCACAATCGTCTTTGGTGTAGCGGAAGCATACTGGACTAGTTATCCGGAGGCCCGAGGTTCGATTCCTGGTTTACGAGTTAATTTTTTCATATCAGTATTTAATTTAATTAATAAATTCAACGACAATGAAATTTGTCGCAGTATACGCTATAGTCTTCTACAGTTTGTCATACGTAACCGAAAGGAATTTGGACAAACATCGTTATGTTGACACGAAAGTATACACAAATAATCAAATATTAAATAAACAAATCACATCAACAGAAGTAATGTTGTCTAATAAATAAAAAATTAGAATAATATGAAAAAGTTGGCTGTTGCATCACAATCGTCTTTGGTGTAGCGGAAGCATACTGGACTAGTTATCCAGAGGCCCGAGGTTCGATTCCTGGTTGACGAGTTAATTTTTTCATATCAGTATTTAATTTAATTAATAAATTCAATGACAATGAAATTTGTCGGAGTATACGCTATAGTCTTCTACAGTTTTATGACAAACCGAAAGGAATTTGGACAAACATCGTTATGTTGACACGAAAGTATACACAAATAAACAAATATTAAATAATCAAATTATTAATCTCATTAAATGCCCTAAATAAAAATTAACTGCTCTTTGTTGTATCGTATTCGTTACCGCATGCTCTGCTAGCTTAATGTTAAGCTAGCAGAGCAATATTAAAAAAATCAATAAATATATTGTATTTAATATCTAATTATTAAGCAAATTAAATGCTAATTAAATGCTCTTATAAAAAATTAATTGCTCTTTGTTGCACTATGTAACCGCATGCTCTGCTAGCTGAAGGGTAATCTACCAGAACAATGCTTTAAAATTAAAAAAAGTAATTAAGTAATTATGCAATGATCGTAATGTGATTCAGATTATTAAATGTACGAATTAACAATAAATTATTCTTAGTTTTAGAGCGACAAATAAACCCCCTCTCCTAAGTAAACTCCATTCGATGCATGGGCATTCAATGAGTGGTAATCGACATATTTTATTTTTACTGGGTACTTTGAAAAATTAAATCATCCTCATTGCAGTTTTCCATTTTCACTTCAGTCACATTAGCAAAATTGTATATCTTGTTAAAATAGGTAGGAAAATATTGCTAAAATATATAGGAAATCCCGATACATGTTTTTGTAGAAGTCTTACACATCAAAAAAGATCTCTTACACGTTTTCATTAACCCAATCATTCAAATGATTCTGGAGATCAAAATTTGAAGAATGTATAAAAAAAATTTGTTTCTTCATTTTATAACTCATTGAGTTTTAAATTTAAAAAAAAAACCGATACATATTTTTATAAGCAATTAAACGATCTATAAAATAGGGTCCGTACACTTTTTTCATTTACTCAATCATTCAAATGATATTGGAGGTCAAACTTAATGAAGATTTAAAAAAGCAGTGTTTTTATGCTTCTAAGTTTTATACCTCGCTGATTGGTAAGCTTTAGAAAATGACATATCTAATTGCATTGAGGAAATTAATGGATTTAGAAAAATAGTCTCTTTTGTTGTTCGGTAACTGTAAGCGCTTAAAAGCTAATTGGAATAATAATTCAACTGAAAAATTATATATACGGTTATAAATAAAGGTTAAAATTGGTATGAGTTGAACTTTGTTTGCTATTATATTTTAAAGGCCTTCATTTTAAAGGCTTCAACAAAAGAGACCATTTTTGTAAATCAGGTAATTTTCTAAGGAAATATGTATTACTCATTTTCTATTGCTTACCAAGCAGAGACATTATAAAATTTAGAAGCAAAACAATTTTTGTTTTATTCCTCGAAGTTTCACTTTTAATATATTTAAAATGGTTGGGTTAGTAAAAAAAGAGTACGGAATACATTTTGTGGATCTTTTAATTCACTATTATTTATTATTTAATTCACAAGCATATTATCGTTTAATAAACTATATGTATTGGGATTTCCCATGTGTTTTAGCTATATTTTTTTACCTATTTTAACAAGACATAAAACTTTTCTCATGTGGCTTAAGTGCAAATGGAAAACTGTGATGAAGATTATTTATATATTTATAATAAGAGCTCATATTTGGAACGGCTTCATTTGAGGTACCCAGGAACCAATTTTTTAAAGTATCCAGTGAAAATTATATATGTCGATACCCACTCATTAAATGCCCACGCATTGAATGAAATTTATCTAGGAGAGGGGGTTCATTTGTCCCTCTAAAAGAAAGAATAATTTTTTGTTAATTAGTGCATTTAATTATCTGAAGCACATTACGATCATTGCATACTTACGTTTTTTCAGATCATGCGGTTACAAAGTACAACAAAGAGGAAATAATTGTTTATTAGAGCATTTAATTTGCATTTACTTTGCTTAATAATTTGATATTAAATACAATATAATTAGCTGATTTTTTTTAATATTGCTCTGCTAGCTTAACATTAAGCTAGCGGAGCATGCGGTAACATAATAGAACAAAGAGCATTTAATTTTTAATTAGGGCATTTAATTAGTATTTAATTAGCGTCTTATTATGAGACAATTATAATTGTGTTCTGCTCAGGGTGCTCTGCTAGCTTAATGGACATAAAAAATTGACGCTACGAAAAAATTGTTCATACAGAAAATGTGTGCATTTTTATTTCCTACAAAATTGTTCTGAACAACTTTTTCAATAAACGGAGCAAATGGGAGAAAACCAGGAAACAAAGATACTTATCCCCGTAAAAAACAATGTTGCTGAGGGTAGTTGACCCAAAATGGTTTTCGCACTTGGAGATTAACCCCGTCTACGATCCCATAAGCTCCCATTGACGTTTTAGTTTTTTAAGATATCTCATTCAAGTACTTTGAAAAAAGCAACGCACAATTTCTCCGTTAAATGAATAACGACGATTTTTTTTCACACTGTCAACTTAGCACAATACATTTCTCCGTAGGATGAGGAGCGACAATTTTTTTACACAACTAATTCACGACAAAATAGCGGCAAATTATGAGCCTAGTTGAACTATTTTTATGGAAAAACAAAAAGTTGTTTACTGTCAACTTAGCACAACAACACATTTCTCCGTTGGATGAAGAGGTGGAACCAAACTGCATTTCTACAATTAGTTCAAAAAATAAAAGAGATTCACCAAAAAAAAAGTCAAAACAGTTTTTGACATTATATTTTGTTTAAGCTTAGTTTAATTAGTTCAAACTTATAATAAAGCAAGGACACATGCATACCATACATATTAAAATTTAAAAATATAATTGATGAATAAAATAATCATATTACACTTTCCATATACACCAAAAAAAAAGTACTATTACAAAATTTAAGAGAATTAATCATTTAGATTGGTTCAATTTCGTGAACGGGGCTGTATTTAGGCCAACAAAAGTAGCGCTCATTCCATTTCATTCGGTTTTTGGGGAAATATTTCGAATAAAAGCTGTTGGTATGTTTATAATGAACAATTTTTACCCGAAGCATTTTCCCAAGATGACCGTCACTGATTTTTGTAGGTTATACTAGTAGTCTACAGTGTACATTCGATACTTCGGAGATTCGAGAATGATTCCATAGTAATATCTATTGGGTATGCAATGAAATTGGATGCCTGAGTGACAACAAATTGATAACAACCGATAAAAAGAGAATGTAGATGCGATTATCGTAGTAATATGGTTTTGTTGTATAAGCGAATATTGTTAAGGGTCAAATGTTTTGATCAATTATTATAAATATTGATTGTTTCCTTTTCGGCATTCGTCTCAAAACTAACCAATACAGATCTTAAACGAAAAGATTTTATGAGTGAAAAATATACGTTTGATGTACTTACAACTTTTTTTTGAAACCCTGTGTATATTATTATAATATATGATAGTATAATTACATGAAAATAATTGTTAATTTTTTCAAAATGTTCACGTTTTGTTAATAACGTTCGTGCTACAATTGGCATTGGTAAATCAAATTTTGCCAAACAATCAGCTTCACGTATAACTAGCGCAATCCCTGTACAATAGTTAACACGAATGCATCCAGTTTGTTGATCTAATTTTAACAATGGTTGTGTTAACCATACATCAGCTTCACAAACATTTTGATCCATCCAAATGGTTAACATTTCACCCTCGTAACTTTTTAATGTCTCGGAGGTTACGTCATAACGTTTTAAAATGTCTGTCGTTGCAGGTTTTGTACCAAGTACAGGATGTGAAACTATAATATCCACATATTCCTTCAAATGTATTTGTAATGATCGACACCATCGAATACGTCCAGCTATTGGTGGATAATTTCTAGATAACGGGGGATTGTCGCGTTGTTTTCTAAACATTTTTAAAATACGATCCGTTTCATGATCACAGTACTTCAAAACACGATCATATTTATCATTCATATCAGTTAGTGGTACTTTTTCACTAACTTTTTCGAAACGAGGTAAAAATCGTAACCCCTGTGGTGTTTCCCACACCGATGAAAAATTTACTTCAATTAAATCACATAATTTATCTTTTAGTTCATTAATACGTCTTGTAAATGTCGTAAAGTCTGTATCAAATTCTGTGTTACGTTGGTCTAAATAATCATATTGTTTGGATGTTACAACTTTTTTGGTTTCGTCAAATATTTGTAAAATATCTTCTAGCGTTTCACCTAAGAGGAGACCTTCAACACGTTTTTCAAATAGTTTTGTATAGTCGTCAACTAATTTAAACATTGAAATGATTTTTGAAAGACGGTTACAAAATGTATCAAATTTACCGAAAACATAATTTTCGGAAAAATTTAATGGTTCTTCTCCACGTATAAATGGTTGCGATTTCACAATAGTATATGTACGCCTGTATACCTGTTTAATCATTAAATGTTATTATCATTATATATTTAGAAATAATTTCATGACTTACTCGATTTAAATGGATACAATGTAAAATTTTTTCTTGTACTTCCTCCCGATCTTGTGACCAAATTGTATCTTTGCCACGGGATGTGATATATTGTTTACAGGTTTCGATCATTTGATTTGTAATCTAAATTATAGAATGGGCATTAATTGGATTATAATTAGCTGTGTTATTAATTATCTGCATGCATAGCTATATAAATTGAAATAATGTTTATTATCTTGAAAATGGTGCAAATTATATTCGAAACGGTGGACAACAGTTATTGTAAGTAAATATATGGCATACCCATTTCTGATAACTATTGTTATTCAAATCAATTTCATAAATTGTTATAATTAAATCACAACGCGGTGTGGTTGTGTGGTTATGGTGATAGGCTCATTAATTGTTTATTTATAGTGTATTGGGTTCGAACCTACCTTTGGCGATATTAATAAATATAATTGTTTTTTAAATTAAAATATTGTCTACTGTTATTGTTATTGTCTACTGAACTGCTAATAATTCTAATAGATTAATACAATAATTTGATAACGTGTACGTCTTCATTTAAAAGTAAAATGGATAAAAGGATAGAAGAAATGTTTTTCACAGTTCTTAATAGACTGGATGAGTCGGAGAAAAATGTCACGGCAGACATAAAGGAAATTTAAAATAATTTACTAGCTCCTCAAACAGAAAATTCTGCGCTAAATGATAAAATTATAAATCAACAAAACAAAATCACTGTTGACAGTGTGGTTAAGCTATAATAATAATAATAATAATAATAATAATAATAATAATAAGAGCCATAATCAGCCCACTGGTTGAGCAAAGGCCCTGAATATGTGTTTTAAAGACCAAAACTTTTTCCACGCATTGGCAATTCTCGCTTTGATTTCGTCTGAATTTTTTCGGATCGTTATTATTTTCCCGAGGTATTTATATTGGTGCACACACTCGAGAGCGACTCCGTTCAAGTATATCGATGCCATTTGGGTATTTGACATGACCTTGGTTTTCGATTTATGTTCAACCCTATTTCCTTGCAGTAGGAATTCAATTGATTGCCCATAGTTTGTAAGTCCTTTGGGTTATCTGAAAGCAAAGCCACATCGCCCGCAAAACGATGATTGGAGAGCCTGACACCGTCGATCTTCAATCCAAGATTTTCCCATTGCAATTCAGAGAGTTTATATTCTAAAACTGTATTAAATAGTTTTGGTGAAAGAGGGTCACCTTGTTTTACGCCTTTACTGATGGGGAATTTTGGGCCCAGACTCTCCAACCGAATCTGACCTGAATTATTTTGGTATATTTGCCTTATTATGTTTATGTATTTTGGTGCTACTCCGAAGAAGTCAAGGGATCGCCATATATAGCATTGCTCTAAACTATCAAAGGCTTTAGTAAAATCAATGAAAACAATATATAAAGATTTTTTATATTCATGACATTTTTCTATTATTTGAGTGATAACCTGCAGGTGATCATGCGTTGAAAATCCGTACCTGAAGCCAGCTTGAACTGAAGGCAGCATGAAATCTAGAACCCTTTCTATTCGTTTTAAAATTATTTTAGAGAAGTCTGTATACATTGGATGTTAAACAGATAGGTATGTAGTTGTCTATACACTTTATATCGCCTTTTTTGTAAACTAAAACAATTATTGATAGCAGCCATTGTTTGGGAATGCACTCAATTGATAGGATTAAGTTACACAGATTCACTAAAATTTTGCTCAACTTCTCACCACCAAACTTAAGATATTCGTTTCTTATTTGGTCGGCACCCACACTTTTCTCTTTTTTTAACCCGTTAAGGACACTTTGCAATTCACTTAGAACAATTGGAGGTTCCTCACCTTGTGATTTTGAAACGTTTGTAATCACTAGTTGTTTTTTGTCAGACAAATTTGTTCTATAGAGATGTTGAAAGAAGGTTGTGGCCGTATTTAATATTTCGGTTCTTTTTGTTATGATTGCTCCTTGCTGGTCCTGAGTAGTTGGCATCCAAAATGTTTCACGAAAAATTTTCTGGCGTACTTTTTTGGTGAGCATATTGCTTTCCAGAATTGATTTTATATCAATCGTATTGTTCTTGAGGATACCTTGACGGATTTTTCTTTTCACTAATTAGTTGGTTTCTGAAAGCTGAATTCTCTCAAAAATTGTTTTATTTGTGGTGTTTGCTAGCTGCTTCCTTTTGTCAATTAGTTCGAGGGTGTCTTCCGAAAGGGTGCTGTGTTTGGTGTTGCAAGTCTGTGTGGTTGTTAGAAACTCCGAGGATGCATGCAGGATAGCTCGTTCAACTTTGTTATAGAAATCTTGGACCTGGGTAAGATTTGGTTGATTTTGCAACGTTAGAAGGTGGTTCGTAAGTGATTGTTCGTATTTCCGAATTGTCGCTTCTGTTATTAAAGTTGTTTTAGAGATATTTTGGGTAAAGTTTCTTCTGTTTCATTTGTTTTTCTTACTTCTGTTGATTTGGATTTTGCACCTTAACAGCCTGTGGTCTGAATGAAATTTAAAACTGCTTAACACCCCTGTATCTAAAACTCTTTTAATATCGTTCGTAAGTACGTAGTCAATTTCGTTGTAGTTTTTTCCGTTTGGCGAAGACCATGTCCACCTCCTGTTGGCTCTATTTTGGAAGTATGTAGTCGTTATTTTCAGACTATGTTCTAGAGCAAACTGGAGCATTCTGTGACCTCTGGAATTTCTATTACCAAGACCGTACGGACCAACAAGGTGTTTTTCTTATTTTGATCTTGTGCCAATTTTGTAATTAAAATCTCCTATCACAAATAATAGCTCCGATTTGAGTTCATTTATTATTTCATGAAGTTGGAGGTTGAATATTTCAATTTCTTCATCAGGGTGGCTTGTGGTTGGTGCATGGATTTGTAAAATCGATACTATTTGGTCGCAGTGCAGCTGAAGCTTTAAGAGGGCGATTCTTTCAGATATTCCTCTAAGTTCAATGATATTTTCACTCCAACGCCTTTTAATATAGAAACCGACTCCAAACTGACCTTTTGTTTCGCCGTAGTGCTAAAAGATTCCGGTATTGTTTTCAATAATTCTGGTACCAAGTCGTCTTATTTCAGATAACCCTATTACGTCCCAAGATATATTTTCCAAGGCGGTCTCTAGTTCGACAATTCGATCATGTTCAAGTAAAGATCGTGCATTGAGTGTTCCTAAATATATTACATCGTTGTATTTATTCTTTTCTTCGTTATTTCCCGTTTTACTTCTGTTTTTCTTGCTTTTGTTTTCTGTGAATTTTGATTGATTTTGGTTCTTGTTCATTTTTATAGTTCCTGATACTTTATTAACTGTTAAGGGGTTTTGGTGTACATCCTCCCCGTTCACCAAGCGTCTGGAAGGGCCATTTTCATTTTTAGATCTATGCATTGTGTCCGGGATCTTGCGAGTGTCGTCGATTTTTTTATTTTGGGGTGTAACGTTGCTAGGTTTGAAACGAAATTACTTGTTGGGAGTTTTTTTCTGGCTGAAATCTGTTTCCTTGAGAACTGGTTGTTGATTCGTTGCTATCAGATAAATTTGCGTCGTTTGAAACTCTTCGTTTGAAAATATATGTTATTTTGTTTTGCGATGTTGCTTTAGGTTTTTTATTACAACCCATGAGTGTTCTTACGTTACCAGAGTTCCTAGATGCTGCTTTAAGTGGAGATGTTGCAAAACGTTTATTATTTCTGGATATAGCGTAGTGTCCTGCTGAAGTTTCTGTGTTCTGGATGTGTCCTATGCTCTGTGTCCTGGTTCATTGGGAGACTTTTCTGTGATTGTAGTATCGTTCGGATTGTCTTCAGTGTTTGTTTCTTTTCTATTTAAAATAACGATTTTGTTATATTTTAAAATCGCATTTTTTCCTTCAGTACGGAGACGATTAACCTCTGGTTGAAGTTGTTTCCGTTCATTAAATACTTTAATAGGATAATCCTCTTTAATGTATGCATATATTTTTCAAGTAACCGCCTATTTTTCATTATTAGATTCTTTTTCCTGAACGTAGTAAGCCCAACAGAAATTGGACGAATATTTGTATTTTTCTTTCCAATGCGCCGTACAAAGTCGAGTTCTAATGGATCGCAGTTCACTTTTAGGACATTGTTGATTATGTCTAATACGGTTTCTTCTAGCTGGAAATAGTTGTTTTCGCTTTCCTCTATACCAAATATAATGATATTGCGTTTTTTAAGTTCACGTTCTATGAAATTCAATCTAGTGGAGTGATCCTCGGTTTTTAGTTTCATTTCGTTTATATCTAAAGTTAGACTATCGTGTAGGTTATCTATTCTTTGCGTTACTCTTCTAGCTAGTGATTCTTCTAAATTCGATGCCATTTCATCTAGCATTGTTCTTAACATGCTTGGTGACAATTGATTATCGGACATTTTTCTATTTTTTATTTTTAGGTTCCTTATAGTTATTATACGGGTACTTAAGATGTTTGTAGTTATTTATTTTATCTTATCGGGTGATGACTAAGTTAAGATTTTAGAAGAAAAAAACTAGAAATATACAACTTAAATTAAACTTCCAAACATTATATGGTAAGAACGGAGATAGCGTTATTGAGTTGCACAGAGATGAAACGTAGCACCAAAACTTAACACCAAGAATTAATTATATTAATTTTAATTTAAGATTTTAAAATTTTGTTTATTGTTATTAATATTGATTTTAATTGACATTAAAGATTGGTAAATAATGAATATTAGGTAAATACACTACTGTTGTGTTGAATTGCCTGTACAGCATATGGAGCACTATCTTGCTCCGCACTCACGTATCTAAATAAACTCTCTTACTTTCACAAAATTCAGGTATTGTTTTCGAAATATATAGACTTGAACCCTACTTTTAAGTTTAGAATAAATTTTTTTAAATATTTTATTGAAACTAAATTTTCACTTCAAATATTTTATCCAAAAATATCACAAAATTAAGAACCAATAATTAAATTTCAATTAAATATATTTTTTTTATATTTTTCACTTATAATTACACCACTCAAAATTCAATTATTTGACAGACTGTTTGAAAGTATGATGGTTTCACAACACTCGCGTCCAAACTATAATATAATATACAAAACGATAAATAAATAAAAACATTATAGTTAATGGCGAAGAAACCCGCTGACACCATCGGCTCACTTCGTAAACCCGATGGTGAGTATACTAGCTCCGCGAAGGATACACTCGAAACACTGCTCCGGATTCATTTTCCGGATTCGGTGGCAGTGGACGATGAAAACCCTTCTCAAGAGCAGCTTAACCAGTGTCTCCCGCCCACTGGCGAGGACTGGAGAAGAGCGGCGATTGCCATTAACCGCTCAAAAATCGAATGGGCAATACACTCATTCGACCCCTATAAAGCACTGGGACCAGATGGGATATACCCAGTTCTTTTACAAAAAAGAGCAGAGCATCTTTTAACTCTGCTTGGTCATATACTCAGGGCAAGCCTGGCTACGGCTATATCCCAACCGTATGGAAGCCAGTAAGAGTGACCTTCTTGCCAAAACCGGGGAGGCTTAATCACTCCACGGGAAAGGACTTCAGACCAATTAGTCTGTCGTCGTTTCTACTGAAAACAATGGAACGACAATGGCCCCTCAGGGGGCATTGTCAAGAAATCCGCTTCATGCCAACCAACCGCTTCATGCGTATCAGGTGGGGAAATCCTGTGAATCAGCCCTCCACAACCTAATATGCAGGATTGAGGAGGGATTCGCAAGGAAACAAACCACCTTGTGCGTTTTTCTTGACATAGAGGGGGCATTTGACAATGCTTCTTACAATTTCATGGTTGATTCTGCAGGTCGGCACGGAGTTGAAGACACCATTTGTAGGTGGATAAAATCTATGCTGATAGGAAGAAGAATACAAACTTCTCTTTTTGGAGAGTCAGTCACTGTGAGAGCCACAAAGGGATGTCCACAGGATAGTGTCTTATCCCCACTCCTGTGGAGCCTGACAGTGAACAGCTTACTGACAACCCTCAACCAAAATGGATACTACACACAGGGTTACGCAGACGACATTTTAATTGCAATCCAGGACCCTGTGAAGGCACAATCTCAGAGCTTATGCAAAACGCTCTTAGAATCGCACAGGAATGGTGTATCAATCAGGGATTGAAAATTAACCCTGATAAGACCGCACTAATTCCATTCAAACGTAAAAAGAAGGTAGACAACATAAAACCACCAATCCTCTTCGGTGAAAGATTACAGATCACAAGGGAAGCCAAGTTCTTGGGAGTAATGCTGGACTCCAAACTAACATGGAACCCTCATCTGGAATATTTAACAAGTAAGAGCAAATCTTCTCTCATGTCAAGCTGCTTTAAAAGCCTTGTCTGGAACTGAGGTCACCTCAAGGGTAGTCGAGGATTGTCTGGAGGAACTTCTGAAACTGCCAAAACGGAACAATGTTAAATTGATCTGGGTGCCGGGTCACAGTGAAAGAAACGAAAAAGCAGATACCTTAGCAAAGAAGGGAGTCGGAATGCCATTTATAGGCCCAGAGCCTATTTTAGGAATTCCAAAGACTGCATGTTACGAGTGATCAAATGCTAAACACCGTGATCACTGGAAAAAAACACCGCGGCAAGAGCTCGGGAAGGTACCGCTTCAGAGTGCAACAAAGAGGGTATCTCTCAATGCACTGAGGCTGAACAGGATGCACCTGCGGAGGGTTACCGGGCATTATCGCATGCGGAAGCATCTGCACACAATGGGACTCTATAACGGCTCCATTGTGTGCAGATTGTGTGGCGAGGAGGAAGAAACATCCAGCCACATAATCTTTGACTGCGAACCTCTGGGTTACAGCAGATACAGGATATTCGGTGCATCTCACCCCGAATATATGAACCTTCGGGAGGACCTGATAAGCAAGCTCCAGGCTATTGCCAACATATGGGAGAAGCGAGTCTCGTCAGACTGAGGTAGAAGGGGGAGCACAATGGACATCCAGCACTTAAGAAAGCAAGGGAGGCTTTCAGGAATAATTCAAGAAATAAACAGGATCCATGTGCAAAAAATTTTCGGTTTTAGAATATTGATGGCTTGAGTAAGAGGTTTAGTTGAAACTTGGATGTCAGGGAAGAGTACATGTGATATACGGTGATATGAATGTATTTTAAAGAACAAGTGTAGACTCTCAGAAAGAGGACGACATCCTGTTGGTACAGCATTCTTTTATAAATCTGAATGGGAAATATAATTAAGGTTGTAAATACTGAATTGAACGAGAGTTTGTGGTTGTTATTAAATGTTACAGATATAAAATTTTTTATTGGGATACTTTATATACACCCAGAAAAATCTCGATATGCGAAGGAAAATATATTTGATCTTGTCGAAGAAGAAATATTTCAGCTATAAGAAAAGTTTTCTAATGTCCAGATAATTGAACGACAAGAAATCGGCATAATAAGAATGAATGATAGAATAAGTAAGGACGATAATCTCAGTAAGTATAGTAAACAACTAATTACACTTTGTGAACAAACTCAATTATATTTAACAAACGGGAGAGTAAAAGCTGATCTCTATGTTGAATGGACGTGGATTAGGTTCTAGTGTGATTGACTATATACTCATACATGGAGTTATTTCGTTTATTGAAGTAATAAAAGTTGATGAAAAATATCTTTCTCATCATTTCCCACTTGAACTTGTAATTGAAACTAATGGCAATGTAAGAAAAAGCGATTATGGCTATGAAATATCTCTATTCTTTACTAAAATATATAAATGGGACAGATGTTATTTGTAATTTCAATAGAAAGAGTAAAAAGAATGACGCCAATAATTATTCTAACTTTGTTATGCAACATAGGTAAGGTTTACACGGGCATGTTAGCGGTTAAAATTAGGCAATGAACTGAGGAAAATCGCATAAGAACGGAATATCAAGCGGGTTTTAGGCGAGGATATGGTGTGCGAGATAATATCATAGTACTTAAATCATTTATTGACAAATACATCCGACTAGAGCGTAGCAAATTATATTGCTGTTTCCTCGACTTCACGAAAGCCTTTGGCTCTATTGACAGAATAATGCTTTGGAGAAAACTATATTATATGGTGATGCCAATCGAATTAATTGAAGCGGATCAGTTTACGTTATCGCATCGTGATGTATTAAGCATCAAAACAATGCAGTAACAGAAATTTTAACAGCGATAGAGGAGTGCGTAAAAATGTCAATTATCTGCTCTTCTGTTTATTTTATTTATTAATGATGTCCCCAATCATTTGAGTACTTTTGAAACTATAAACCCTTGTTTTGTATCTGACGAAGTTAAGTTACTTAAATATGTAGATAACGTTGCTGTAGGAGGAATGATCAGAGCTTAAGTGAGTGTGAACAAATATTGCAGTACCTGGCAATTAAATTTAAATGCAGCGAAAACTAAAATATTTCTAATCAGTAAAGGTTCTATGCAGAGTACGAAAGAAACGTGTGCGATTAATGGCAGAGAAATGAAGAATGTGAAAGTTTTCAAATATCTGGAAACGTACACAAACTATAATGGTCAATGGAAAAGCACGCAAGGAAAAAATGGTAGCTAAAGCAAGAGGTGTGTGAATGTCTATTAGAAAACAGATATATGCCCACAGGAGGCTGCATATATCTTTGAAGGTAATACTCCAAATGGTAAAATCTCTAATCTCTAATGCCCGTTATAAGGGCAAACAATTCCTACTACCAAACTTCAAGGCAATAGTATTAGTAGCTCCTGATAAAAGCAGCTCTGACAAACGGACGGACGATTTACCATTTAACGGAACCCTAAAAAAAATTTGACTATTTGAACTTTTGTTAGTGTTACCCTAATTAGTAATTTGAAAAGACACCCTTCTAAAAAATTTACATTATGAAAACGTACGATTAATAGCTTAACTTTATAAGACAAGCTAGTGCAAAGTACTTACAAAGTCCAGTACATAATCAGTCTGTGAGTTGTTCATTAAATGATGAATTCCCAAAGCTCAAGCAGATAATGACCTACGTAGTAAATATTATAAAACTATAAAAAGTATATAGACACATTTTTTTTGAAATTAAATATGTTTTTCTTCAAATCTGTGGGTAAAATAAAGCCTTAAGCATCAAAAAGAAGTGGTTTTAAAGAACTTGCAAATTATGTTAAGTAGATAAATTATATTAAACATTTACTAATATTTTTGCACTTTTTTACTATTTTAATCCTTCATGTATTCTCAGCTTCATTTGAAAGTTGACATTGAAACCGTAATAAGCGCTAAAAAAAATAATGTAATATTTGAACAACTGAATTAAGTTATTGATGCGGTTGAAAAATAAAATATTAATAAAAATTATTTAATTCGTTAGTAATCTTCGGAACTATACATTAATAATTACCCAACAATTGAAAAATAACATTATCGGAAAGTTTGATTAGATATCAAGGTTTTTTAAGTTAATTTAAATGACAAAAAAAGACAAAGGACGATGAAACAAAATCAATGCAAGGTTCTTAGATGCTTATAAATACATTTACGGCAATTATCAAGCGAATGTGAGTTTTCTACTAATAAGATATGCAATTAACATATACCAGATGATTGCATTACATAATTTTTATAGATAAAATATGTGTACTAACTTTAACCATTAAAGATGATATTCTTTCAGACGTGTTATAAAACTGAGACACACAATGTATAAGTCTGACAGTTTGTAACATTCCCAAAATTGAATCTTTCATGTGTGTCTGAAAATAAAGAATTTCATTGAAATTAAATATCTATAAAAATTAGTTTAGTATGTCGTATTACAGGTTCATCCAAATATAATGAATGGCAACATTTCTCCATAGCTTCAATATATTTAGCATTATCTTTAGCTTCATTGTAACATAAAGTAATTTTTTTATCAATTGATATTTTCCAATATTTAAAAACACGTGATCGTGATATATGTAAACATAACAGACTACGTTGTATTTCTAAATGTTGCAATTGTTTAACTAGTTGCGAAAATTGTGCAGCACGTTTTTTCCAATATTCTAATTCATCTTGTGGCCCAGAAGAATGATTCTCCTGTCGTAATTGTTCACTTTCATGTAATAAATCTGAAATACGTTTTGCCCAATTCATAACACGCTCTTCTAATCGCTTTATTGTTTCTGGTGTGAACGCAGCTTCGCGTAATTGTTCACCATCTAAATTTGATACAATTATCTCCTGGATTTCCAAGACATTTTCTTCTTTACATACTTCTTCACAAACTGAAATGGGATTTTATATACGCATACATTAGTTCATGTCTACTCTGGTCGAGCTAAACTAAGGTCAAAAAACTTTTTGAAACGTCATCTAAAAAAACCAATTTCAAGTCCAAAATATATTTTTCTCACATAAATCTATTAAATATTTGTAGCCCCTGCAATACTAAACTTGCCTTTGAATAATTTATGGTAAAATTGCAGTTTAACAATTTCAGAGCTAAAAAAAATTGTTACAAAAGAGGAGTATACAATTTTAATTGTTTATATGCAAAAAAGGTGGCCAACGGTGCATTCGGTCTTACACTTTTTTGGCATATTTCAAGGTGTATACAAGGATTATTTAAATAACAACTTACATTCTTAGTAGTGATTGCTGATACTTCTGCTATAGAACATAAAATCCCGTAGGTGTAATGGATATAGCTATCGCCTAGTATACAAACGTTAAAGAATATACAGCGATTCGAACCTTCCCATCGTTACCTACGGTTGAACTTTCCCTTTTTTTATTTATTAATTTTTTTGTTAGTGAGAGTTTTTGTTTGAGTGTTGTTTTTATAAATTTTATTAATACCAAATAATATAAAATATAAATTATAAACTTGCGAAAAGTTTATTGACAAAAAAAAACTTTATTTAATTTAACACAAAAATTTAAGTTACAAAAAAAAGTTACAATATACAATAAAATATTATAAGTACAAAAATAGTAAGTATAATTGTTGTTCTTGATTACACACAAGAGTACTGTGGGATGTGTTAGTGAACTATGTCAAAACTAATATCATCTTATTTAATAAAATGCGTTAGATTATATACTAGGGGTTAATCTTCTTAGAACCATGATGAATCGAAAGAATTTTATGTGGTGTCTGTTGACGTCAGATGATGTTTATAAATATTTGTTTATATAATATTTGAATTAACTTAACACGCGTAGTCCAATATCAGGATACATAATTCCTCCATCCTTAAGAAGGAAGCTTGACCGTGAATGTATGGTTAGCGACTGATCTTGGTTGAAGTTCCAATAATTCGGGTGCTGATGGTACCAGAATTTTTGAATATTCCTGCGTTTACAATATTTATAAAAAGTATATACCGTAACACAAGAAATAATGATTAATAAAATGATTAAATTTATTCCCATATGAGTTTGGTGTTGAAATTTAAATAATTGTAATTCTTTGGTGTTTTCCATGGTTTCTGCCTGGAGAATGTCGAAGTCAGTTTTGTTTGAGATTTGTGTGATTTGTAGAGAGTTATATAGAGTTTGTTCCATTTGTATATTTGAAGTTGATGTCATTAAAGTTCCATAAATTATGTCGTTGATGTTGATTTGTCATTGTGAAAAGGTGATATACAATTTTCCGAAGAAATTTGTGATATTTTTACCACATGAATTTGTTATGTTTATTGGTTGATTTGTATATGCGATGATGTGATTGTTTTCAATTTCTTCTATAAAAATCTGTTCCATAGTTCGATGTAATAAACATTTAGCTGGTTTGTTTTCTAATATATTAATTTCGCACTCATTAGTTGGTGTATTTTGAAGTATTATTGGGTTGCATAAGTAGATCTGTTCTATTCTTGTGCAAGTTTTCTCAATAAATGAATATTGTACGAGGTTGTATACGAGATAGTTGGTTTTAGGTTTAATGATTTTGTTGTTTTCAGGTAAAGGTCTTAATCTAATAGTTTTATAACTTACGTTAGATATTTGAGGAATTTGGATTGCAAAAACTTTGTTCGCATCATTAAAATAGGCTTTTAATTGAAGTTATTCGTAAATGTGTTCGTCGTTTAAAATTTGTAATTGATTGTGAAGCGATTGTCTAACTATTTTTAATTCCGATTTTGTTAAGATATGTTTAGATAGTATCCCCAATTTTGCCAATTGTATTGAATTGATAATTACATCTACGTGATCTGCTAATAATTGAATTTGTGATTGTATAGAGAAGTAAAATTGACTTTGAAACAATTGTTGTTCAATATTTGGATAAGATTTGATTGCTTTTACTATTATTTGTAACTTTGATTGTTCGGTATTTATAAAATTTGTAATATCTTCAAAACTTTGTATCATTTGAGTGTTTAATTTGTGTTGATCATTTACAGTGTTTTTAATTAATAATTCGTTATCTTGAAGAGACCTAATTTGTTTATTAATTTGGGTTGCGTCGTCATTGTCCATGTTTCCTATGATTTTCTTTATTACTGTCCCTAAGCCGTCTATTAATCCTCTTTTGGTACGTTTGTTAATACTATTTATTTTGTCTTCTAAGATATTTAATTGATTATGTAGATGTTTTGGGTTATAAAGGAGAGTGTGATTAAATTCTAAATTGATTAAAGTATCTTTAGTAGTTGCTACAGCCATTTGTAAGTTGGTTATATTAATTAAATGAATAAGGTTATTGAAATGTGTCGTTACTTTCGTTGGTCCAAGGTTGAGGGCTAACATGCCTTTAGTATGTGTAAGGTCATGATACTCGATGTGTTGACTCGCGGTCAGTACGAATCTGAAAATAAAATATCATTTTCTTAGTTTTACTTTGGATTTATGATATTTCATTTTCTTTTTAGTCGTGAAAGTTAATTGTTTTGTTTAGTTGCATTTACTTTGTCATAAGCGGGTTGTAATTTAGTTTTTCGTTGGTAGTTTTTTATATAAGTAGGTCCGGTAATTTGGGGTGGATCCGGTTTGTTTTGATTTACTTTGTTGTGTTTTTCCGTTAGTTTATTATTTTGTTGAGATATGATTTCGTTGATGATTTTAGTTTCGTTCTGCCTTTCTAAATTATAATCAGTTATAGCTCTATTAGAGGGTTTAAGTAAGGTTGTATCTCTAATACCGTTAATTACTTCAAATGAAGTTAATTTGGTTGAAGAGTGAATCGAATTGTTGTAAGTTAAGGTGGCAAAATCTAATAATTCGTTGACAGGAGTTGTCTGCCCTTTCTTAATACGTAATATTCTAATTGTTTCTAGCAGTGTAGAGTGTAATCGTTCTACAGGAGAGTTGCCTGTTGAAGATCGAGCGGCCGTTGTATGGTTTTCTATCCCGTATAATTGTAAGAACTCTTTGAATTGGATGTTTTCAAATTCTAGGCCTGAGTCGTGAATTACTTTTTTGGGTATGCCATGTCGTGCTAGAAATTGTCTAAGTCCTTTAAGTACTTCTGTTCCGTTTTTGAAAGGTAGAATGAATGTTTCACAAAATTAGGAAAATTTGTCAATGATAGTCAGTATAAGATTTTTTTCAATGAATAAAATGTCTGTGTGTAGTATTTCGAATCGTTTAGTAGCTTGGTCTGTCTGTTCTTGTTTTAACTGAAGTGGGTGACGTTCATATTTTACTTTAGAGCATGTGTCGCAGGTATTCATAAACGAAGTTATTTTTGATTTCATGTTATCAAAATAATATGGTCTTTTTAAATGATTGAATGTTTCGTCAATTCCTTTATGTATAGAGATGTTATGGTAGTCTTTGATTAATTTTGTTTGTTCGTCAATGTCTTCTATATCTTCTAGTAATTTTGTATAGCGTATTAATTTGTATTTGGAAAAGTATTTTTTATAAGTTTCATCAAGAAGTTTAAAGGTTCTGTCATCGGTAAGGATAGCATTTAATTTGTTTGGAGATAACTGTTCTTTAAAAATGGTAATTATATTAGACGCATTTAAAGTAAATAATTATATTGTTCTGCGTTTACGAGTTTTAAACAGATTGTCAATTGTAATTTTGTTATTTAAATTCACTTCAATGATTATTTGGTTAGTGAATTCATTTAGTACTCTTTCAGAAATGTGAATACCTTCAATTATATTTTCGTCCGCTGAATGTTGAGTTGATACTTCTACGTTTAGGGATTGGTCCGATTCTGTATTGTTTAACTGTACACGAGATAATGCGTCTGCGTTTGAATTTTGTTTAACAGGTTTGTAATCGATGTTAAAATTATAATCTGATAGTTTTATTCGCCATCTAATTAATTTTGAATTGGGCTCTTTTAAAGAAAATACCCATTTTAAGGGCTTGTGGTCAGTAAGAAAGTTAAATTTCTGCCCATAAAGATATGGTCGGAATTGCTTACAAGCCCAAACGATAGCTAGTAGTTCTTTTTCAATAGTACTGTAATTACATTCCGATTTATTCAATGTACGTGAAGCATAGCATATAGGTCTATCTTGTCCAACAGTACCTTGTGACAATACTACTTCTATTGCGTAATTACTTGCGTCTGTTGTAAGTATGAATGGTTTTTCGAAATCCGGGTATTGTAGTATTGGATCTCCAGATAATAAAGTTTTACAATATTCAAGGCATTCTTTATATTTTTGATCATTAATATTTATTACTGTACCCTTCCGGAGGCATTCGGTCATAGGTTTCGTGATTTTCGCGAGATCCTTGATAAATTTTCTATAGTATCCTATGAGCCCGAGAAATGATTTAATTTCTGTGGTAGTTTTTGGGATGGGAAATTTTATAATAATGTCTATTTTCTTGGGGTTAGGTTTAATTCCGTCAGTAGTTACTATATGTCCGAGAAATTCTATTTCTTTATGCAAAAATTCGTATTTGTCAAGTTGTGTTTTGAAATTAAATTGTCTGAGTTTATTGAATACTTGTTTTAATTTTTCGATGTGTTCTTGAAGAGAAGATGAGAAAATTATAATGTCGTCCATGTACACAAGTACATTGTGTCCTATGTATTCTCTGAGCATGTTATCCATGACTCGTTGGAACGTAGCTGGGGCGTTCTTGAGTCCGAAGATCATTCAGGAAAACTCATAATGACCATTATCTACTGAGAATGCTGTTTTCGCAATGTCTCTCTTATCCATTTCAATCTGGTGAAAGCCAGAAGCAAGATCAAGGGTTTTAAAATATTGACAGCGTCCTAGTTTATCTAAAATGTCGTTTATATTAGGTAAAGGGTATCTGTCGTCAATGGTTTTTTCGTTTAGAATTCGGTAGTCGATAACTAATCGCCATTTCTTTTTACCAGAGGCATCTGCTTTCTTACTCACGATCCATATAGGCGAGGACCAAGGAGAATTCGAAGGTCTGATAATATTTTTCTCAAGCATTTCGTTGATTTGTCGGGTGACTTCTTCTTTATGTACAGGAGGGTAGCGATAAGATTTAGTATAAATAGGAATATCATCTTTCGTTTCTATCCTATGTTTGATTTCGGATGTAAAAGTCATTCTTTGATCTGATGTGTAAAATATGTCACGAAAGTTTTCACATAAGCTTAATAATGCGTCGCGTTCTTCTTTATTTAAGTGGTCTGTGTGTAGATTTTCTACAGCAAAGTGATAGTCGTAAGTATCGTCCTGTACTTCTGTAGTGACGTTTAGTTCGGAATAATTGTTGAGTAGTACACATCTGAAAGGTTGGGAAATAATAAATGATTGAGGATAATCACTTTCATTTATTACTAAAACCTTTGATTCAAAATTGTTGGTTATATAGATTCCGGAAATAATCTGAGTATGATTATTGAATTCAACAGATGGAATGTATATATCACCGTTTTTGATATTTGTAGGTAAACTTAAGAATGTTTGTTCGAAGGGTTCCAAATTGTAAATTTGGGGTTTGATAAAAGGTTTGTAGTGAAGTTTATTTTTTATAGCTCCAAAAGAAATTAAATTTGATTGATAATCAATATTTGCTTTTAATTTTTGTAATGTTTCATTTCCAATAATTCCATCAAAATAATGGTGAAATTTGAATACTAAAAATTCTAATGGAAAATGATTATTTAGTTGGGGTAAATAATTAATTATAATTTTGTGGTCTATTTTATGTTCCTTTAATGCGGTTTTGACCACTGTTTTAGTTGAATGTAATTTGAAGTTAGAAATATGTTTTCGATCTATAAAGTTATTGTCAGCTCCGGTATCTATTAAAAATTTCCAATTTTCAATTTTTATGAAGGGGAGTGTACCATTTGTTTTGTGTAAATTTAGTTCAAATAATCCGGCGGTTTCGATGTTGAGGCATTTGTCTGAAAATTTTCGTCTTGTTGAGTGTCTGGTTCATATTGTTCAGTTTGATTGTTGTAATGTGGATTATTTTCGTATTCGTATTCTTGGGGTTCATTTGAATCGTAATAGTCTTGTTCATATTGATCAAAAGTAGTATGTTCGTGATCTACGTTAAATAATTCCTTAGAGGTAAAATTCGGGGGTCCCGATGGTTTAAACATATTATTTGGTCTGTTATGAAGCATTTGTCTTGTATTACCTGAACTAATGTCCATAGGTATTGGTTTAAATGTCGGTTTTGGTTGTTGAAATTGTTGGTTAAACAATGGTCTGTTATTTTGAACGGGTCTGTAATGATTAGATTGAGTAAATGGATTCGGTCGATTATAATTATTATTACTATTGTTTAATTGTTGTTGAATTTGGGGTCTATACATAGGAGAATTATGCATAGGTCTGGGTGTATTTTTATAATTTGGTGTAAAGTTAAACCTGGGTGGTTTTATTTGTGGTTGTTGGGGTTTATATTGTGGTATATTTGGTTTTTGACTAAGTCGATTCCTATCTCTACTTGATTGTTGCATGCTAATTTCATTTAAGCAAATGTCATACGCTTCTTTGATATCAATGGGTTTATTTGCTCCAACAATATAACTTAATTGTGAATCTAACCCTGCAATAAAAGATTTTAAAACGATAGCTAAATATACTTCGTTCCGTCCGGCTCTAAATTCGACTGTTTTTGTTGTGTCTACTGAATTTAATAAAGCTGTTTGTAAATCCGAAATTTCCGCATAAAATAATTCAAGAGGTTTATTACCTTATGAAATTGTATTTAATTTATGTAAAATTGTTTCTAATGTTCGTCTATCCGAGAATTGAGTTAATAAATGATTTTTTATAGTTGACCAATCATTTGGATCACCTACTGATATAAGCATTTCATTTGCTTTTCCGGTAATTTTTGTTCGAATTAAATCTGTTATTAAATCTTCGTTATTATTAGCAGTGGCTATGATTCTATCTCTATTTCTAATGAATCGATTTAATGTACCAGAAGTACCATCAAATGGAGTCATTATTTTAATTAGATCCATTGTTGTAATAGTAGTAGCCATTTCTGTATTATTATTATTATTGGGGTTACTATTTAAATTATCTGTGTTATTACTTAATTCAATATTTCTTAATTTATTTATTATTTTGTCTAAAATGTTTTCTTTTAATGGGTAAAGTGTAACTTCGTTCACAGAGCCAGCGTCTGAGTCTGCGTTGTTATTTTCTTGTGATGTCGATGTGTTTTCGACAACTTGAAAATGCGTTGGTAAAGATAAACCTTCGTTAGCAATTTGCTTGTTAGTTTTGCGTAAATTGGGAGATTTTGGCATTAGGATTGTATACAATATTCAAATGAAAAACCTACTTACAGTTGAATTATGAACAGTTTCCACATTATGTTTTAACAATTATTTCTGATGATCAACTCGGATTCCAATTCGATATGTTGGGGTACCAGTAATTTCGATGTTCGTTTGAAGTGTTGATTACCAAACCACGATGTTGCCAATTCCAATTGTTGTTGAGTCGTTTATAATTTATTTATTTGTTTAGTAGGTTCTCGTCTTAAAGAATTATAATTCACTCGTATATACGTCGATTTTTGTACGTTTTACGATAGACGCGATACTGATAAAATTTTTGCACGATCCTACCGGCTGCGCCAATTATAAACTTGCGAAAAGTTTATTGATAAAAAAAAACTTTATTTAATTTAACACAAAAATTTAAGTTACAAAAAAAAGTTACAATATACAATAAAATATTATAAGTACAAAAATAGTAAGTATAATTGTTGTTCTTGATTACACACAAGAGTACTGTGGGAAGTGTTAGTGAACTATGTCAAAACTAATATCATCTTATTTAATAAAATGCGTTAGATTATATACTAGGGGTTAATCTTCTTAGAACCATGATGAATCGAAATAATTTTATGTGGTGTCTGGTTGACGTCAGATGATGTTTATAAATATTTGTTTATATAATATTTGAATTAACTTAACACGCGTATTCCAATATCAGGATACATAACTTATATATATATGTATGATAGAGTTCTACATAAGCTGTCAAGCTGTCAACATCTAAATTGTGCATGAGTTATTTTTAAAAGAAAGATTTAATAAATTATTACAATTATTCTATATACATCTAATAATCATAAAAAAGTGATCAGTTTGTGGGTGCTTTTATACATAAATTTTATTTTGTTTAAATTCTACAGTGGTTATTTAATAAAAAGTTTTTAACTTATTGTTTGGTGACCATAAAGACATTTCTAATCTTGTATCTAGAACAGTTTAAACGAGCTAAGATAAAGTATCAACTTTAATAATATTCTTACAAAGTGAGGTTTCTCATAATCCGTTGTGGTTGAGTGGATAAGGTGTTAGAGCGCAGTGAAGTTTAATCGGACTATTTTGGGTTCAAAACTACTTCCAGCTAAAGTAATTTCTTTATTTTAAATTGGTTTTTCGTTACTCAATTTATTTATTCGTTTTCTTCTCACTCTTACTATTTTTTCATACACACAAATTATCGAACTATAAAGCGAGAGACAGTGAAATTACTGAGTAAAAAAAGGACGAATATATTATTAACATAAGAATTTCGCAGTGAACTTTATTTCATTCTACAATTTATAAAGTATAGTGTACCATTTATAACTGTATAAACTTTTGAATAATCTGTGTGAGAAATGGGTGGAAATGATGAAGAAATAAATAAACTGGATCTAATTCTACTAAAACTCGAAAAAAACCAGAATGAGACTACCACTGAGATTAAGGAAATAAAAGCTATTTTGGCACACAGTCAAAACAGATATATCGAACTAGAACAGAAAATTGAAACTCAAAACCGTACCATGATATATATGCAAAAACAGATCAACAAAAGAAATTTGATAATTCACGGTATTAATGAGAGCGAACACGACCGAGATATCATTAATATGACTAATAATAAATATGACTAATAAATAATATGACTCTCATTAATGAAACCATGAAAATACCTTGTAATAAATATGATATTGAAGAAATTTACAGAATAAGGCGGCAGACAAATAAAATCAGACCCGTAAAAGTATGTTTTTGTAGCTTAATTCGTAAAAACATGATATATAAAAATCGTATGTCCCTACGGGGTACTAATATATTCATAAGCGAAGACTTACCGGCTGAACTAAGACAAGAAAGATATGAACAAAGGATGAGAAATCGTGCCGCAAAACAAAGCCCGACAAACAACGAGTCGAATAAAAGAGGACGCAGTGAGCTTTCTCCAGGTGAATCGGATGTTTCATTAAATAGTAGACATGAAAAGAAAATAAGAGAAGAAAATGGAACAGCCTGTCAAACATCACCATATATGAACCAACAACTAGCAGAAGTGGTGAATAATTTAAGCAAACCTGGAACCTCGAAATCGACAGTAACATCAAAAAAAAAAAACCTCCAAGTACTTACTCAAGCAACAGAGGTTATAACGATAGATGATAAAAAAATATCCAATTTTTTCAGACCACGATCTAGCTCCACTGGTGTACCAAGTTCAAAAAACTTCCATCAGACTTAAATCTTTCTGTATGGAATAATAAAATCGAAGACAATAAGACGACTGGACAAATGAAAATGGAAAACGCATATCGAATCATACATTGGAACTTATCTGGATTTTGTAGACTTTTTAATCTAGATGAGCAGAATATAAAAACTTTTTTAAATTCAAATATAATTTGTTTAGCTGAAACGTGGTTATTGGAAGATAATGTAAAATTACCTGAGTGTCTACACGATTTCCGTGTCTTCACTAGCAAAGCCCAAAAGGAAAATGTGAGAGGGAGGGCCAGTGGTGGACTTATGATTTTAATAAAAAATGTGAATATAGTTTCTGTCGATGTTTTAATAGAAACAGATATCTTTCTATTATTTAAAATAAAGTATACAAAAAACACTATTATTATCGGTGTGTCATATTTCAAACCAGACTTGAGTGTGGGAGACTGTGTAGATGTACTTAATGAGATCCTAAATAATGTTATGATTACAAACTTGAACAATAGTTTAATCTTGACTGGAGATTACAATTCCAGAATTGGTGGTTTTTCTGAGGTTGATGAAAAAATATTTTTAAACAGTGCCTTGAATAGTATAAGGACATCCAATGACGCTTTTGTGAACAAAAGAGGTAGGCATCTTCTCAGATGTATGGAAGAAAATGGTTTTGTGGTAATAAATGGAAGATCATGTAGTGATCAACCTGGCCATCCTACGTGTATAACACCGAATGGCACTAGTGTCAACGATCTAGTTTGGGTACATGTGAACGACTTTGAATTAGTAAGAGATTTTTGGATACAACATGATCCAGGAGAATCAGTGTCAACACACTTTGTATGCAATTTAGACTTAAAAAATGTTTTTTATGATACTTTTGATTTACATACTGAAACTAATAAAAACATTAAGAGTCTATTCAAATGGGATGAAACCAAAAAAACATCTGACATGACAGCAATGAATAAAAGTCCAAATATATACTACGATTCTGAAAATAATAACAATCTCATAGAGAATTTGGTAAAGGCAATTAAATGTGCCGCTGACGAGACAGGAATGAAAAGACAAGTTCAGTGTAAAACAAAAAATGACAAAATAATTAAAGCTAAAAGTCCGTGGTTTAACTGCGAAATAAATTACGCAAAGAAGCAAACGCGTATTTGTTTCAAAAAAATGGAGTAAGAAGGGTTTCCAGAAAAATGATCTCGAAAGTTACTTAGAAGCCCGTAAAAATTACACAAATTTATTAAAACACTACAAAATCAAATACAAGAATGACTTACTTAATGATCTTGCTAATGTTAAAAACTCTGGTTGCTTTTGGAGAGTAGTTAACAAATATAGAAAAAGCTCGCTCAATATTGTTGAACTGGATATAGATGAGTGTGAAAAATATTTTAAGACCATATATGGCGAAAAGGAAAATATATCGATTGATTTTTATGATGTGTATAACCAACAATTAGATACTAATATTGATATTGATGAATTGATATGTTCACTAAAGAAGGTGAAAAATAACAAATCACCCGGTCCTGATGGCATCAGCTATGAGTTCCTAAAAAACCTTCCCGATAACTGGTCTCATTACTTATTACACTTGTATAACCAAATTTTACAAACAGAAAGTATCCCAAATAAATGGCACAAAATGCTAGTAACTCTAGTTTATAAAAGTGGAGACAAAGAAGATTTAAAAAATTATCGTGAAATTGCTTTGACAAACTGCCTGTTAAAAATTTTCACAAGTATTTTAAACAAACGTTTAACAATGTGGTTGGAAACCAATGAAATACTGTCAGATGCTCAAAGTGGTTTTCGCTCAAACAGATCATGCTTGGATAATATTTTCATACTTGATGCTCTAGTCAATAAACATCTAAGTTGTAAGGGTAAATACGTGTATGCCTTATTTGTGGACTTTCGAAGAGCATTTAATACAATTAACCATGAATTATTGTGGAGGAAGTTGTACGAGACAGGCATTAGTGGAAAAATTATACGCGTAATAAAAAGTTTATATGATGGTGCTAATTTTGTCGTAAAAATGGATTCCAAATGCACAAATGACATCCAAATAAACACTGGAGTTTTGCAGGGTGAAAGTTTATCGAGCCAATTGTTCAACATATTCATTAATGATATGGAAAAATCATTTCGAGACGGTAACATGATAGGAATCAGTACAGATCATCTTCATGATATACTGTTATTAATGTACGCCGATGATGCAGTTATATTTGGATACTCACCTGCTGATATTCAGAATAAATTAAATCACCTCAAAACATATTGCGAACATAATAAATTAACATTGAACCCAAACAAAACAAAACTATTGATATTTAGAAACTCAGCTAAATGCAAGAAAATGCCAACTTTCAAGTATGGGAGTGACGTCATTGAAGTGTGCAACGAATATAACTACCTTGGTGTTAAATTCTGATGCTCGGGTAAATACAGGAAAGCAACGGAAGAAATGATATCCAAAGCTAAACTAGCATCTGGCCGTGTTCGACATATTCTCTCGGATTTAAAATCTGATACATGGGAAGCAAAGATGAGATTATACGACTCAATTGTCACAACATTAACGTTTGCAGGAGAAATATGGGCACCCAACAACTTGGAACAAATTGAAACTGTGCAACTACAATTCTTGAAAAAATTACTTGGTATAAAAAGAAATACCCCAAACTTCATGGTCAGGCTGGAGACAAACAAAGTTCATTTAGCACTCAGTATTTTTCAGAAGATGTTACGCTGGTGGGTACACTTATTGAAACAGCCAAAAAGCCGAAATGTTAAAAAGTGCTATAATGAACTCTTTACAAATGATGGAAACGCTGAACACGTTAGAAGAAACAATTGGTGTACAAACTTAAAATCAATGATGTGTGAAATTGATCAGTTAGAAATTTGGAATTCACAAGATATAGCAAGGATCAAAGAAACGGAACTTGTAATGATGTACGAAATGCATCTAAAAAATAAAGATTTGAGTAGGCTTGAACAATCGAATTACAGTGAACACTACAAATTCTTATATTCAAATTATGTGTTTCATAAAAGCTACTTGTCATATAGATGCAACATTTCGAAGCAACGAGTTATATGTCAAATTCGCACAACAAGCCAATTGTGCTTTGAAATTTATCTAGGGAACTTCAACAATGTGTTGAATATAAATAGCGTGTGTTCTATGTGTAATTGTAATGAGCTTGAAGAGATTTATCACTTCTACATTAAATGCCCAATTTATAAGGATAAAAGGAATATATACTTGGCAAAACATTTAAACAATGTTTGTGTAGAGAACTATTTTATAGAACTTTTCCACATTAAATCCCTAAATCATTTGAATGACATATGTAATTACACAGTAAGTGCCTTTCAACTTCGAAGACAAATTTTAGAAGAATTTCAATAACTATATTTTCTGATTTTATGTTTATATTATGTTTATGTTTATGTATTTTTATGTTTATATTATGTTTATGTAGTTTTATGTTTATATTATTTTGTAGTTAAAATTTAATTTCTGATGTTTCGAAAGCATTAATTTCGTTTTTTATACTGATTGTAGAACTCTTTGTTAAATTCTGTATGAATATGAACAAATAAATTCTATTCTATTCTATTTTCTATTCTATTCTATATGTATGCATATATATATATATATATATATATATATATATATATATATATATATATATATATATATATATATATATATATTGCTTCGAAATGTTGCATCTATATGACAAGTAGCTTTTATGAAACACATAATTTGAATATAAGAATTTGTAGTGTTCACTGTAATTCGATTGTTCAAGCCTACTCAAATCTTTATTTTTTAGATGCATTTCGTACATCATTACAAGTTCCGTTTCTTTGATCCTTGCTATATCTTGTGAATTCCAAATTTCTAACTGATCAATTTCACACATCATTGATTTTAAGTTTGTACACCAATTGTTTCTTCTAACGTGTTCAGCGTTTCCATCATTTGTAAAGAGTTCATTATAGCACTTTTTAACATTTCGGCTTTTTGGCTGTTTCAATAAGTGTACCCACCAGCGTAACATCTTCTGAAAAATACTGAGTGCTAAATGAACTTTGTTTGTCTCCAGCCTGACCATGAAGTTTGGGGTATTTCTTTTTATACCAAGTAATTTTTTCAAGAATTGTAGTTGCACAGTTTCAATTTGTTCCAAGTTGTTGGGTGCCCATATTTCTCCTGCAAACGTTAATGTTGTGACAATTGAGTCGTATAATCTCATCTTTGCTTCCCATGTATCAGATTTTAAATCCGAGAGAATATGTCGAACACGGCCAGATGCTAGTTTAGCTTTGGATATCATTTCTTCCGTTGCTTTCCTGTATTTACCCGAGCATCAGAATTTAACACCAAGGTAGTTATATTCGTTGCACACTTCAATGACGTCACTCCCATACTTGAAAGTTGGCATTTTCTTGCATTTAGCTGAGTTTCTAAATATCAATAGTTTTGTTTTGTTTGGGTTCAATGTTAATTTATTATGTTCGCAATATGTTTTGAGGTGATTTAATTTATTCTGAATATCAGCAGGTGAGTATCCAAATATAACTGCATCATCGGCGTACATTAATAACAGTATATCATGAAGATGATCTGTACTGATTCCTATCATGTTACCGTCTCGAAATGATTTTTCCATATCATTAATGAATATGTTGAACAATTGGCTCGATAAACTTTCACCCTGCAAAACTCCAGTGTTTATTTGGATGTCATTTGTGCATTTGGAATCCATTTTTACGACAAAATTAGCACCATCATATAAACTTTTTATTACGCGTATAATTTTTCCACTAATGCCTGTCTCGTACAACTTCCTCCACAATAATTCATGGTTAATTGTATTAAATGCTCTTCGAAAGTCCACAAATAAGGCATACACGTATTTACCCTTACAACTTAGATGTTTATTGACTAGAGCATCAAGTATGAAAATATTATCCAAGCATGATCTGTTTGAGCGAAAACCACTTTGAGCATCTGACAGTATTTCATTGGTTTCCAACCACATTGTTAAACGTTTGTTTAAAATACTTGTGAAAATTTTTAACAGGCAGTTTGTCAAAGCAATTTCACGATAATTTTTTAAATCTTCTTTGTCTCCACTTTTATAAACTAGAGTTACTAGCATTTTGTGCCATTTATTTGGGATACTTTCTGTTTGTAAAATTTGGTTATACAAGTGTAATAAGTAATGAGACCAGTTATCGGGAAGGTTTTTTAGGAACTCATAGCTGATGCCATCAGGACCGGGTGATTTGTTATTTTTCACCTTCTTTAGTGAACATATCAATTCATCAATATCAATATTAGTATCTAATTGTTGGTTATACACATCATAAAAATCAATCAAATTATTTAAGTGAGGTGTTGACTCACTTAAATAATCAATATTTAAATCATCACAAATGATTACATTATTTTTCTCCAACTGGAGCTCGGTATATAGTCACCAATAATAACTTCTCTTTATTTTTCTTATATACTATTCCCGCACATTCAAAATGAATTTCCAGGCAAAGGCTTTTCAACTCAAGTTCTTTAACATATTTATTAATGTTGCTTCTAGAATATATATATATATATATATATATATATATATATATATATATATATATATATATATATATATATATATTATATATAAAAAAGGAATTCCATCTACCCTGTAATCGCGGCTACGTGGTGACCAGGGTCTGAAGAGACACATCTGGTCACCACGTAGCCGCGATTACAGGGTAGATGGACTTCCTTGTTCATATATATATATATATATATATATATATATATATATATATATATATATATATTTATATATTTATATTTATATATACATATATATATATATATATATGTATATATATATATATATATATATATATATATTATATATAAACAAGGAAGTCCATCTACCCTGTAATCGCGGCTACGTGGTGACCAGATGCGTCTCTTCAGACCCAACCTGACTGACCGGAAATTATTGGAAGTGAATTTAACAATAATCTTCCTGGAGAGTTAAAAAACATAGAAACCATGCCGAAATTTAAACGTGAGCTGAAAAAGCACATTGTAATGAACTGCCCATACAGCTTAACTTATTGTAAATTTTTTTTATATTGACGATACCTATGTACTTATGTATCTTTTGGTGTAATAAATAATAATAATAATAATAATGACAATTTAGATAGTTGACATCGTACAAATATATATATATATATATATATATATATATTCTAGAAGCAACATTAATAAATATGTTTAAGAACTTGAGTTGAAAAGCCTTTGCCTGGAAATTCATTTTGAATGTGCGGGAATGGTATATAAGAAAAATAAAGAGAAGTTATTATTGGTGACTATATACCGAGCTCCAGTTGGAGACTTATCATTGTTTGAACAAAACTTTGTTCAACTTTAAGAACTCTTAAGGTCGGAGAAAAATAATGTAATCATTTGTGATGATTTAAATATTGATTATTTAAGTGAGTGAACACCTCAGCGGTGATATATATATATATATATATATATATATATATATATATATATATATATGTATATATATATATATATATATATACATATATATGTTATACGTTTTGACGTAGTCTATTGATAACTTTCATCAGTTTTACATATTGACTCTTCCCTTTTGATATTTGGCCTCTCAAATTCAATCAATTTTTGAAAAATCGCTATTTTCAGATAGCTGTAACTTTTTTCTTCCAGTTTAAAGTTATTTAAAATTTTCAGGGAACATACTTCTTTAAGTCGTTAAAACAACCCTGGTTATTTTAAGTTTAGCTTCGAGCTAGTTTACGAGCTATGATTTTTTTTTAAATTTCTAGTTTTACGCTTAATATATCATATTGTACGATGTCAACTATCTAAATTGTCATTATTATTATTATTATTATTATTTATTTCACCAAAAGATACAAGTACATAGGTATCGTCAATTTAAAAAAAATTAACAATAAGTTAAGCTGTATGGGCAGTTCATTACAATGTGCTTTTTCAGCTCACGTTTAAATTTCGGCATGCTTTTTATGTTTTTTAACTCTCCAGGAAGATTCTTGTTAAATTCACTTCCAATAATTTCCGGAGAGTTTTTGAATTTTTGCAATATATAGTTTGTAATATGCAAATCCTTTTTATGTCGAGTGTTACAATCATGAATAAATTTTTTAAGCTTTCACTTTTCTGTATTATGTCTGAATTAATCCAATCAGTTTTTTTTATTTATTTTGTTTTGAGTTTTTATTATTGGTATGCTAACATCAAAATAAAATTGAAATATTTGCCAGAAAGCATTGTAAGCACTATTAACATCAACACATTCATACACACTATACCAGTCAGCAGTATTTAACAACCAGGTGAAATACTGCATGTTTGAATAAGTTAACGCTCTTTTATAAGTATTATTTACAATACTGTTTTTTTCAAATTCATTTATACACAGTTCAAGAAACTGACCATTGTCATGATCCGATAAATACGTCGATATGTTAGCAATTTTATAATAATTATAATAATCTTTATTATTAATAATCATGTAATCAATACAACTGCTGGTAGATGTAGTAGTGCGTGTAGGTTCTGATATTAAATTTATTAATTTGTACGAATTTAAAATGTCTAATAATCACCGTTGAGGTGTTGACTCACTTAAATAATCAATATTTAAATCATCACAAATGATTACATTATTTTTCTCCGACCTTAAGAGTTCTAAAAGTTGAACAAAGTTTTCTTCAAACAATGATAAGTCTCCAACTGGAGCTCGGTATATAGTCACCAATAATAACTTCTCCTTATTTTTCTTGTTTACTATTCCTGCACATTCAAAATGAATTTCCAGGCAAAGGCTTTTAAACTCAAGTTCTTTAACATATTTATTAATGTTGCTTCTAGAAAATATCACAACACCTCCATGTTTTTTGTTTATTAAATAAACTTTGGATATTTTGGTGAAGTATTTTTGTACGGAGTTTTAGACCGTAGTTTTGCATGGATTCTTTTTTGAGCCTGCTATCTTTGCTTTTAGATTCGGCCAGGTTGGTGTCAACGAAAAAAATATCTCTTTATTATTGCCCCTTTTGGCCAAAAACTTCCATCGTACGTGGTATCCTCGAGATCCGCATTAGCGCCTATCTTAAAGCAGGCATTTGCTCCATTGGTATCAAGTTTTGACACCTCAAATATTTGACCAGGAACATTCCTTTGCAAGTATTGAAGTATTTGTTCCTCAGTGGTAGATGAATCCATTCGTCCAAGAAAAATCCATAACTTGCGCTCGGCAGCAGAAATTGATTCGGGTTTATTTGAGTGTCCAATTACTACTCTTCTTTTCCGTTTTCTGACTTCAGTAAATCCATCTAAATCCTGATACTGTTCACTACTGTTTCCTCCAGGAATAACAGTATTAACATCAGGATTAGGCATTACTCTATTTATAGCCTAATCATTTATAAGTTTTGGGAAATCATTAAATGGCCAAAAAGGGGGTGTAGATAACACGGAAGGGGAAAGTTTTTGAAATTCTGAATTTTTAAGGCACGTAAGAATAAAACAAAAACCCGGCTCCTACCACTACCGTTCTATGGTAGAAGTATTGGGGGACATACCCGTTTTTTGGGGTGTTCTACGTGATTGTTTGTCATAATGATTTTCGTATCTTCTGTGGTTTCGAGATATTCGCTATCGAAAATCAACTAAATTAATTTCCGAAAATTGATTTTTGCCTCACTTTTTTTGTCAAACTTGTCTTTTTAAAGCCTCAGCCTTTCGTTTTACAAGAAAATCAACTGAAAGGAAATTTTAGGTATTGCTGCCCTCCGCCAGGTTCTGTTACCCTGTTACCCTGAGGGGTGTTCACAAGGTGCTACCTGCCGGGCCGGGTAGACTAATGACTTTTTAAGAGGTTTTACTCTTCTATCCATCGTCTTTTCTGATCGTGGCTTGGAACATGTAATGGCGGAGTTTTTTTTGACATGCTCGGGAAAATATTAAAACACAAATTATATAGGTCTGGCTCTCTTAAACCAGAGCTGCACCTGATGAAATGTACAAAATGTTCTTGCGCTGCCCTCTCGCTTGATGGAAATGATGAGAGATCTGGTATGATATTTGTTACAGATTTCAAGGATGAAAGGTATAGATACGTGTTCAGGAAGCTCTACTTGGCCGGACCACCTTACATTCTCAGCATAGATAATTTTTCTGCTTTCTTAACATCAGCATGCGAGAAGGATGGGTGAAATGAACACTTTGGCTGCTTTTTGCACGTCGGGGTGTTATCAAGTTTACATCTCTTAAATGTTGCACATGTGTAATCACAGACATTAAAAGCATGTAGGAACAAAATGTCGTGCAGTCCCACCTGCTGCATTTGATGAGTGGAAAAAATATTAGTTTGAAGATTTCCTCTGCCAGGTTTTCTAAATAAGGCATTCTGTTAAGGATGTATATTTGCAGTTAGAATCACTGCACGACTTTGATGATTTCATTATGGACGGTGAACAAGGTAGAGTAAACTTGGTTTCGTAAAACTGTACCAAAAACAACCCGACGTGCAAAAAGTAGAATATCAAGAAATTTAGCAGGAGATTTCAAACGGCCGTTAATTTTTATTTGTTGCTGAAGAGTAAAACCTCATAAAAACTCATTGGTCCAGCCCGCCCGAGTGGTAGCACCTTGTGAACGCCCCTCAGGGTAACAGGGTATGTATGGTAAGTGTAAGAAAAACAAAATTCAATTCAATTCGCAACCATAAAATATGGTTTTTTTTGACAGATGGTCACATTAAATTAGCACGAAGATATATTAATTTTACCAAAAATAAAAAAAGTAAATTACTAGTGATGAAAAGACATCGTAATCACCGGTGAGATAATAATAAAATAAAAACAAAAATAAATAATAAATAATAAATAATAAATAATAAATAATAAATAATAAATAATAAATAATAAATAATAAATAATAAATAATAAATAATAAATAATAAATAATAAATAATAAATAATAAATAATAAATAATAAATAATAAATAATAAATAATAAATAATAAATAATAAATAATAAATAATAAATAATAAATAATAAATAATAAATAATAAATAATAAATAATAAATAATAAATAATAAATAATAAATAATAAATAATAAATAATAAATAATAAATAATAAATAATAAATAATAAATAATAAATAATAAATAATAAATAATAAATAATAAATAATAAATAATAAATAATAAATAATAAATAATAAATAATAAATAATAAATAATAAATAATAAATAATAAATAATAAATAATAAATAATAAATAATAAATAATAAATAATAAATAATAAATAATAAATAATAAATAATAAATAATAAATAATAAATAATAAATAATAAATAATAAATAATAAATAATAAATAATAAATAATAAATAATAAATAATAAATAATAAATAATAAATAATAAATAATAAATAATAAATAATAAATAATAAATAATAAATAATAAATAATAAATAATAAATAATAAATAATAAATAATAAATAATAAATAATAAATAATAAATAATAAATAATAAATAATAAATAATAAATAATAAATAATAAATAATAAATAATAAATAATAAATAATAAATAATAAATAATAAATAATAAATAATAAATAATAAATAATAAATAATAAATAATAAATAATAAATAATAAATAATAAATAATAAATAATAAATAATAAATAATAAATAATAAATAATAAATAATAAATAATAAATAATAAATAATAAATAATAAATAATAAATAATAAATAATAAATAATAAATAATAAATAATAAATAATAAATAATAAATAATAAATAATAAATAATAAATAATAAATAATAAATAATAAATAATAAATAATAAATAATAAATAATAAATAATAAATAATAAATAATAAATAATAAATAATAAATAATAAATAATAAATAATAAATAATAAATAATAAATAATAAATAATAAATAATAAATAATAAATAATAAATAATAAATAATAAATAATAAATAATAAATAATAAATAATAAATAATAAATAATAAATAATAAATAATAAATAATAAATAATAAATAATAAATAATAAATAATAAATAATAAATAATAAATAATAAATAATAAATAATAAATAATAAATAATAAATAATAAATAATAAATAATAAATAATAAATAATAAATAATAAATAATAAATAATAAATAATAAATAATAAATAATAAATAATAAATAATAAATAATAAATAATAAATAATAAATAATAAATAATAAATAATAAATAATAAATAATAAATAATAAATAATAAATAATAAATAATAAATAATAAATAATAAATAATAAATAATAAATAATAAATAATAAATAATAAATAATAAATAATAAATAATAAATAATAAATAATAAATAATAAATAATAAATAATAAATAATAAATAATAAATAATAAATAATAAATAATAAATATATAAATATGACTAAGTTGTCGATACCCTTCGCGATACACGGTCCGTTGGAAAATGGGCCGCTATCAATCAGCGATTACGCACTAAATAGCCAGCCAACTACCAAGTGCACAACTCTCCCAATACATCCGAGATTCATCGCCAGTCGTGGCGGTTTCAGGGTGTACTTTTCTCCAAATATAGGAGGTCCCGTGTATCGAGGGAGATCGGCGAACCGGACAACGCTATTTTAAATGAATCTAAAGAATGAATTTAGATTTTATCTAATTCAACTATTCTTTTCTTCCTTTTTTAAACGTTTTTAGTTTCTTTTAAAAACAAAATACTGAACCTCCACAGGGCGAGCCCGCAAGTGGACATGTGTTAAATTAACATAACAGCTGTAGTATATGGCACAGGACCAGGATCTGGTCCGTGAGACACACACTCAAATCGCGCAGATGGTATTTTCGAAGCCTGAGAAATAGAAGTAGTGGCTCATAATTTTACCCTTGGCTGATGTGTTCAAGAAAAAAATAAATAAAATTAAGAACAAGGGTTCTTGTGGCTGACATCGAAACCAAGCCTCTTCAACAATTCAATAAATAGCACAACCCTCACAGTGATGGACCTATTGGCGAGTTGTAGTTTCATAGACGTCTGGTCGGTATGCTAAACGTGTGATTTTTAGTCGATAAATCCAAGCGAAAAACAGATACACTATAAAATTGATTTTGTACCCGGATTGATGTAAAAAAAATTACAAAAAGCCAACACAATTATGTATGGTAAGTGTTTTTCAATTATTTATTGTATTAAAATGAAATGTAAAGACAAAAAAATAATAGTATTAATATTCTGATCAGATTTCAAAAATACATATTAATTAATATAATAAAAGGAATGTCAGAATGTTTGGTATACGGTATTCGATCTCGTCAAATTATCTTCAAAGAACTTCACTACTCGTGTTGTTTCGAGTAGTGAAATTCCTACAAATTATCGTTCATTTGGAGTAACATACACCCGAACTATGTACGCCGTTTGAACTGGCTGTCCAGATTGGGTGATTCAGCCAAATTTTGGTACGATGATTTTATTTGGATATTTGACGACATCGTAGCTGATACCGTGTGATTGTATTATATCTATTTTAGCTAAAAACTAACATTATTCGATTCCTTTTTAGATTCCTTAATCCTACAATAACTGAATGTTCAAAATAACCGAGTGGAATTCAATACTTAGTAACAAACAGAATCGGAAAAAGCAAAATGTGGCTCTACCACGGCCGGAGACAGACCGAGTATTACCCTATGACGAAGCATCAATGGAACCAAAAAAGACCAGGTACGTGTGGGATGATTAAAATTAAAAAAATAAAAATCAATATTAATAATTTTACGATTACCTGTCTTTGTTTAACACGTGATCGGAATGAAAGTCCAAAAACACAATGCCTCTCCACGGGTTGTATCGCAAAAATCGCCAGGTTGTATTGGTAAATGTGATGTTTTTTTGTAATTATTCGACATCCAAGGATTAAGCCAGTAATCGATGCGTATGTATTTGTATGATTATATACATTTAGGTTTTATTAATATTATATTCTTTCAATCAATACTAACGTCGACTTTATTTATTTTGACTATAATTATATATTGTAAATTCGTTCTATTTTAACTTTTGGATCTCAATCGTATATTTGATTTATTTTTTGTATTATCATCTCGATTGATTTGTAGACCGTAATAGAATGAATTCAAAATTGTTTTTCATCGTCTGTAGACGCATTCCCCGAAAACAATCTACAACACCTTGAACACCTTTTGCGGGAACGGCTTTCATTGGAGAGGATTGTGCTTTTGTTCTGAGTTTATTTCCTACATTTTAGAGCAAACAACCACACGGGAACCAGAAAATACCCTATTCAAACCTGTCTTGGGTATTGTGATTTTTTTAAGGTGATCTCTGTGTGATCACCTTAATATTTTTATTCTTATTATTTATATACTTATTATTTTTATATTCTTATTATTTTATATGTATCAGCTACATTCACTATTCATGAATATATTAAATTATTAAAACCATATGAAGGACTTCCTGACGTGCTTCATACATTCTTGGATAAGGCAGATGCTACTACAGCACCACCAAATTATGAACACAAATCATAATCAATAGTTTGAAATAAAAATTACGTGGCCAAGCAAGAGCAGCACTTGTAGCTGCTGGTAACCTAAACACATGACCAGAAATAAAATAAATTTTACTCATGAATTTCGCTGACAATCGAACCTTTGACTATATTACTGTCAAATTGTAACGACACAAATCTACACATTTGCTTTTCTAACATATATATATATACTTGTATGTTGACACGAAAGTATACACAAATAAACAAATATTAAATAAAAAAATTTCACTTGAACAGAAGTTAGTACTGTCTAATAAATATATAAAAAATATATATACATAAAAAATTGGAATAATATGAAAAAGTTGGCCGTTGCACACAGTCGTCTTTGGTGTAATGGATAGCACACTGGACTAGATATCCAGAGGCCCGAGGTTCGATTCCTGGTTGACGAGTTAATTTTTTCATATCAGTATTTAATTTAATTAAAAAATTAATGACAATGAAATGTGTCGGGTATACGCTATAGTCTTCTACAGTTTGTCATACGTAACCGAAAGGAATTTGGACAAACACTTGTATGTTGACACGAAAGTATACACAAATAAACAAATATTAAATAAAAAAATTTCACTTCAACAGAAGTTAGTACTGTCTAATAAATATATAAAATATATATATATATAAAAAATTGGAATAATATGAAAAAGTTGGCCGTTGCACACAGTCGTCTTTGGTGTAATGGATAGCACACTGGACTAGATATCCAGAGGCCCGAGGTTCGATTCCTGGTTGACGAGTTAATTTTTTCATATCAGTATTTAATTTAATTAATAAATTCAATGACAATGAAATGTGTCGGCTATACGCTATAGTCTTCTACAGTTTGTCATACGTAACCGAAAGGAATTTGGACAAACACTTGTATGTTGACATGAAAGTATACACAAATAAACAAATATTAAATAAAAAAATTTCACTTCAACAGAAGTTAGTACTGTCTAATAAATATATATAAAATATATATATATATAAAAAATTGGAATAATATGAAAAAGTTGGCCGTTGCACACAGTCGTCTTTGGTGTAATGGATAGCACACTGGACTAGATATCCAGAGGCCCGAGGTTCGATTCCTGGTTGACGAGTTAATTTTTTCATATCAGTATTTAATTTAATTAATAAATTCAATGACAATGAAATGTGTCGGGTATACGCTATAGTCTTCTACAGTTTGTCATACGTAACCGAAAGGAATTTGGACAAACACTTGTATGTTGACACGAAAGTATACACAAATAAACAAATATTAAATAAAAAAATTTCACTTCAACAGAAGTTAGTACTGTCTAATAAATATATAAAAAATATATATATATAAAAAATTGGAATAATATGAAAAAGTTGGCCGTTGCACACAGCCGTCTTTGGTGTAATGGATAGGACACTGGACTAGATATCCAGAGGCCCGAGGTTCGATTCCTGGTTGACGAGTTAATTTTTTCATATCAGTATTTAATTTAATTAATAAATTCAATGACAATGAAATGTGTCGGGTATACGCTATAGTCTTCTACAGTTTGTCATACGTAACCGAAAGGAATTTGGACAAACACTTGTATGTTGACACGAAAGTATACACAAATAAACAAATATTAAATAAAAAAATTTCACTTCAACAGAAGTTAGTACTGTCTAATAAATATATAAAAAATATATATATATAAAAAATTGGAATAATATGAAAAAGTTGGCCGTTGCACACAGTCGTCTTTGGTGTAATGGATAGCACACTGGACTAGATATCCAGAGGCCCGAGGTTCGATTCCTGGTTGACGAGTTAATTTTTTCATATCAGTATTTAATTTAAATAATAAATTCAATGACAATGAAATGTGTCGGGTATACGCTATAGTCTTCTACAGTTTGTCATACGTAATCGAAAGGAATTTGGACAAACACTTGTATTTTGACACGAAAGTATACACAAATAAACAAATATTAAATAAAAAAGTTTCACTTCAACAGAAGTTAGTACTGTCTAATAAATATATAAAAAATATATATATATATAAAAAATTGGAATAATATGAAAAAGTTGGCCGTTGCACACAGTCGTCTTTGGTGTAATGGATAGCACACTGGACTAGATATCCAGAGGCCCGAGGTTCGACTCCTGGTTGACGAGTTAATTTTTTCATATCAGTATTTAATTTAATTAATAAATTCAATGACAATGAAATGTGTCGGGTATACGCTATAGTCTTCTACAGTTTGTCATACGTAACCGAAAGGAATTTGGACCAACACTTGTATGTTGACACGAAAGTATACACAAATAAACAAATATTAAATAAAAAAATTTCACTTCAACAGAAGTTAGTACTGTCTAATAAATATATAAAAAATATATATATATAAAAAATTGGAATAATATGAAAAAGTTGGCCGTTACACACAGTCGTCTTTGGTGTAATGGATAGCACACTGGACCAGATATCCAGAGGCCCGAGGTTCGATTCCTGGTTGACGAGTTAATTTTTTCATATCAGTATTTAATTTAATTAATTAATTCATTGACAATGAAATGTGTCGGGTATACGCTATAGTCTTCTACAGTTTGTCATACGTAACCGAATGGAATTTGGACAAATACTTGTATGTTGACACGAAAGTATACACAAATAAACAAATATTAAATAAAAAAATTTCACTTCAACAGAAGTTAGTACTGTCTAATAAATATATAAAAAATATATATATATAAAAAATTGGAATAATATGAAAAAGTTGGCCGTTGCACACAGTCGTCTTTGGTGTAATGGATAGCACACTGGACTAGATATCCAGAGGCCCGAGGTTCGATTCCTGGTTGACGAGTTAATTTTTTCATATCAGTATTTAATTTAATTAATAAATTCAATGACAATGAAATGTGTCGGGTATACGCTATAGTCTTCTACAGTTTGTCATACGTAACCGAAAGGAATTTGGACAAACACTTGTATGTTGACACGAAAGTATACACAAATAAACAAATATTAAATATATATGGGGGTCTTGATTCTTATTTGCTACATTATGCATGGAGATCTCTCGTACTTGTTGTCATATCTAGTACATCTAAAGTAGAAACATATCCGATCAAAAATATACATGTCAGAAAGGGCCGAGTTTTCGGGGAAATTCTTAATGTAATAGTTCCTTCTTAAAAAGTGATGATATGAGAGTAAGGACGGAGCTATTTACAAAGTCAATAACTCTAGACTTTATATAATAGTTGCTTCTTAAAAAGTGATGATATGGTCGAAAGACCGAGCTATTTACAAAGTAAACAGCTCTAGACTTCATACAATAGTTGTTCCTTAAAAAGTGATGATATGGAAGAAAGCACCGAGCTATTTACAAAGTAAATAGGTCTAGAATTCATATAATTGTCGCTCTTTAAAAAGTGATGATATCCCATTAAAAAGCCGAGCTATTTACAAAGCAAATAGCTCGGTAAACTAAAAAAGTTGTTTAACAATTACGTTACCCAAACAAATCTTAACAATAATGATAATGGCATGTTCACCTCATTATCATGTAACACACGCACAATGCGCAACGATAATTCTGATTCCACTAATGGTGGTGCCGACCAAATATAAGGTGCAACAACACAAATATCTCGCGTAGTGGTAACAGTTCCACCGTTTTGGAAAATCAACCCTGCGTTATGGTTTGCTTAAATGGAAGCAAATTTTCGCACGTCCAACGTCACCGCCGATCAAACTAAATTCGATATTGCTGTCGGTTCCATAGACAGTGAAATACTATCACAAATTAGCAACCTTATCATGTCACCGCCAGCCGAAAACAAATATCCAGCTCTAAAAAACCGTCTAATTGATAGGTACACTGAAACGCAAACCCAAAAACATAAACACGTAGTAAGTGGCATGGGTCTTGGTGATAATCGACCATCATTTCTGTTGCGACAAATGCGCGAACTTGGAGGTTCATCCATTAACGACGACATGCTGAAAACACGGTGGTTACAGCGATTACCTCCTAACGTCCAACAAATATTATCAGCCAGCAGGGACCAATTACATGAACTTGCTGTTATGGCCGATCGCATTTCAGAGGTATCGCCTGTAGAAGTATGTGCTACTACCAACAATAATACTCATTCTCGACCCGACGCAGATCTGATTAATGTAATAAAAAATTGGAAGAAAGAGTAAACACTCTTTCTTTGGAAATCGCCAAGATGCGACAAACTAGATCACGCTCCCGCCGTCGTATCAAAACGAAAGAAAATGAAGATCAACCGAATTCATTAATCTGCTGGTACTATCGAAAATACAAGGATCAAGCACAAAAGTGCACCCAACCATGTGCATACAAGTCGGAAAACACCTAAAGTGTGACGTTGCTGCGTCGTACGTCACTAGTCCGATTTCAAGACGCCTTTTCATCGCTGACAAAACTAACGGATTGAGGTTTTTAATCTATTGTGGATTCGAAGTTTATGTTATTCCTCCCTCGTTCGAATACCGCAAAAACCATCTGTTCGGAATTTAACGAATAAGACTGTAACTGGGCAATTCAAAAAAATTGAAGGCTTGGAAAAATTGACTCACCTGACGAATTCTGTAGTTTTACCTCGTGTTTTTCGTTGTCTACCTTGCTGAGTACCCTATGAGCTCACGAAACCTCTGGCAATTTCGACGTGTGAATGATTTACGTTGATTTTCCAATAGTTTTCCACAGGTGCGACAATTTATAACTTATACTTACTACTTTACTATGACCGGTATGGTCTCACAATGCACTCAAAACGGTTAGTTCACAACACAATTAATCGGTTACTTGGCAAGGTTCCGCACTTTGCGGTGTCTATATTACTACTTTAACAACTACTTAAACATAACATAAATAGTAGGTTGTTTTCGCATCGACTCGTCGTTACATTTTGTATACACTTAACTCAATCTGTAGTCTTGTGCATTAGCGCCAACATACCACCCATCAAAGCGCTAAGGGCTTTCACACCTGTCGAAATCAAAGTTTAAGGCTAGGCTTGGCAGAAACATAAAACAACTTCTCAGTGCTCAATAAACAAATGACGCATTTTCCGCCCACCAGATAATAACAAAAATAAACAAGTAAAACAAAAGGAACGAAACACAAAAATTATTTACTAAATTAGGTAAGATTTGGCAAAACTAGTCCGGCAAGCGGAGAAGCTTATTAATTGAACGAGTGTAGTTACCTCGCACAGTGCGAACAGTAGCAACTCTGACTACTCCATCATTACTCGGCTGCAGTTCAGTGATGACACCCATCGGCCAGGAAAGAGGAATACTAGAAAAATCTAATACAAAAACTGTCTCACCTATTTCGATAGGTTTACAATCAGTGGACCATTTTACACATTTATTTAGAGTTACTAAATATTCCTGGGACCAACGCTTCCAAAACGCTTGGGCCAATAATTTTATTTTACCCCATCTCAGTTTGGGATTACTATTTTAAGGCATAGGTATTTCTAGAGCAGCTAACAATGGAGCTCCCGTAAGAAAATGACCAGGGGTCAAATAATCTGTACATTCAGGATCATCCTTTAAACGGCAAAGAGGACGACTATTTAAAACCGCCTCAATTCTAATAAACAGAGTAGAATATTCCAGAAATTTCAAGACCCTCCCGTGGGTCCACCTTGTCGTGATGGGATGGCCTAGTACCTAGCCTGCAAGTCAGCTGGAGGGGAAGCTAACGGACTCAAATTTCTCAACGTTGGGATCAGTGTGCGGATGTCGCGCGCAGTCATCATCGTCATCGTTGGTTTCGGTGTGCGATGTTCGTGCACTGTCTCAACATTACTTGTCGGCCACATCATCTGGCCGACATTGTCTTCGTCTCTCCTGATGGGAGTGGTTGAGGGGAGCTGAGGGTGGGGCCTCAGTTTCTACGAGATCTGATGTGAGCTTGCTCTGCCTAGGCAGGGTGTGCGGGATTTAGCCACCAGCCACGTCGGTCATTGGTAGCATAGTGTGCAATGGATGCAGAGATCGGAATCTGCATTGCTTCGAGCTGGTTCCAGTCCGTCTGCGTTTTCTGGGAATGGTTAAGTGGAGGCTTGGACCCCGAGTACTGAGGTAGGGCTATTAAAGTCGGAGGGTATACCCGTTCTCGGCTCTTCGAGCCCGCCCCTTTGCACACGATGGGTGGTTTTATTTTATAAGTTAATGGGTATAGAAAAAACCCACAAAAAACGGAAATTCCACCTTCCGTAAAAGGAAACCCGGGCGGCGTTCCGGTTATGACCGAAAAGTCGGGGGGACCTAACCCCCCTAAAGATAAAAGGAAATTCCGTGGGTACCTGGCAATGATTCCAGGCTCCCAAAAACAGAGATTTGTCAAGTACCTTTTAATTAAGAAAAAGGGTGTCTATATCGACTTCAAGTCAATGAGTCCTTTTTAAATAGCTAAATGTTTATACGAGGCTGAAGGACGTCTTAAAGACGTTAAGAAAGTCAATAACGGGTTGTTGGTCGAGACATCCAGCGACAACGCTACGAATGAAAAACTAGCTAATCTTAAGATGTTAGGAGATCATGAGGTTAAAGTATCACCCCATGGAACATTAAATAGTTCCCAGGAGGTGATTTTTTGCAGAGACCTCATGATTTGCTCCATCGAAGATATAATTGAAAATATGTCCGACCACGGAATTATTGAGGCACGAAGGATTAAGTGGAGGCAAGATGTTAAGTTGAAAGACTCACTTCTCCTCCAACTTACCTTTAACAAAATAGATTTGCCAGCAACAATCGATGCTGGCATTCACAAGAAAATCCCCATGCGCCCGTACATTCCAGCACCGATGCGATGCTATCGGTGTCAAAGATACGGGCACACGGCAGGTAGGTGTGAAAGGCCTCAAATTTGTGTCTGCGGGGAGCCATTGCACGAAGGAAGACCGTGCAATGAGCCAATTACATGTGTTAATTGTAGGGGTAGTCATTCGGCAAAGTCGAAGAACTGCTCCAAACACAAAGAGGAGATGACTATCCAGAAAGTGAGAGTTCTGGATAAGCTTACATATCCTGAGGCACGCAAGAGGGTAATGGTCTCCGGCTCTCGCTCTCAACCTGCCATCTCCTATGCCCGGGTCACAGCTACTCCCACCCCTTCAGCTAACGAATCAACGCCCGCAAAAGAGCTCAAAATTTTGACCCGGATTTCCTGCGGATCAAGATACATCACGAACAACATGATGATCTTGATTTTTTGTCAGATGAATCCCTCCAATATAACAACGATTTTACAATGCATGAACTGCTGGAGCCGCTAAAGGGGTCAACAGATACATCAGCTGGCCCTGATACTATGCATTATGCCATGATCCAGAATCTGCCTTATCCTAGTAAGTGCGGATTACTGGATCTATACAGCAATATTTTTCGCCAGAGCGATTACTCTCAGCAATAGCGGGAAGCCATTATTATCCTGCTGCTTAAAGAGGGTAAAGATTCATCGCAACTATCAAGATACCGTCCAATATCTTTGACTTGCTGCTTCAGCAAGATATTGGAAAAAATGCTGAACAGACGTCTCGTCTGGTGGCTGGAAACTAATCATCTGATAAGTAAATATTAGACAGCTTTCCGCCAATACCATTCGACGACGGATCAACTTGTTCGCCTTGAGAATGCCATTCACGACAACTTTCTCCGGGGCTATCACTTTGTGGGAGTGTTCTTCGACCTGGAGAAAGCATAAGATATGACTTGGAGGTATGGAATTCTCAGGAAGCTTCATGGCTGGGATCTAAGATGCCTCAGTTCATTCAAAGTTTTATGTTTGACCGCAAATTTCGTGTCCGGGTGGGAGGCACTGACTCTGGGATCCATTCCCAGGAGAATGGTGTTCCCCAGGGCTCGACGCTTAGTGTCTCCCTTTTTGCTATAGCGGTCAATCACATCGCAGCTTCAGCCCCGATTCGTCAATGTCTGTATATTGATGACCTTGCAATTTTCTATGGAGCTCCACCAATGGATACAATTGAAACGAGACTCCAGCAAGGCATCAACGAAGTGGTGCATTCTGCAGAAGGTGTTGGTTTTCGGTTCTTCACAGTTAAAACTAACGTGGTCCACTTCTGCAGAAAACGAAAGGCACATCCTAATCCAATCCTTTACTTAAAAGGATCACGCCTTGGATGTGCCGACTCTATTAGATTTCTCACACCTCAAATCCCTGGCAGCGAGTTGTCGCACGGCAATGTATGTGCCTAAGGGATTGGCTGGTACACCATGAGGTGCGGACCAGGAGATGTTACTGCGGCTCTATTCAGCGCTCAAAATCCTAGATCCTATTCACCACGCAGGCATTAGACTTGCTACAAGAGCCTATCGAACGAGTCCCTCTATGAGCCTATGTGTAGAGTCACGATTGCCCCCATTGAGGTTGAGACGTGAGCGCCTGCTACTCAATGTCGTGGGGGTATGGGTACTCTCTTCAGAAAATCCAGATTTCTGATGAGACTCTATGAAAGATGTGCCACGGTCACCAGACCTTTGGCCGTTCGAACGCAGGAGCTTTTAGAGAGTCTTAACTTCGAATTCGCTCAGATACTTCCCTATAGTTTTCATGAAGTACCTTCCTGGCTGATCCCAAAGGTAAGGTGCCGCTTTGACCTGGCTGGTCTTCGTAAAGATGAGATCAGTTCCCCCTACTATCCGACCTGCTTTCAACAAATTATTAGCAAATACAATGACTCTCTGTGCGTGTAAACGGATGGATCTAAAACCATGTCTGGTGTGGGGAGCGCTATTGTCATTGGCAATAGCTCACACACTTAGTCGATCTCCCCACAGGCATCCGTATACACTACTGAATTGTATGCAATTTTACAAGCCCTGCGATATTTTGAAGAGTTTTCGAACCTTCACAATACATTTCTAATTTATTCCGACTCGTTGAGCGCGCCGCAAGCACTTATGCTCACGCTTTCAAGGGACCCTCTGGTGCAAAACATCCAAGCGATACTCCACGTGCTCAAGCACATGTCCATCGTTTTTGTATGGATGCCTGGGCACGTGGGTATACATGGGAATGAGGTGGCTGATGAAGCTGCGAGGGTCGCGGCTGATTCAGACCATCTAGATCTAATTCCAATACGCCCAGAAGACCTGAAAGTGTACATACGTTTCAAAATTAATGAAAAATGGCAGCGTGAGTGAAACAACCTCACGGAAAAGCTCAAACAGGTCAAGCCAAGCATCAATAAGATGCCAGCACCTGAAAATCTGAGCCGTAGAGAGAGTGTAGCCCTTACACGTTTGCGAATAGGCCACACTCAAATCTCGCATGCATATCTTCTCTGCGGTGAGGATCAGCCAAGGTGCACTGTTTGCTGGACAGTGCAAACTATGAGGCATATTGTTGAGGAGTGTGTAGTCTTGAGCCTTCACGGCAAAGACTACGGCTTCGAAAAAATGTAGCACGAGCATTATCATATAATGCGAGCTCCGTGAAGAGGATGATTACCTTTTTAAATGAATCTCACCTTCAACGGAGTCTCTTTTGTATGTTTTTTACGTACAGCCTCGTACGATTTTATCTTCGTTTTAAATGTTTTGTGCTTTTAAATTATTTATTGACTTTATCTGTGATATTGTGGGCCCTTTACACCCACAGTATCACATTTTATCACACATAGTTTTTAAATTTTATTGTTTTTACTGTAATAGTGTGGACTCGTTAGACCCACTCTATTACACGTATTTATATTTTTTAGTTTTTAAAACTTTTTATTATTATCTAGTTTTTAGGTTTTAAATTTTTTTTAAATACTGTTATGTAGTTTTTTAAGTATTTTTATGTGTTGCAGTGAAGGCCTTTTACACCTTTACTGCAACGTTGTTATTTTGTTGTTGTTGTTGTTGTTTATATTTTATTGTGTTTTTTTATATATATTTTATATTTGGTTTTTTTTTCCTACCTAGTAAATTCATTTGACTAGGTAGTGTTGTGATATTTTATGTTTTGTTATGTTTTGTTTTTGTTATTTTTTAACCTGCGGGGGCTAATGAGCAAGTTCTCGAAGCCCCAAAAAGGAGGGAGTCTGGTTGGCAAGGAGTCCACACTATGTGCGTCAAGGCATTTCCAACCTCCCTGCCGCAAAAAAAATGTCAAGATGGTATCTCCTATGAGTCGCTTAAGTAGATTCTTAGCTGATTTTACAGCTGCTTCCCACAGGCAGTTGTAAAATTTCTGTTTGGATGTACAGAACTCAACAATCGTATCCGAATTACTTTTTAAGAATGGATTTACTTCATTCAAATATCGAGCTGCTCCGACAAAGTTCCTTCCACATTCAGAATAAATTGTATAAGGGGAACCACGGCGACCCACAAATCGGTCCAGGGCAGCCAGGAAACATTGGGTTACAAAGTCCGTAACACACTCCAGGTCAACAGATTTTGTGGCCATACACACAAACACACACAAATAGGCCTTGGAAATGCGAGATTTTCGCAATAAATTTTCTTTACACTGGAACGAGCCGGCAAAATCTGTACCAACTTGACTAAAAGGTCGATCTACACGTACCCTTGAAGGCAGCAAGTCAGCCATTATAGGTTGATCAGGTTGAGCAGATAGTTTATGGCAACGGAGGCATTGATGAATTTGCGAACGCACTAAAGAATGACAAGAGACAATCCAAAATTTTCGGAATATTAAAGATTGAACTAACTGAGGGCCAGAATGCAGAGACAACTTATGATAATGATCTTAAACCAGTTTGGACAAATGTAAATTTTTTGACAGAATAAACGGATTTTTTGTATGGCTAGGCAATAATGAATGGGTTAAGCGGCCACCTACCCGCAAACAAGCCAGTTCGTCAAGAAAAGGTTTTAATTTAACAAGCTTGGAATTTTTTTAATTACCCTTTTCTAACAATTTAAAGTCGTGAATGAAATAACATTCCTGGGTTTTTCGCACTAAGTAAACCATAGAACTTTCTAACCTTTTGGTGGTTAAAGGACCAGAAAAACCAAGGATATTATCAGATTTCAAACCTATACGGCATCGTAAGATTGAAATATAACGCAGTACAAAGGCAAACGTTCATTGCGATCGCATGAACGAGCTTAAATGAGTAATCATTTCTACAAGAGAATGTTCATTTATATTAATAACCAATGAAACTGTGCTCTTTTTCAATTCAAGAATATCCATATTATCAAGACCTGGCAACGAGGGTGCCCTTTCGAAAATTTTTGGATCTTTTAAAAAGGAAGGTCCGGTTAACCATAATGGATGGTTTAGCAAACTAGACATTTTCAGACCTCTCGATGCACAATCAACAGGGTTTTCTTCCAATTTAACATATCCCCATTCAGTGGGCAAAGGACATACACAATACTGTTTTCGAATCAGTATATAATCTACTCCGGCGGAAATTTAGATTGTTTAAGCCCATTTCTGACGATTTTAATAAACGGGTTAATAAGTGTGCGCCTGAAAGTTCTAGGCGATTAATCCGAAAAGCTTTTAAAGATGCGACTTTAGTTTTGAAGACTATCAAGAAACTTTGCACGGAAAGTTCGGTTTTTACCACAAGGTAAAAACAAGCAGCTACACCCTTTTCACTGGCATCACAAAAACCCATTAAAATTTTTTCACAACTGGAAGGACCTATGAATCGGAGTACAGATTATGATTACAGAAATATTTATGAGATCAGTTGCAAAGTTAATCCAACCGTCTGCCAAAGTTCCTTCAAGAGGCATGTCCCAATCTAGTTGAGAAAGCCACAATTGGTGTAAAAACCACTTCATATAGTGAACAACTGACGAAATAAATCCTAAAGGGTCAAATACCCGGGCTACATACGAAAGGATTGTTCGTTTTGTCATTATATCTGTAAATGGAGAGATTTTAAATTGAAAACAATCAGAGGTAGGATCCCAAATTAATCCTAATATTTTTATAACATTATCTTCTGCTGTAAAAGAGAACGTTTTTTCTCGAAATTCAGTAGAAACAGATTCCAAAACATATTCATTGTTACTGGACATCTTTCCAAGTTCAAAACATCCTTAAGCTAACAATTCAACTAACTCCTTTTTTAATAACTGGGCTTACTGAATACTGTCTGCTTCCCCCCAGAATATCATCCATATACGTTTGGTTTTCTATAACTGGGCTGGTCAAATGAAATTTTTTCCCTTCATCTTTAACTAACTGCAACAATACTCTTTGGGAAAGGAAAGGGGCTAGTTTTAAACCATAAGTTACAGTATTCATCTCATACTCAATAATTTCGCAATTCTCGTCAGGTCTCCAAAAAAAAATTATAAATTCGATCAGGTTTCTGTACCAAAATTTGGCGGTACATCATTTTGACATCAGCACATAGTGCAATTTTATATAATCGAAAGCAATTAATCATATTAGGCGAGGCTTTCTGCCGTTTTGGACCTCGCAGAAGAACGTCATTAAGACTACCACCAACAGTGGACCCAGGGGCTGATGCATTGAAAACCACTCGAATTTTTGTGCTTGAACTGTCTGCTGTAGTCACACAATGGTGCAGCAGTAAGTAGTTACTAGGGGTCCTGGCTAGACCATATATGACAGGCTTAAATATACCTGAAGAAAGGAATTATAGGGAATTTTAATCTCTTCATTTTGAGATAATTTTTTCTCTAACGATAAATAAGATTTGTAGGCAGCAGGAAGATTTCTTAACACACAATTTTTGTCCTTGAAAGGCAGGCTAAGAGAATATCTCCCAGAGGCTATTCTGTCATACGTACGACAAAATAGGCAACTTCTTCTTGTTCCCAAAATCTTTTAAGAAGGCATTCAAGACTAGGAGATAAGGATAACAAAGATCCCTCTTTCGACATACCACCCAACTTCTGGGCATTTGCCACTTTCATACGAGTCCCTATCACCCGCAAGCAAGTGGCCTGGTCGAACGCTGGTACCGGAGTCTCAAAACAGCCATAAAATGCCAGAATAAGACAAAGTCGACACTAACGTTACCAATAATACTTCTAAACCTTCGGTGCGTCATCAAGGAGGACTTGCAAATCTCACCGGCAGAATTAGTTTACGGTCAGCCACTAAGATTACCAGGAGATTTTTTTACAAATTCCAAAGCAAATGCCCTAAAAGAGCACATGCAAACTTTACGCCCTCAACCGATGTCGGATCACAGCAAACAAACAACATACGTACCCAAGGCTCTCGACAAGGCAACACACGTTTTTGTTCGTTCAGATCATGTTAAAATGAAAAAGTATACAAACTAAAAATTAAAGGCAAACCAAAAGCTATATCAATCGACCGTCTAAAGCCAGCATTTCACTCCGTACATCAAGATGACAACGATGCAATGAACAAATCAAAATCAACAAAAGACACTCCAGGACCCAAAGAACAACTATCACCACCAACCAGCGCTCCAATACCAACCAAATGTTGTCTGAAAAATCCGAATGAGAACACCACCAGATCAGGTCGCATAGTTACGTTTCCGGCTCGATTTGTCACCTAATGCGTTTTCTAAAAGAGGGAGCATTGTAGCGACATCCTGCGATCAACCTAAGAACAACAAAATATTTTGTGTTGTTCACGGTTCAGCTACTTCCAAAAAACAGTTAGTCACGTTGCAGATAATATATTAAGTTCGAACATTCAGTTAACAGCCACGCGTGTTTCTTATAAAATATTACTTTTCAAATGCATTTAATAAATTAATTAATTAATTCAATATTAATTACAAAAGTAATTATATTAATCAATAAATAAACAACATATGTATATGTTTATAATTAAAAATTAATTAAAATAATTATGGTGTTTGTTATTAAATCGCCGGTAATAAACTCCATAGAACGATAATTATTTAAGTGTTGCTGTATTTTCGAGCTTCTAAATATTCTTAATGCATTTCTTGTATTGCATTTTGCTTTCCGAAATTCCCGATCAAACCATTTATTTCTAGCCACATAATTGTCTGTATTGTTTAGAACCCTCATTGACTTTCCAACACTTTTTTACATGATCTCTAATATTCTATGTGCCTCATTTAGTTTATTCTTCCGTATTCCAGAGAGAAAAAAACAGAGAGAAAACAAAATTTTTTTCTTTTAAACTCCACGAGTAGGATTTGAACACTCTATCGCACTGTTAATTCATAAAATTCCAATTCGCTCCAACCAACAGCTATTCACGCTTTTGTTAAACTATAAGTAAATTTGTATCTAACACTCGCACTGGCTTCTTGGCCTTTTGTGATATTTATACACACATAACCTTATACAGGTATAATAATAATTCATTTATAATTTATTATAAATTTGACACTATGAAAAAAACAAGTAAATTAAATTTTACACGACAGTTCTTTTTTAAACGTAATTATAACACTTTCTTTTTAAACAAAATTCTTAGCTCAACTTTGAACACTGTTGACAGTTCAACGTCTGTTTACTATCTCAATTTTTTTTTTTTTACTTATGAACACCTTCCGTTTAGATCCATTTTCACCAAAACACGAAATTTAATTTAGTTTATTTTTGTATTTTTAAATAACTAACACATTTATAACGGAAGTTACAAGCAACAAATTATTTATTTGTTGGATTAAGAAAATCAAAATTTCATTATTGTAGTCTCAATTCCGCTAACCGAGTTAAACTGTCGTTTAACATTCGGGAGGAACTCTTATGGGTGTCAGCTATCCTATCCATGTGTTTTTGATGGTTTTCCATGGAATATAAAGGTGTTTCCCGGGATAGTTTCTTATAATAGTCGGCCATTACCGCAATACCTTCATTTTCTAAAATTATCCCGCATCCCTAATATTTATATTTTGTATTATTCGATTTGATTTTATATGGACGAATTCAACATGAACGGTGTACGTTAAAAAGAATGAATAAATATATTATTATTATTATTATTACGTTTCATACAGAACCTGCGTGACCTTGATAATTGACACTAGTGTCCATGGTATTGAAAATTTGTATCTACTGTGTGAGATAAATTAAATGTTAAACTACTCACTATACGAAACATAGATAAATTATTAAATAAATTAAAATGCCAAACGTTATGTTTATTAAAAGTGGATTCCAAAAAATTAATGTCCGGGACTTACGATTGTCATCTAACAAGTAAGGTGAAAATTTATTCAAGAGTAGTCATGTAAAAACTGTTGAATAGTGGAAATCTGACAGTACGAGTGTGATAAATCCCGAGTCGTACGTCAAACTTCTATCATACAACATTTTTATGTTTCCTTTGATATAAGTTTTTAATTCATTATTATTATTATTATTAATATATTTAATTGAAAAATTGTAATTAAGATTAAAAAAATATTTAAGGTTGACATCCATTGAAATGTCACTGACCGAACATGCAATTGCACGGCTGAAGTGGGCAAACATTGTAAGCATATTGCTTCCGTTATACATTTTATCAATTTTGAAACAGTTGAATCAAAAACAAGTTTGCGTTGTCAAGGCAATATTCCTGCAGTATCAAAAGACAGCGAAGAATATTCTAAAGGACAAAAAGTAAGCGACTTAATCCCAAAAAATTTTCATCTTAAAAAATATGACCCTGTAGAATTAGTTTCTCTTAATTTTGTGTGTTCATTGAGTAGTATGCTAAAATCTACGATGCTCACAGAATCGACTAAAATATCAAATTTTATAATGAAAGAATTCATTGATCCTGTAATAAAAACAGTATGCGCTCGAAAATGTTTGACATTCATCACTTTTATAATTCCATACTAGTTTACAAATGTATTCTAGTAAAGTTGTGTTTGAGAAAATTATCCATGATATTTTTTATAATAATAATATTATTCACTCATGGGATCATTTAGATGATATATGTGTTAATACGCGAGGTCAATCAGACTGTAAGGAGTGGTATGATTAACGTGCAGTAAGAGTGTCAGTTGGTTGCAATTAAAACTCGTAGATATAAATTTAATGACTTGGCTGATTCTATTGAAATTGAAAAAAATGAAAGGAAAAGGACGTAAAAAAGTATTGTATGGTCTAAAAGATGAAAATAATGCTCGAAAATTTTATAAAAAAATAACTGGATATGAAGTAGAAGAGTATGGTATTCTTATCCATCCGATCAAAATTTTAGAGATAATATGCCCTATCAGTGTGCAAAATAAACCAGTTGCTAATAAAAAAAGACAATTGAAACATCCTTACCTAGTGTTCAATGATAATAAGACAGTGTACATGTAAAAATCTCATACATATTATATATGCAATGCCAAATATTGATGTATTGTACTGGTCTTTATGAATGTGATTTTTTTGTTTTCTTTCCAAATTAGAAATAAATTTTAATTACTATACCATGAGATAAAGATTTTTTATCAGAATATATTTCAAAATCAGAAATATTTTATGTAAATAATTATATCGAAGAGTTAATTTGTATATTTGGAATTTAAATTTGAGAAATGTTTTAAACTAAAGAAATATTAGTTATTGCATGAAAGTTTTATAACATGTTAACATTTTGTTGTATAATTTAAAAAATATATAATTTAATTGAAAATATATAATTAAAAACATATATACATAATTTAAAAACTTTTTAAAATAATTAAATTTCTTTTTCACTGGTTTAAAAATTGGTTGTTGTAAATGCACTAACACACAGCTCATATGAATTATATCGTCAATGTATGATGAAATTGAACAGCTGTCACTTGAGAAAAGACAATTGTGGAATGAACGCAAATATTGCAACTCTGCAATATTAAAAAATGAATACAAAATTTTATGTAATAAAATGAAAACAATTGTTAAAAAAACACGTCAACAATTTTATAATAACATTATAAATATCGCTGACAACAAAACTAAAGCAACATGGGTTATTATTAATAAACTTCTTAATCGAAGTAATAATAATAGTTCTGAAATTAATGAAATAAATTTTAATGGTACAATAATAAATAATGTTGTTGATTTAGCGAATTGTTTCAATAACTTCTTTGTAAATACGTCGGTAAATCTAAATCTTAATCAACCAAATTACGAAGATATTAAGATAACTATTACAAATTCAACTATATTTTTATGTCCTTGTGATGAATTAGAAGTGTTTCATACATGTATGAAATTAAAAAATAAAGCGTCATGTGGGTGGGACGGTATACTATCGCGCACTATAAAGAATTGTGTTCATTACATAGTTCCGGTACGGACACATTTGATCAATTTATCGTTAAGCCAGGGAATTTTTCTTGTATTTTAAAAAAAGCTGTTGTCCGGCCAATATATAAGAAAGAAGATAAATCGATTATGTCCAATTATCGACCAGTATCGCTGCTGCCAACATTCTCAAAAATATATGAAAGCATAATAAACGAAAGACTTATGCACTTCTTTTCAGACGAAAACGTCATTGCTTCTGAGCAACATGGGTTTTTACGAGGTTGGTCAATTGATCAAGCGATATTTAAGGCACTCGTTCACGTTTTAGATGCATTAAATAATAATGAAATAGCCATGGCAATTTTTCTAGACTTGTCAAAAGCTTTTGATTGTATCGACAAAGATTTGTTAATATTTAAATTACATTCATACGGTATTCGAGGAACTGCTATGCACTTGTTAAAATCGTACATGTCTGATAGATTTCAATGTGTCAAAATGACAACTTGTGTAGACTGCATCATTAATGACAGTTTATCGGAAAGGCAAGCTACAACAGGCGGAGTTCCTCAAGGCTCAATTCTTGGGCCTCTCCTGTTCTTACTTTACATTAATGATCTACCATCTAGAACAAGTGATAAAATAATATTGTACGCAGATGATACTTCGATATTTTATCGTGCTAAAAATTTGAATATATTAGAAGAAAATATAAGAAAATCTATGAGTAATTTACAAACGTGGTTTGAAAACAACAGCCTAAAGCTCAACTTTTCGAAAACCAGTGCCATTTGTTTTAGGAATACTCAAATAAATATAATTACTTTGCCAAGCTTTAATGAATCAATTACTGTCACCGATGACACAAAATTTTTAGGATTAATATTAGATAACAAGTAAAACGGGAAAAAACACATTGAAAATTTGAATAAGAAAATAGCTAAACAAACCTACACTCTAAGGGAGAGAGAGAATTTAGAGAATTAAAAATTTTAACAGTTATTGATATATATATTCTTGAATGTGCAATTTTTGTAAAGAAAAACCCAAGACTCTTTGACGAATATCAGCGTGAACACAGTTATTTGACAAGAAATAAAGATAAAATGACAACCATTCAAACAAATAAAAAGTATATATTAAATAATACAATTAACAATTGTAAAAAATTTTTAATAAAATACCAGATGACTTAAAATCATTGCCAATTAATCAATTTAGATCTAATGTACAAAAAATGCTTTTATAACATAGTTATTACAGTATAGAAGAGTTTGCTATATGATGCACAATTATTGTAACTTATTCTATGTACTCTGTACTTTTTTGGATAAATAAATGTATTATTATTATTATATTATATGGAAAAAAATCGATGTGTATTTTATCTAGGATGCTATACACTTTTATTCTAGCTATACAGGATCTTCGCATATGAATGGTATTACATAATATTTGTAATCATATATCGCCGCTTAATCTAAATAATGAATCGAGCTATTATCATTGGCGTGCGTCAATGTATAAACATTTAATTTAAAATTGATTCAACAATGTTAAGACGGGAAAAAAAAAAATTAAAACGTATTTCTAGACATTCTCTATTGAAATTTACTTTTAAAAATTTATTTGTTACAGCAAATGTTAGAAATGTGTTCCTTGAGCCTGTCGGCAAAAATTTACTCTTGCACAATTATCAAAAATGTTTGACAACATTCTTTGATTGTTCTGTGATTACATTTTTCAATAATTTTATTTTGCAATTTTTCGATTGTGTGAATGCGGGTTTCAAATATCTGATCTTTTAAAATCCCAAATTTGAAAAATCAAGAGGTGTTAGATCTGGGGATCTCGGTGGCCATCTACCAGCGCTTATAACTCTTTTGTCAAAAAACTCACTTAAATAATTGAGGTTTTTAGGGGTTGTATGCGCCGGTGCACCATCTTGTTGAAAGTACCCTAAACGAAGCTCATCTTCGTGTAGTTCATTTATGAATGGGGTCAAAATTTCGTTGCGGTACCTTTCACCGTTTATAGTGTTCTGAAAAAATATAGGACCAATCAGTCTTCTTCTGCTGACGGCTAACCAAACTCCCGTTTTTTGCGGATGTAATGGTGTTTCAACATATGCATGTGGGTTCTTAGAACTCCAGGTGCGGTAGTTTTGGGAATTTATGTATCCCGATAAATGGAACCAAGCTTCGTCACTATAAAAGGTTTAATCTAGGAGATTGTTATCTGCAAACGTATGTCGAAACCATTCACAAAATGCAACTCTCCTAGGTTGCTCCGCCGGTAAAAGTTGTTGCACTACGGTCATTTTGTATGGTTGCATTTGAAGCTTATTTTTTACAGCAGTATGGCAAGTGGTTCTTGAAAGTCCAGTTTGTTGAGATAATTTAGTCAACGATTTATTTGGACTTACTAACATTCTTTCCCTAATGTTTTCAAGAGTGTTCTCCGTGAGAACTGTTGTCGTCCGGTACTTTTACCTTTGGTCACAGTCCCAGATTGACTAAAACGCAGCATTAACCGTTTAGCGTGTCTTGAAAATAAAACGTAGTCCATTTCATGATTGGGATATTTTTCTCTAAACTTCATTGCACATAACGGTATTGAATACTCCCATTCGTTGTCTTCATTTTTCTGCCCATTTCGCAAATATGAAGTTAAAATAAAAATATTTTGTTCTTCAGTATATACTATTTTTTCCGATCTAAATGTAAAAAAATTAAATCCATGTCAATAAAATAATTTTATTTAACGCAATTTTTAATTTCAGAAAATGCACGTCACTGCATTCCAACCTCAAAACCGACAAAAAAAATTTTAAGTTTGGCATTCAAATAATTACACAAAAAGCTTATTATACTTACAGAAATTATTATTATTTAATTTGATCAATTAATAAATAAATAATCACCAAAAACACACAAAACTATAATCAGAAAATGCCAATATAAAATTAAATATTTGTTTGACAGATAACAATAAAAATATTTTAATATGCTATCTTTATCATCGCATTCAAATATCAAATGATCTTACTTACTTTGATTCTCAATTCTCTGGTTAAGATGATAACATGGACTCGACCTATATAGGGGTGGAAAGTACAAGGCATACGAGGGGGAATGATTATGTAAAACCTTTCAATAAAGAATACGATTTACATCGTTGAACGTGGATTCTTACACTTGCAATATAATAAGTTTCGTCTATTTTATCTTCAGTTAAATCCCCATCGCGTAAAAATGGAGGTGTAATAATTATAGCATTTGGTACATCAAGAAATTTTTTAATTCCAGGAAAACCTTCACCTGCCATCACCTGATCACCGGGTTCCAGTATTTTTTTAAATTACTAACATTAGTAATAAGAGTATCACTAGATCTTCCACAGTAACACTCTGATTTAAATGAAATCATTCCTGAAGGAGTTATTCTCAGTAAAAATTTAACTGTGTATCCTGATTTATAATCAGAATACATATGATATCTTATTAGAACGAGGCCAGGTTGTTCGCACTTTATTTCCGTAAAGTCTATATTCACTCTACAATTAGGATAATGTATTTTAAATGCGGGTGACATAGTTTCTTGTACATCTTCTTTACTAGGCTAGAAAATAAAGTTTCTGGTCTTTTGTGCTAATACAGTACATCGTGAAAGATTCTGGAAATTCAAGTGGGTCTACATCAAAAAAAGGAGCGATTCCGTCGAAAGATAATCCAGATTTAATTTTTTTATATTTAATCGGTGGTCACATATCTAATAATAATCGAAAAGCTTCTGGTCGCACTCCAGTTATAGCCAGAAATCGTTTTTCATTTTTTATAAAAATATATCCGAGAAATCCATCCATACAATAAAATTGGTAAATCAGGTCCACTAATCTTTTCTTTTGTAATTATTCCGTTTTTTTAATTATTAGTTGATGATGATATTGTTGCTTGAGTAGAAACATTATTTGACTCATGATCTAAGTCACATAAAAAAATTCAATGATATATGCTCAAACGATACTACTTGAATTGATTTGTGGAGTGGTATATTAATGCTTGTTAACTGAATATCTTCGCATAATTTATTTTCTAGTTGTTGCTGATCTTCAGTTATGTGTAGGCTGCCATGGGGTATCATCTGAGCTAAAAAATGGATAAAGTTAAAATGATAAGTATACATTCATTATTAACACATATAAACTTACTTCATACTTTTTACTGCTTTTATCCAATTTTGTCGACGTTCCAATAAATGTGGTTTTGATGGAAAATAAAAATTTTTTATATTTAGACCCGTTTTATTAAGTATTGTGACATATTACAACAGAACAATCTGTGCTTCCAGATCTTGACTTCTTTTTTATATTATTCACACTCATTATCACTCTATTTTGGATATAATATTAATATTTCTTGTTTTAATTCACTCACTTTAATATTTATATTTGCACAAATTAAAAGAAATAATTAATAAAAAACAAAACACGTGCTGGTGAATTTATATAAGAAATTATGTTTGTAAACAACTCGATCTCACGTATTAACTTACAAAATTATCAGAAGAGGCGCCACTAGTCCTTACGCAGATTCTCTATAATCCTTTTGTAGATATTGTTTTCCAAAATTGTCCTATGAGTTAAATTCAGGTCAACTAAATAAAAAAACGGTGAAAACTAATATTTCACCGTCTATTCAGTGAAATTTTTGAAGATATAAAAAACTTTGTGGTTTATGTGGATGATATTTTTATACGGGTAGAAACTAATAATCAATTCAATAAAATTTTGAAAAATGTTTAAGACCATATTAGAAAAATGATGCAAGATTAAGCTTTAATAAATGTAAATGTATTGTAACAGAAGTGAAATATTCATATAATTAACGACAATGGATTGAGTATAAATCCAGAAAAGGTTAAATGTATTATAGAAATGAAGAGCCCAAAACTCAAAACGAATTATTGAGATCTTTAAGCGCTGTGAATTATGTAGGAAAATGTATACCTCTATACTATACCAAAGAGATAGTTTTAAGTGTTGACACGTTTCAATTGAAGAAACCGGCTGTGTATTGCTACAAAATGATAAATGTATATTTTCTGGTTCAAAGACTTTATTTTTTATTATTTATGTATACTTAAGCGTACAATACTTGTCAAATTCCAATTCAGTTACAGAAGCCAAATATGAGAAAACTAACGTATACTTGAACTTTTAATTGAATAGCCTTAGTATAATTGTAAGCTAGGTATGGTTCAAGAGCCAGAGCCTAAAATAGTCTCTGAATTTACAAAGCCTAGTTTTTTTTACAGTTTATTACGGTGGTGGTGTGCACAAACATACTGCGATCAGTCAAGCGAAACTGAGAACAGGTGTCTCAGGGACATTATCGAAGATGTTGTACTCCCCGAGGTCAAAAATGAATTTAATAAGGCTGAAAATTGTTATACAAATTGTATATTGCATATAAATAAAAGTTATGACAGTCAATCAGCTGAATGTTGGGACGGAGCTGGTCAGTCGGCCGCAATCAATCATCGATTATGTGGGACAACGCCCGTCAGTCAGCAAAAAAAGATATAAAAATTTCGCGTGCGCTAGGCGTTGCAGGCGATTTTAAATCAGAGTTGAAAGATCGCAGGTAAGAGACCTAATTTATGTACAACATAGCTCGCATTGTACCTATAGAGAGATACTCTTTTGTCCCAAACACCGACTATTCTCAACTCCGGAATATAACGGTTTTAGCTAAATAGAATCATGTGTTTCGTTTCAAAATGAATAAAATTTGTGTATTATGCCTAAAAAAGCAGCAGCCGTTGGCATCATTTACGGGGGAGACTTTAAAAAAATATAAAGCAATTTTACAATGCGTGCAAAATATAATTTAAAATACAACAATGCATCTTTGTCATTAAATCCAGGAGAAATTGAGTTCTACCATTTAGTTTGCTACAGAACAATTGCATCAAGCTCAAAAAGTCGCAGTTGAATGTATCGAACTGTATATGCAAGTCACATATGACTTAGCTATAGAGAAAACTGCGCTACAGATTCAATCGACGGAGAGAGAAAATGAGCAGAATTTTAATAATCTCTTTATACATTTTGGTGCTTTTCATATTCAGATGGCTTATTTTAAAGCTGTTGGCAAATATATATATAACTGCGGAATTTCAAATATATTGACTCAGAATTGCTGGCAGGTAGATCTTTGAATGGATTTTTAACTGGAAAGCATTTTACCAGATGCAAACGCATTCACCCAATGATAGCTTAGCCTAGTCTATTTTTCATTTTGAAAGCTTCGTGCAATCAGAAAATATTGAAGTAAGTGAAGAAGTGAAAAACTATCTTGTAAGTTTTCCGAAGAGTCGATCACTGGTACCTACGATCGATCATGTTATTTTATTACATATCATCGAGAAGTACGAACAAGTACGAGAAGTACAAGAAGTTTGTACGAGAAGTACGAACTTCTGATCGTGAGAGCGAAATCAACGAATTTGATGATTCGGAGGAAGAATTTGATAACAATGAGTGAATTATTGTAATATTATTTGTAATGTATATTTTTTACATAAATAATCAATTTTCAATATTATAAGTTAAATAAAATAATCATAAAGAAAAAACAAGCAACGTCGACGAGCGTGCGTGAAATTTTTATTTCGTTTTTTGACGGGCGTTGTCCCACAAAATCGATGGCTGGCCATTTTGTTTATATTTGATATAACCTTTAATACCCTCACAAAATTAAATTTTTGAAGTGTAGTAAATGAATCGCACATATTTATTTCTTTGTATATACATTGCGGCTGACTGACCAGCTCCGTCCCCAGATTCAGCTGACTGACTGTTATAACTTTTATTTATATGCAATATATAATTTGTGTAACAATTTTCAGCCTTATTAAATTCATCTTTTACCTCGGGGGGTACGACAGCTTAGATAGTGTCTCTGAGACACCTGTTCTCAGTTTCGCTTGACTGGCCGCAGTATGTTTGTGTTACGGGGTTAACAAAGTTGACAATGGGGACTGAATGATGCAACACCATTACTAATGGTACGTTGTAGTAAAATGAACTCTGTGATTATTAATAAAACTATTAAACAATATCCGACGGATTTTATTTATTATAACATTACAAGACACAAAGGATTTAACAAGCGGTGTTCATATTTCAATTATCTTATTGATGGTTATTCAAGGTTTTTCATAGATTGGTAAGGTACATATAGGGATAACATTAGTAATAATAATAATAATGGGGTTTAACCTCCGTTTTTGAGATATGACGGTCTATAACAGAGGCCACCCACATCATTGTTTTTCAACATTTATTAATTTTTACTTAACATTTTTATGATGTGAGTGGAGGATTAGGAATTCGTATGCAGACAAGGAATTGGTAGGTGTGCGACTGCAGCCGACTTTTATAGGAACTATGCCGATATTCATCTGGAGTTCGTAAAGGGAAACTGCAGAAAACCTTCACAAGCATAGCCGGTAATTTCGTTCTTGTCCATACGCCGACAGTTTAGTCAATCAACCGCCCCATTAAAGTAAATATAGAGACAGTACCTACTAAAGTCGACCATAACTGAATCACATACTCGTTCATTTCTATGTTCATTTTCTTTTTTTTAATTCAATTTGTTTTGTAAGATCATTGTAACGCGAAAAAAGAACCAGCAAATTTATTATTCTACGTATTGAGGTGAAATTATTTCTAGGATTAGATTTTTGACTACTTAACGGGTTTCTTTTCTTGGAATTAATCAACAAAAGTTTTCTACTTTTTCTAAAAGAATTATCATTTTCCATAGGGTTTATATTATATTTAATTAAAAAATATCAGAGTAACTAATAATTTCAGTATATCTAATAAGTAGGACATAGTGAACAAGATGTGGAGAAAAACAGACAATCAAGTGAACGTAATAAGCATTGCATTTCGTAATACCTTCATCAAACAAAATTGAAAAAAAATTGAGAATTTATTGTCACAAAATGATTCAAACGAATCACTCTTCAAATTTTCTCCACATTTTGAAATTCCATCCTGTTTGAATAAAATACCTTTTAATGCACTACAAAATGATCGTAATCCAGGTAATAATTGATTTTTTATCATTGGACATGAACAGTCATCATCGTCAACATCTAAGGCTGGATATGCTAATGCCTCCATAAATACAATTTCTATAATACGTTCAATACATGTGACTAAACCAATATTCTTTGCATCCAATAAACCGCAATATAAATCTTTTTGAAAACCTTCTTCAGGTAATTGTTTTGATGTATTAATACGAAACATATAGATACAAATTCCAGTTAGCGCCGTATCATACCCATCAGTTAAAAAAAGCTTTTTACTTGTTGTTTTTGTTTCCTCTTCTGGTGGTACTGACGGACCTTCATTAACGGGCGTTGATGTTAATGACACTGCTCCTGCAGATGTTGATAGCGCAGCTTGTAATCCAGATGGACCAGACACACCCGGTCCTCTTAATGGTAGTAGCGGTTTCATTTTTTCTGCAGATGGTTCATCGGTCTCTTCCTCAGAAACTTCTTGATAAAACCATATTAACCGTTTTCGCATACTTGGTAAAAATAGTTGGTTAATTTCATCCAGCATATTTCCTTCAAAGACATGATCCATAATCTCATGTCTAGGAAGCCCTGTTGCATCAATTAATAATTGAAAGGTATACTCGAGCCGTGGATCCATCTCACCTCGGCGGGCTTTCCGCTCACATTCTTCTCGACGCCTCTGTTAACAAAAAAGCACAGAATCACTATGAATTTATGAAATTTTAAAAACTCCTCATTTAGCACCTGTACAAGATCTTCTTCATCCTCACTTGAAGATGATGAACTCGCAAATAAAGCTTCAACATGAACAAACATTTTAAAATTAAATTTTTTATATGTAGCAAAAAGTTAATAAAAAATATTTGGTTTCTAGATTAAAATTTAATAATGGTTCTTTCACTAAAAATACTTTTACTATTTGAACAGCAGAATAAATGAAATAGGATCAATAATAAAGCCTAAGGTAACATGTTTATTGTAAGTATAAAACACATTATAAAAATGATTTGTATAGATAATTATTTTAAAAGTACACATTGTTACAAAATTTATACTTTGATTCATCAACTATGTTTTAACTCTGTTCTAATTTTAAGTTCCACAGAAATATTGATCATTTTTATAATTTATTAAAAGGTACATAGTGCAGTGAAGTTTGCATAGAGCAAAGTATCTGAAATATGAACGTCTCGGAAACCGATAACCCGCAACATAATTATCTAATCCATTTTTTTAAATATTAAAAAGTTTACCATTTACGTTGTTCAGAAGTTTAGGTTGTTGATTTGAGCTTATGTTAATTCGTTATCGTTCGAAGATAATTAAATCTGATAAGAATCTTTTTTTGCAATGCGGAGTGTATAGTGTGAATAGAATAGACATCCACCTGGATTTGAACCACTGATTATAGCTACCTTCACTTACGCTTTTCCAATTTAGCTATGCATGATGTAAACTGATTTAAATACCCAAGGTTTTAGGTGATTTTAATATATAGAGTGTTTTGAATAAAAATCTTTTTTTACTTAAGTGTGAATATAGAAGACAAATATGGTTATTTCGAAATTTAAATACACGTAGACGTAAAACTTCAAATAAACCACCATAAACGGTTAGTAAACGTAAAACTGACGTCTACGTTTTAGAATACCTCAAGGTTATTTGTTTCCTCCAGGCTATTAATGAGACGTCTGTTATCATACCGTGGAAATTATTTAGTTTTATTATTAGTTTTAATATTGAGGAAACTATCAATAAAGAAGAAGTATGTTAAACGGAAGTAGGATTTTATTAATTAAACGAACGATTTTAAAATATTATTCTATAGCGGTTTAGAATAACTCAAAATGTATTGTTTCTTATTAAAATCTTACTTTTATTATTTAAAAATGCTGAAGCAAATTCGTGGTCTTAAAGGTCAAAAAACAGTTTTTCTCGACTAAGTAATTATTTTGTAAATATTAAAATTAATTTATCAACTAAGTATTAATATAAAAATACTTCTTAACTAAATACTAAATCCATTGTTAGCTGTGTATTTTTTGTATAAAAAATTCGCGACATAAGAACTACGTACACTTTTAATATTTCGATATACTTTTAACATTCACTTTTCTTAACTTTTTAAAATCGTAAATTATTTGTAAATATTAAGTTATGGAAAAGGATGTCAAATTAAGGTAAAATAAATTTCCTACAATTTTAATCATGATTACTCTGTTCCTTTATTCATGATTAACCTTTTCAGTTAAAAAACAATGATTTCATAGCATATTTGGACTGAAAAACATAATCAGAGAGAAAATCGGGAAAAAAATAATAGCTGACACAATTGTGTCTTAAGGGCAGCTAACAGGTCATTCCTCTAAGCTGTTATATTTGACGCGCTTTTCTCTTTGATTATATTTTTCGGTCAAAATATGCTCTGATATCATTGGTTTTTTTTTAACTTGCATTGTGTTATTTACATGAATAAACAATTTAGATTAGCATTTTTAAAATACTTGTAACTAAATTTAAAATTAAAATTTTAAAATAAGACTATTGCATGCGAACATAATAATTAAACTAATTGCCATCAATTTAATATTTGACTACATATCAAGATAATTAATTCAATTGAAACGAATATGCCTTTGTATTGTAGCCATTTATATTCTTAAGTATATAAACAAATTTCGATATCTGGAGATAAGACCATACCTAGTACCTATCAACGCGCAAAACTGTTTCCCACTATTATTGTTAGGAAATACAGTTAGGCATTTTCATATCTAAAATTCAAAATATAACAAGGCAAATTAATCTAAACTTGGGATACTGTCACTTCAGGGTATTTTGTAATACAGGTACCACAAATCGCCTGTATTACAAAATATAATTTCACTACTGATTGTTATAGATTACAAGTAGGAAGTATTTCGACAAGCTGTTAATTTTCTTGCTTGAAAAAAAAAAAATTATTATGAGAAGAAGATTAAAATTTTATTGCAGTGCAAGATTTATCGTGTTTTGTAATAGTAATGGATATTATTATCGTTTTGGCTATTATTTTTACATTTTGGTACGAAATTGAGATAGCCTTACACTTATATTATCAATCAAAGTATTATATTGTGATTTTATTATATTCAGCTTTGTGTCATAACTTTTTTATGTGACCTTTAATATTCATTCAATAAATGTTAAAGGAATTATATTATTTGTGACATATTAATATTGAAATTGAAATAAAAACAGTAAGAAAGTAGTTTTATTGTTCAATATAACAAAAAAAAAAAAAACAATTTAAAATAAAAAAATTAATTCTCTTTTGGATTGGTTAATTAACTTAATCTAGATCAATTTTAACTATAAAAAAGTTAGTTTTGAACGTTATCAAATTAAAATATAATATGTATTTACTTAATAAATTTTAATCTAGATCAAATATACAAAACACCTTTATTTTTAATTTTTTTCGCACTTAAAAACATTTTGATAAACTTTTTGGATAAACTTTTTGAAATAAAAACAGTAAGAAAGTAGTTTTATTGTTCAATATAACAAAAAAAAAAAAACAATTTAAAATAAAAAAATTAATTCTCTTTTGGATTGGTTAATTAACTTAATCTAGATCAATTTTAACTATAAAAAAGTTAGTTTTGAACGTTATCAAATTAAAATATAATATGTATTTACTTAATAAATTTTAATCTAGATCAAATATACAAAACACCTTTATTTTTAATTTTTTTCGCACTTAAAAACATTTTGATAAACTTTTTGGATCATGTGTAAAAGAATTATTAAAATTTAACTGTAATAATTTTCGAGTTATTTATATAATATATATTAAACAATATTATATTATGTAGCTTTTACAGTTAGATAATACACTAAAAGGCGACAGACGTATATATTTGTGTATGTAGCACTATGATGCACCAAAACACCAAAAGCGTAATTTTTAACTCCGTTTTTATATACTTTAAATATACATATATATATATATATATATATATATATATATATATATATATATATATATATATATATATATATATATATATATATATATATATATATATATATATATATATATATATTTATATATATTTATATATATTTATATATATATATATATATATATATATATATATATATAATATATATATATATATATATATATATATATATATATATATATATATATATATAATATATATATATAAATATAAATATATATATTTATTTATTTCTGATGCACTTAGAAGATGTTCATATGTATCACAATGACATTCATTCTGATTGAAGCAATCATTGGATTGTGGAAAGACATATTTACATATTGTTCGTAGTATTACGACTATGGACTTATGTAGACAACAGATGTAAAACTACAAAACATGCAATTCTACTATATATTAAATTTTGATAAACAAATAAATTACAGATATTATTGTTTGGGATGACTGATAAAACATATACAAAATTTAAAAAAATCATAAATTAAGATTTTTAAAAAAGAACCTTGGCGTATATTAGAGAAATTTCTTTAACTCATTCATATGTAAAAGCATTAATTTTTAAATGGGCTTTTATGGAGCATGTAAATAATGTTAAGGAGGTTCCAGCATTGACTTATTTAATCAGGACAAAACACCGGTTTGTACTTTGCCTTCTTAAAAAAAATTATATCTAACAATTGAAAATTCTATTTTGAATATCCCTTATTATTTGTACGTGGAATGTTTGAAATTAAATGGTAGTATTTTATTAACGGTATAACATAAAACAACAAAAAACCCCAATAAGAAAAAAAATTGAAATCCGACAAAAAAAAAAGTTAGACCAACGGTTCGAATATTCCTCCCTTATTTGCTAAACAATATCTGAGTCGGTTGTAGAAATCTACCCGGGTATTTTCTAACACTTGAGGAGAAATATTCGCACAATTGTCAACAATTCTTTGCCTTAAATGTTGTAAATTTTCAGGCCTATTCGGAGAATAGATCTGTGTTTTGAGAAAACCTCACAAAAAAAAGTCGTTAGGAGATAGATCTGGTGATCTGGCTTGCCACTTGAAGGTTCCAAAACCATACGTCTCATAAGACGTTCCTGGAAAGTTTGTTCCAGAAACAGCCTTACTATGATGGCATTGTGTGCAGGGCAACTATCTTGTTGGAACTATACAGATTCGAGGTCTAAATTAGGAAGAGCTCTAACAGTTGGCAAAATATTATTTCGTAACAAACTCAAATATTTTTGAGAATTTAAAGATACGTCAATGAAGAACGGTCCTATAATATGGTCACCAAATATTCCAGTCCAGACATTCAGTTTCAGTATGTATGTGTATGTATGGTTTTATAGTAAATATTTTATTTATTTAACATTGATTCTCTATTAGAAATGCTTTAGAAAACGGTCTTTAGAACAAATACAGATAAACATACATACTTACATAGATATATTTGTATACAAATTAATGTAATTTAAATTATGAAAAAAAATTTTAAATTATATAAAATGCGATTAATAAAAATTTATTTGAGAAATATTTTTCTTTACTGCCCTAGTTTTTTATTAAATTCTGTCAAACATTTTTTCAAATACAACAGATAATAGTTGGGTGGGAAGTTTTACATGATTCTAATGAGAGAGAATGATTACTTTGTTATTCATTATCTCGCGTTCTAAACGGTCAAAAAGGTCTGTATCTGAATACAAAATGTCTCTGAAAAAAGCCAAAATAAGCTCATGGAGGAAACTCTGTCAAGATGTTGAAATTACATCGGAGGGAGCAAGACTCCATCGCATCCTACACCATAAGGTCACTACGAAAGCTCGAAGCTGAGTACACTAGCTCCGGGAAGAATACACTGATCTGGACTCATTTTTCGGAGACGGTTGCAATGGACCCTGAAAATCCTTCTCAAAGCAGTTTAACCAAGGTCTTCTACCGAAAAGCGAGGACTAGAGAAGAGCGGCGATTATCATTAAACGCTCAAAGATCAAATGGTAAATAAACTCATGCGACCCCTATAAAGCACCGGGGCCAGACGGGATTTACCTAGTGCTTTTACAAAAAGGAGCAGAGCATCTTTTAAATCTATTTGGTTACAAATTCAGGGCAAGCCTAACTACATGTTAGACTAGACCAGTTCAAGTGGCCAAGCGCGTTTAGGCGTCGTCGCAGTATGCCTAATTGGAAACTGGGAGGTTATGGGTTTGAATCAATCCCGACATTGGCAGTTTGTCAATTATTAAGAAAAAAAAGGGGCGGTTAACTGACTAAACTGTCGGCGTATGGACAAGAACGAAGTAAGTGGCTATGCTTGAAAAGGTTTTCTGCAGTTTTCTGCATGAACTCCAGATGAATATCGGCTTAATCTATACTCAAAAATTATTTCCACTCCACTCACATCTTCACTTCCTTAGGCATCACAATGGACCTTATGGTCTAAGTGTAGTCCAGAGCAGTCTCTGCAATCTATCTATCTACCCCAACAGTATGGAAGCCAGTAAGAGTAACCTTCTTACCAAAACCGGAGAGGCTCAATCACACCACGGGAATGGATTTAACACCAATTAGTCTGTCATCGTTTCTACTAAACATAATGGAAATACTAATAGGATTTCATTCAACGTAAGGGGTACTGGCGAAAAATCCGCTTCATGCCAACCAGCACGCGTATCAGGTGGGAAAATGCTGTGAATCAGCCCTCCACAACCTAATACACAGTATTGAGGAAGCATGAGAAAGGAACCGAACCACCTTGTGCGTGCTTCTTGATATTGAGGGGGCATTTGACAATGCCTCTTGCAATTCCATGGTTAATTCAACAAGTTAGCACGGAGACGAAGACACCTTTTGCAGATGGATAAACTCTATGCTGATAGGTAGAGAAAAAAAAAAAAACTTTCTTTCTTGGAGAGTCTAAGGATGTCCACAGGGTGTTGTCTTAAAGCCTTGCCTGAAACTGAAGTCACCTCGAGTGTAGTCAAGGATTGTCTGGAGTAACTGCTGGAGCTGGCAAAACGGGAATATGTTAAATTGGTCTGGGTGCCGGGTCACAGTGGTTTCGAAGGAAACGAAAAAGCAGATACGTTAGCAAAGATGAGAGTCGGAATACCCTTCATAGGTCCAGACCCTATTTTCAGAATTTCAAGGACTGCATGCCATCAGGTGATTAACGAGTGGATAAATGCTAATAACCTCGATAACTGGAAAAATGCAAACACATAAGCACACATATACAACTTCCACTGTTCATATATGCAACATAATGTAATTCTGAAAAAAATAATAATTTTAAACTTTCATATTTCGAAAACAAAACGGTAACACGAATTTTTTTTTTTTAATTTTATATAATAACTATTTATCATTACTCTCCTCGTTTTTTTTAATACAACAGATAATATTCGGCGGGCATTAAGTTTTACATGCTTCTAATGAGAGAGAGTGTGAAAGAATGATAACTTTGATATTAATTATCTCGCGTTTTAAACGGCCAAAAATTATGAAATTCGGGATTTGTTCAAAAATGTTAATTTTAGCCTGTGAAAAAAAAAATTAACAAAATCTGTCGAAAAGTGGTGGTATGCTGGAACATCCTTAATGACCACGGGACCATCAGAGTATATACTACAGTCATCAGAACTCCTGTGGCCTGTATATAAATTACAAAATTCTTATTTTGTAATAAACCAAGCACAAATTTTATATTGGTTTTCTTTATGCAATAAACCATAAACGACATATGTATTATATAATATGTATTATTTATTATGGTATAATGGTTTTTAGTACCGTCTAAGAATAAAATAAATGGTAGTATACAATTGATGAACCCATTGAATTAAACTTATATACAATCCATTACGGTAAGTAAGTTGTGAAGTTTGTTAAGTACAGTTGTATGCACCCGAACTTATGAGTCAGCAACGTATGCAAATTTTACAATGCCCACGAGACCAAAAAATTAAAATTAATTTATTAACAATTATTAAAAGTGTCGAAAAAGGTATTAACTTGCAACGTATGTTTAGCAAATGATGCGAGGGCATGTGTTTATACGAAATATATGAGTAAAAAATTTCATTGCATACATTTTTTAATAAACAAATATTTTCTCATATATTATACTTAACAGAAGCCTATGAAATAAAATCATATAGATTTGGTTCCATATATAAAAATAATATACAATATTCATATTATGTATAATATTGTGAAAGATATTTAAAATAAAACTTTGTAAATATTTTTCAAAATGTATTATCAATATTTATTTAAAAAAAAGATATATATTTACTCACAATAATAAAAATAAATCATGTAGAGTAAGCACGTTAGGCCGAGTTTAAAAGTTTTTTGGCCTTACGTGCTTACAGCTATATAAAATTAATAAAATTAAAGACATAATTACTTTCGACATTATGCTGCAAGTATACTATGTCCACATTCATTCCAATATTAAATATGGAATATTGTTCTTCAAAAATTCCTCTGATGTTGACAAAATATTAAAAATATAAAAGCATTGTGTGAGAACGATTAATAGTTCAAAGATGAGCGAGCATGCTAGACCAATTTTTAAAAAATTCGGAATTCTGACCGTTGTAGATGCGTATGTTTTGGAAAATGCTCTTTTTATTTTAAACAAACATTAACCTGTACGAAAATTATCACTTAGATTATACAAACAAAACAAGAAATAAAGCCAATCTTACTGGTATGCAGACTACTAAAAATTATATACATACCGGAGTTCTTAATATGAGTATACGTATCTATAACAGGATTCCACAAGAAATACAAATTGTGCACCCGCAAATGTTTAAAAGGAACTTAAAGAAGTTTCTGTTGAATAGTGATTAAACAAATGATTTATTTACGATTAAACAAATGATACTGACTTATTCTATGTACTCTATTTTTTTTTTGCGGCAGGGAGGTGGGAAATGCATTGACGCACAGAGTGTGGGACTCCTGGCCAGCCAGACTACCCACTAAAACCCATTCCCCTTTTGGGGCTTCAAGAACTTGCTCATTAGCCCCCGCAGGTTAAAAAATAACAATAACAAAACTTAACAATATCACAGATTATCACAAGACAACCTAGTCAAATGAATTGACTAGGTACGAAAAAAATAACCAAAAATAAACTATATACAAAAAATAACAACAAAATATAAACAACAACAACAACAATAACAAAATAACAACGTTGCAGTGAAGGTGTAAAAGGCCTTCACTGCAACAAACAAAAATACTAGATAACAATATAAAAAACTATTTAAAAACTTAAAAACCTACATAACAATAAAAAGTTTTAAAAACAAAAAATATAACAACGTGTAATAGTGTGGGTGTAAAGAGCCCAGACTATTAAAATTAAAACAATAAAACTTAAAACTATGTGTAATAAAATGTGATATTGTGGGTATAAAGGGCCTACAATATCACGGATAAAATCAATAAATAATTCAAAAACTGAAATATTTAAAAAAGAAGATATCATTGTACGAGGCTGTACATAAAAAACTTATAAAAGAGACGATTTTTTAAATAATGAGATGTTTGCCCTAGAGTCTCGGTAGAAGGTGATATTCATTTAAAAATGTAATCATCCTCTTCACGGAGCTCGCATTATACGATAATACTCATGCTTTATTCTTTCGAAGCCGTAGTCTTTGCCGTAAAGGTTCAAAGACTACACATTCTTCAACAATATGCCTCGCGGTTTGCACTGTCCTGCAAACAGTGCACCTTGGCTGATCCTCACCGCAGAGAAGATATGCATGCGAGATTTGCGTGTGGCCTATTCGCAAACGTGTCAGGGCCACATTCTCTCTATGGCTCAGATATACCGGTGCCGACATCTAATTGATGCTTGGCTTGACCTGTTTGAGCTTTTCCGTGAGGATGTTCCACTCACGCTGCTATTTTTCATTAAATCATACCCCCGCGACATAATTGAGGAGCAGGCGCTGGCGCCTCAACCTCAATGGAGGCAACCCTGACTCAAAACAAAGACTCATAGAGGGACTAGTTCAAAAGGCTCCTGTAGCAAGTCTAATGCCTGCGTGGTGAATAGGATCTAAGAGTTTGAGCGCTGACATCCGGGTGGAGGAGAATACAACACAGTCATAATCCGTCCAGGGCAGAACCAGCGATGAATAAGGCCGCAGTAACATCTCTCGGTCCACACCCCACGATTGTGGTATTGTGGGCTTAAGGGATTGGCTGGTACCAATCCCTTAAGCACAATCATTGCCTTGCGACAATTTGCTGCCAGGGATTGGAGGTATGGACGCCACGTTAATTTCTTACCAAAGACAAGTCCCAGAAACCTAATAGTCCGCACATCCAAGGCAGGATCCCTTTAAGTAAAGGATCGGATCACGATGTGCCTTGCGTTTTTTGCAGAAATGAACCACTTTAGGTTTAATTGTGGAGAACCGAAAACCAACACTTTCTGCATAATGCACCACTTCGTTGATACCCTGCTGGAGTCTCGTTTCAATTGTATCCATTGATGGAGATCCATAGAAAATTGCAAGGCCATCAACATACAGACATTGATTGATCAGGGCTGAAGCTGTGATGTGATTGGCCGCTATAGCAAAAAGGGTGACACTAAGCGTCGAGCCCTGGGGAACACCATTCTCCTGGGAATGGATCCCAGATACAGTGACACCCACCCGGACACAAAATTTGCGGTCACGCATAAAACTTTGAATGAACTGAGGCAGAGATACTCTAAGACCCTGCATGACTGAGCTGCATGACTGAGCTTCCTGAGAATGTCAAAGTCATATCATATACTTTCTCCAGGTCGAAGAACTCTCCCACAAAGTGATAGCCTCGCAGAAAGTTGTCGTGAATGGCATTTTCAAGGCGACAAGTTGATCCGTCGCCGAATGGTATTGGCGGAAACCTGTCTGATATATACTTATCAGATGATTAGTTTCCAGCCACCAGACGAGACGTCTGTTCACCATTTTTTCCAATATCTTGCTGAAGCAGCAAGTCAAAGATATAGGACGGTAGCTTGATGGTTGCGATGAATCTTTACCCTCTTAAACCAGCGGGATAATAATGGCTTCCCGCCATTGCAGAGGGTAAACGCTCTGCCAAAAAATATAGTTGTACAGATCCAGTAATCTGCTCCAACCAGGATAAGGCAGATTCTGGGTCATGGCATAATGTATTGTATCGGGGTCAGGTGATGTATCTGTTGACCCCTTTAGCGCCTCCAGTAGTTCTTGTATTGTAAAATCGTTGTTATACTGGAGGTGATTCATCTGAGAAAAAAAATCAAGATTATCATCTTGTTCGTGATGCATCTGGATCCGCAGGAAATGTGGGTCATAATTTTGGGAACTGCAGACGTGCTCGAAATGCTCCGCTAAACACTCGATTTTGGCACGCTGCGATATGACTCGGCCATCCAAATTGAGGAGTACAGGCGCCGGTGATGAGTAAAATTTTCCCAAAATTGCCTTCACCCTCCTCCATACCTCCGAAGATGGTGTGGAGGTATTGATCGTCGAAACATATTGATCCCAAGATAGCCTTTTCTGATCTCTTATAGTTCTGATTGCTATAGATCGTCTTCTTTTAAAGGCTATCAAATTTCCAGCGTGGGGTGTCTGTTCAGTTTGTTAAATGTCCACTTTTTCTCTGCAACCGCATCATCTCTCTCATGACATCATCCCAGCATGGAACTTTTCTCTTAGGTGGAATTCCGTGAAGTTCCCCCAACGTGGGAACTTGAAAACTTTCCATGAAAGTGTCCTTATTGACACGACAAAGACGCCACCTCGGCGAAGTAGGATGTGGACACATCGGTGAGTTATGACAAATTTTGATGGGTAGATGGTCACTCCCACAAGGATCAGGAAGTACTATCCATTCCAGTTGATGAGCTAGAGCCAGTGAGCATAAGGTTCTGGCGTTTAATCGTATTTTCTCACCGGTATTTAAAAGAAACGTGTTTGACTCATCCAAAAAACTTTCGATGAGTCTCCCACGTGCGTCTCTATGCTTACAGCCCCACAATTGACTTTGAGCATTAAAATCACCTAGCATCAGAAATCGTTGTGGAAGTTGCAATGTTTAACGTGCCAGATCTTCTATATTCCAATCACAGTCCGGCAGATTGATTGTGCATACTGTCAGTTCGAGCGATCCGTATATTCTAAAAACTGAAGCATCTTACTATTCGAATTATCGAACTTAACATGCGAACGGTAAGATGCCCCGTTGTTTTCGCGCAGTGGAAGTCGTAATGGGTAATGTCCGTTGGTGGGATACCTAATATCTAGCCCCCCTATAAAAAGAGTTCCTATTAGTCATTAAAGTCACCGCTAGAGGTGATTCTCTATAGTCAGGAGTTTGAACTATGGACGGTCAGTGGAACGGACTATGGATGATAGATAATTATATCTATCCTTCATGAATGCAAGCATGTGTCAACAACATGTGAATTTAGTTGGTTTGATCTGACATTTTAATAAAATTAATATTGGATTAAAATAATCGTAATATTATAGTATTTAGGCCATTTTTATGTAGTTTACTACCATTAGTTGGGTTCAGGTAACACTTCAGGTAGATACTATTATAAACAAAAAAAAATTCGGTTCAATTTACGATCCAAGATTATTTTATTTTTTATACGTATGTTGTAGACGATATCATGATTGACCAAAAATACATCAAGTTACACAAAAAAGATAATTAAATTAACAATGAAAAACAATAAAATAATGAAATCGTAATCAAAAGAAGAAAAATAATAATTTAACAATGGAAAACAATAAAATAACGAAATCATAAGCAAAAGAAGATAAATAATTTAACAATGAAAGAAAATAAACAGAAAATAATGAAAAATTGAAAACCACCGGTGTGTAAATAAAATTAAAGCAGAAACGCTAAATAGTAATGTGGATAAATTATGTTGTCAATACCCTTTTGGGACACACGATTATCCGTTGGAAAATGATTGGCTATCCATCAGCGCGTATGCACTAAATAGCCCGTCATTCGCCAAATGCACAACAAGTACCCCGAGATACTTCGCCGTTCGCGGCGGTTTCAAGGGGTATCTTTCTCCAAATATTGGAGGTTTCGTGTTCCTATGGGGGATGGACAACGACAACACTATTTTAATTGGTCGTTGATGAATTTAACGATCATCAACTTAATTAAAGTTTTAACAAATTGTTTTTTTTTTCTTTTACAGTTTTTTTTTTATTTCTACTTATTTTATTTAAAAAGAAACTCAATTATTGAACCTCAACCCAATTTGCCCGAGATAGGGATTTAAGTGAATATTAGAAAAGAAAAAAGGAATACGATGAAATAAATGTCTGGTACACTACCTTTTGAGCTGGATGTAGAACCTTTTTGGTACCCCCACAACAGATGCACTCAGCCCACCAATAATTGTAATCGCTCCGAATATTTCGGTGATTTTTTTCTTCGTCGACGTGATGGTGTTGAAAACTAATAAATGATGGTGAGTGGTTTTATTATTTCCTTTTTTTCTTCGTCGCGGTTATAATTCAATACCCGTTCCACGTGGTTATTCAACCCGGTTCGAGTGGTAGCTTGTCCACTTTCTGTTGGTTTTGGTTGAAATTTATTTTTTTCAAAAAAAACTAAATAGTGCTGAAGCTCGATCCAATCTCTATCGGTGTCGACTATATAATGAATTTTTATTTTCAAAAAACAGAACCGATCCACTCCAACATTATAGTAAGATGGCGTATTCTCGTTGGATCCTGTTCAATCCAGTCCGTTGAATCCGTTGTTTTTTTTGAAATTTGGTTGGCCGATACAAGTGTGGGGGGAACCAGACCTAGGTTTGTTTTACTTCGTTTTTTTTATTTTATATTATGGGGTCCGTTTTCCCTGTTCACAATATTTTATTCAATGTATCCTACTTATTTAATTTCACTTAATTGATTTTAACTTAAGTAATTAATATTCTACTCAATCAATCACTCGGTTGACAATAAAATGATAATTATTCGTTTTTATTTTATTTTACCTTTTTATTTATTTTAAATCAAGTAATCCTTGTCAATTGTGGCGAAACGCCACAAAACAATAGTTTGTAGGGGGGGGGGGGTGTCAAGGCGAAGAGTCTGGTAAGATAGGCCTTGCCTTATGAATATTGCGACACCTCCCCTTGCTCGAACATCTCGCCGGCAGATGGTACCTCCCCTTGAGGGTATATGTCTCCGTCGGTCTAAGATGTGTTTCTCGTATACATACACACATAGGTGTATGCTCTGCCAGAAGCATGTTTAGCTCACAGTAGCGTTGTTTAATACCATTGAAATTCTACAATAGTATATTTACCATATCTATTGGCTAGAAAAGGTTACCTCAGGAAGTTGTGGGATCACTTCGTGGGTTTTCCGTTCGGTCAGCCTCTTCTATCTCTTCTGGTCGTCTCTTTGTCGGAGAAAGTGACTGAATCTGATTCCGTCTCCAACGTCTCTTTGTAGGAGACGACGACCCTTTTTTCACGATCTGGGAGACTACTCGAGCGCATCTTGTGCGCTGGTCTGCCTCTCGGCGATGTTGAAGCCGAAGACCTGGACCTCTCCGGCTTCAGGTGGAGCTCCACCTGCAGAGCTGGCTCAACCCGTGATTAAGATGAAGATGTCTTTTTGCGATCCACTTCCATCCTTTTTTCTTCTGAGGTGGGCTTATTTTTTGCCACCTCCGAAGCTCTCGCATTAGTTTTAAGGGTCTCTCTCTTGCGTTTGATAGTAGTTTTAGGAGGAACCTGAATAAGTCCCTCCTGTGTAGTTTGAATGATTTTTGCTGGCCTAGTAAGCTCTTAAGCTAAAGTTCAAGAGTCAGCTGAAGAGGATGGAGTAGCTGTGACGCGGGCATAAGAGACGGCAGGTGGGAGCGAGGGCCGGAGCCCATCACCCTCCTGCGCGCCTCATGATATGTGAGCTTATCGAGAACTCAAACTTTCTGGATAGCCATTTCCTCTTTTTTTTTTTGGGGCAGTTCTTCGACTTTGCCGAATGACTACCTCCATAGTTCACGCAAGTTATAGGCTCATTGCACGGTCCTACTTCGTGCAATGGCTCCCCGCAGACACAAATTTGAGGAAGGTACGAACGCACGGGGATTTTTTTGTGAATGCCAGCGTCGATGGTTGCTGGCAAATCAATTTTGCTGAAGGTAAGTTGGAGGAGAGGTGAGTCTTTCAACTCACCATCCTGCCTCCACTTAATCCTTCGGGCCTCTATTACTCCTTGGTCGGACAGATTTTCAACTTTGTCTGGTTTGTTATAGTGTACCGTCTTGTCTGTGATAATTGATCTATCCCAATATAATTTATGTGTTTTGTTTTCGAGAATTGTAGATGGAATGTATTTGTCATATGGTGTATTGTCTGTTGTGAGTTTGAGTTTTATGGCGAGGTTTTGGTATATTATTTTTGTTACCTGATCGTGTCTGTGTTTGTAATCTGTTTGTGTAAGGCGTGAGCATGCAGATGAAATGTGTTGTATTGTTTCTGAGTTCTGTCGACAGAGATCTGTTTGTTGTGCAGTGTCTTTGAGTATGTATTTTTTGTAGTTCAGTGTATGTATGATTTGATCTTGCATTGCAAACATGAAGTCCTCGGTTTCCGGAAAGATATTACACTTGGTCAACCAAGCCTGCAAAGCCTCTTGGTCAACACAATCTCATGCAAATACCTTCCATGAAGAACCTTCGATTTCCATGTCTGCATGTTTGTGACTGTGTGTTGTGCTTTGGTTGTTGGAGGAGAGTGTTGTATTGCGTGCATGTTAAGTAGCGTGTATGACTTTTCTGCGGATGTTATGGCTTCGTGTAAGTGTAAGGTGTGTGTTTTGGATTGGAAGTACTCCCGTAGGCTATGGAGCTGGCGATCGTGTAATAGTCGGATGTCTGTGAGACCACGTCCTCCTAGAGACCGTGGTAAGATCAACTTGACTGGCGATGGGTGTATGTGGTATATCCTGTGTTTTGTCATGAGTGTTCGTGTTTTAATTTGTATGTTTTTAATGTCTGTGTTTGTCCACTTTATGATTCCGAAGGAATATGTGAGAAATGGTGTAGCGTATGTGTTAATGGCCTTAATGGTATTTCTACCATCAAGACCACTTTTGAGTATGGTTTGTATTCTTTGTATGTAGTGTTGTGTAAGTGTTTTATACCTGTGTATGGGATGTCTTGTGATTGCTGAACACCAAGATACCTGTAAAATTCTCCCCCCTCCATGGGGCTAATGAGATCACCATTTTGTAGGTTATATTCAACAGGCGTTCCTGGGTCAGCATGTATGTGTTGTGTTTTGCATTTGTCAGTACCGAATTCCATCCGGATGTCCGTAGAGAATATTTCAGTCAGTCGTATTAAATTTGTTAATTATGTTTCTGTGGGGGCATACAGTTTCAAGTCATCCATGTAAAAAAGGTGTGATATTTTATGGAATTCCTTGTCGAACTTCACCTTGAAAGCGCATCCCGAATCTGTGAGTGTGTGTGATAGTGGATTAAGAGCAAGGCAGAACCACAGAGGAGTCAATGAGTCTCCCTGGAAGATACCTCTAATGAAGATAATGAAAATAAGTCTAATGAAGATACGTCTAATGTTTATGGTGTCTGTGGTGATGGTCGTGTTATTGTGTGTTGAATGTAGTGTGGTTGTCCATAATGGCATGGCGTGTGTTAAAAATTTTATAATGTGTTCGTCAATTTTGTATAAGGTCAATATTATCTGCAGCCAGGAATGCGGCACGGATTCAAATGCTTTTTTGTAATCTATGTAATCAGTGTACATGTTTCTGTTGGTGTGTTTGGCCTGTTCTGTCACCATCGAGTCTATAATGAGTTGCTCCTTACAGCCTCTCAATAGTTTCTGACAGCCCTTTTGCTCCTCAGCGAGGGTGTTGTCTGTAATGTGTGTGAAAATTTTGTGTGTGATGCATGTACTGAGTAACTTGTATAGTGTAGATAGGCATGTGATGGGTCTGTATTTGGTTGGATTTATTGTGTCGTTATCCTTTGAAATCATGTAAGTGATGCGCTTCATTAAGAAAGGAGGATGGGTGTTGTGTGAGGGTGTTGTTTGAATTGTGTAAAATGTCGTGGGAGGTGTTCGTGTATGCAAGTAAAGTGTTTCAGCCAATAGTTGTGTATTTGATCCACTCCAGGGCTCATCCAATTGTGTAAGTGTTGTGTATGGCTTGTGTAGTAATTGCTGTTTTGTGTCATTTGTGTAATGTTGTTTGTTTTGTGGATCTCGTCTTCGATCCAACAGGTTTCAACATTGTACTGAACTCCCTCGGACCAAAAACCAGACCAATATGTAAAAAGTGAGTGTTCTGTGGGCGGTTGTTTGTCGTGTTGTGGTGTATTGTTGTGTGTGAGTGATCGGTAGAAAAATTTTCGGTTGTCTTGGAATTGAGTGTTGTGTATTTTGCGTGTGTGTGTAGCTTTGTACCGTTTGAGTTTTGTAGAGTATACTGTGAGTTTTTGGTGTAATGTATCCCGAAATTCCTCTAGAACTGTGTTGTGTTCATCGTATTTCGAATGTATTTTGTATGTTGTTTTGATGTTTTGTATGTGTTTGGTGAGTTTTTGTGTACGTGTTCCTTGTATGTCCCGCCTAATACTCGTAATACGAGAATTTTAACGTTTTTCCCAAGCCGGTGTGCGTGTTTGTGTAGTGCGTGAGTTATGCGTGTTTAAGGGTGATGTTACCTTGAAACAATTACACCTAACTGCTGTAACAGCTCGGCAGTAACTGATGTTGAGTAAGTCTGTTAATGTTGTGTCTTGTGATAAGTATTTTGGTAAAATGTAATTGTTAAGTGTGGTGACTATGTTGGTGAGATTGCTTGAATAGTGTTGTTAAGGTAGTTTGTGTTTCTGTGTAGAGTCAAAATGTGTGAATTCCGCCAATGTGTTGAGTGAATTTTGAATGTCTGTATATCCATGTGTATTATGTCTGCTATGTGTATGGTGTGTAGAAGGTGGTGTACTTGTTGTCTAATTTGGTTTTATATTGTGAGGGGAATGAGTGTATGTGTGATGATTGTGTGACGATGATCGGCGAGTCGCTGTTCTGTGATGTGTATAAGGTTTGTGTATTTTTGTGCGAATTCTTGGTGTACTGTTTTTCTGTATCCGGTTTTGTCCTGTGCAAGTCGGGTCACTTCCAGGTAAGTTCGCAGTATGAACTGATTTATTTCGTCTGTCCACTTCATGCGCCCCGTGGAAGTATTGTCTGTGGTGGCCATTTCCGATTGCGGTAATGGAACATCCACAGACAAATCGTCACGGGTGTCTTGTCCGTCGTCAGCTGTAACTTCTTAAGTGATGGATGGCCGCCTGATTACCAACTCATCACCACCGGGTCGCACACTGTCACATCCAGCGGTGGCTCCAGATGTGCCCTGGCGATAATCCCCAAGCAGCGACTTTTTTCCGAGGCTTTTATAGCTATTGTTCACCATAAAATGGGTTGGCTGGGGTCCCGAGAGTGCCAATTCCCGAACAACTAGGGCTGTAAGTTGTCCCCGTGAGGAGTTATTAGTATTATTATGATTATTCTTATTATTATTACTATTATTATTATATACTACACCTTAATTTAGAAGATTTTTGACCCCGTTATAACTTTGGAACGAAAAGAGCTACAGTGGTGATTTTTCGAACACATACATTTTACAGAATTATAAGAGAAGACTGTTTTTTCAATCGTCGTTTAGGAATAAACAGTTTCAAAGTTTGACTATGTTTTCGTATGACTAATCAATATTCTATCCTACTTCCCGATAATAGTTGATATTTGGCATACAGTTTTATCTAGTACCCAAACCGACAAGAAAATTATGAAAACCCGAAATTTTTTTGCATGTTTTGTTTTGATAAATTTAACATTGTGAAACATATACCTTATCTAGTACGTTCTAATTGGTTGAGACATAATTCACGTACCATTCAAAAAGTATATTTATTTTAAACAGCTTTATTTGAAAAACCATTCTTTATGAATATTCCAATGGGGAAACACCCCTTTTTATAATTCAACAAAGTAACTATTTCAAAAGGTTTAAAAAAAAAGATTATTTTGTTTGGATCTAATATTTATATACGTAATTTTGTTTAAAAACATTTAAATTCGAGACATGCTAGAAGAATGCGGTCTGTGTATTCAATCCGGACTAACTTGAAACTTCGGAAATTTTTTTTTTCCCAACGCAACATCCTCGACAATGGGAAAAAACTCCAAAAATTACCTTTTTTACTTCTATTCATGCTAGAAGGCAGCGGTTTTTTGTAATTCAAAAACGGGAAGCCAAGGCCGAAGGCCTCCTTAGAGTTCGTGGTGGTGGAACCTCTTAGCAAGCAAAGCTAGTTAACGTTATATAATGCAAAGCGGTCTCGTTTATAAATGTGAATCTCTTTAGAAAGAAAAACAGTGGAGTAACGCGAAGTTAAGTAACACGAACAGTTAAATAACGCCATTGGCTTTGTATATTTAAGCCTTGCAAAAAGCAGTCATGTCCGATCAAAAACATAAATGTAAAAAAATGTCGAGTTTTCGGGAAGATACTTCATATAATAGTTGCTCCTTAAAAAGTGAAGATATATGATAAAGGACCGAGCTATTTACCAAATCAATAGCTCGGTAAACTACTTACTAAGAAAGTTATTGAGCGGAAAACTGATTAATTATTATTAATAAGGGGTAATTGATGTAAGAAATATTTTAAAACTTGCCAAGAAAGTTTTCAAAACATACTAATGGATAACTTACGAAATAAATTTCAACCAAATTTTTTCTTACATTTAATCAATTTACCCCTCATTAATTATCTGGGTAAAAAGTTTACCGAGCTATTGATTTGGTAAATAGATCGGTCCTTAATCCCATATCATCACCATTTATGGATCAACAATTATATGAAGTATCTCGGGTTCAAAATATGTGACAACTCTTAAGTCAAATGATTCGTTTTTTTAAACATAAAGCTTTATGGACATAGTTCCAGTATCTAGTTGAACTGAAACTGAGTGATATCAGATGTGTACTGTAGTCTAATTAAATTAAATTAAATATTAGTTTACTATTTATAATTTTGTTTTATTCAGTAAACTGTAAATTAATGTAAAACAATTGCTCTAACTCTATGAACAAACAGTACATGATTCATTAAAAATCAAAATGAAGCGTAACTGACATAAGTGTGATGTCTGATAAAAGTGTGTGTATTAGAGTGTCAACATGCCTGGCACAAGAAGTGCTATAAAAAATAGTGATTTTAACGAAAAAGAGTTAAATAATATATTTAAAACCCTCATCAATGATAAGGATTTCTAATTAGTTTTCAGTGATATTGTGGAAAAAGTGGTGGAAAAACATACAAAAAAGCTACTTGAAGAAATAACTATTCTTAAGGAAGATAACCTCAAACTTAGATCTGCAATTGAATCAATCCATCAACGAAAACAAGTGTCAACTGAAAACAAAATTATCGGTAAACCAGTTCAAACAAATAGACCAAACAAACAAGTAAATTCTAAAATAAAAGATGTCGTCAACAAAAATGACAACAATAACAAAAAAATGATCACAACCAAAGAGTATCCGATAGAGTGGAAACCATACCAGGGCATTCTAAATCGATTCAAACACACCCTGTAATTCACAACAATGAAGGACCAAAAATTACACCTAAAAATAGCGTTAATACACAGGATCTTTCTACAGACAGTGATTGTGATGATGCTGGAATTAAAACAGTAGTATATAAAAAAAGACGAGGAAACGTTGTTCGTGGAAATGACACAACAGCAGAAGATCTCATTTGTGCTGAATCAAAATTATGGTTATTCTTAGAGCGTTGTAATAAAAATACTATGATCGAAGGTGTATCAAATTATTTGAAACAAAAGTTTCCAGGAAATGATTTCGCCATTGACGACTTAGAAAGTAAAGGATTGTATAATAGCTTCAGAATTGGAGCCAACGTATCGTTAAAAGACGACCTTTACTCTGGCGAAAACTGGCCCAAAGGTGTAATTGTGAAGCGTTTTACTTTTCGCAAGCAATCAGCAAACTTTTAGTGAAGATCTAAATAAACGTTCTCTGCATCAAAATGTACCTCAATTAAAAATAATGCATCAAAATATACAATGTATTACTAATAAAATTAACAATTTAGAAACTACTCTTGATAGTGAGAAAATTGATATATTACTTATATCCGAACATTGGTGTTCGGATATAAGTATACAAACTATAAATATTACCGATTTTCAGTTAAGTGCCGAATTCTGTCGTAAAAATTATGTGCATGGTGGTGTTGGAATATGGGTTAGAAAGGAGCTTTTACAGTCCTGCTTCAAATTAAATGATTCCATTTCGTGCTAAGAAAAAGTGTTCGAATGTGCAATAATTAAAATTAAAACAGATAATAATACATTGTACTATATATGTGTAATTTATAGGTCTCCTGATTCAGACATAAACAAATTTATTGAACTTTTCGATGAAATGTTACATAAAATAAATGCCGAAAAAAATTGTAACCTAATTATCATGGGTGATTTAAATATCGATTTTCTCAAAAACTGTTCAAATCTGAGGAACTTATGGACTTATTTGACTCTTATAACCTGTTAAATATTGTAAAAAGTGCAACACGTATTACACAAACTTCATCTACAAGCTTAGATTACATCATAGTACATAAAACCTTCAAATACTTAGACTCAAATATCATAAATACTCTATTATCTGATCATCAGGGTCTAACCTTATCAATAATGGCAAATAAATGTAAACAAACAGATCATTGTACAACACGTCAGAGAATATTTAATCCATTTAATTCAAACTATATGTCCTATATGCTAAACGCCATGACTCTACCTGACATGATGCCAACGAATCCAAATGAAAATTTCAATAAATACTGGGAATATTTTCAATATTGTTTTGATGTCAGTTTTCCACTTATAAAGAAAAATGTCACATATAATAAATTCTCATTCAAATCATGGGTCACTCCGAACATTATAGAAGCTGGTAGGTTATTAAGAGAATTGTTTAAAACTAAAACCGGTAATGTTGAATTAGAAGAAAAATACAAAGCTTTAAAAAACCAACATCCAAAGGATATTAACCAGGCCAAAAAGCTTTATTTTTTGAAAGATATAGATCTTTCAACATGTACACAAAAAGAAATCTGGGCTGGTATAAACAAAATATTGAATAAAAATTTGAAAACAAGACAAAACATTACTTTGTGTCATGATAGTCTTACTATAGATACCCAGATACCAAGATACCCAGGAAATATTGAACATGTTCTCCAAGTTTTTTCTAAATTCTGTGCGGTCGAAACTATTTGTACACTTTGGTAATGACTTATCATCACAGGGTACTATATCCAAGAAAAATAATTTACAATCAATATTTCTATTTCCTACAACGGCCAAAGAAGTTTATAATAACATAATGACTCTTCCTAATAAGAAATCAACAGGCTCTGATGATGTACCAAATTCGATCCATAAGGAAAATGCAAATATTGTTTCTCTACATTTGGTGTCATTAATAAATGAGTCCATAGAGTCTGCTTAATTTTTAAACACATTAAAAACGTCAAAAATAAAACCCCTTTTTAAGCAAAGCGATCCTCAAAATATCGAAAATTATAGACCAATATCTTTACTATCCGCTTTTTCGAAGATTTTCGAAAAAATCATCTGCGATAGAATTGTCAATTTTCTTGAAAATAAAAAGTTACTGTACTGTGCACAGCATGGTTTTCGAGCAAATCATTCAACAGCCACAGCTATTTTCGACTTTTATGAATATCTCACCAAATCACTGGATCAAGGCTTGTATGTTATCGGGCTGTTTTTTGATCTAAGTGCAGCGTTCGATTGCGTCAATCACAAGTTTCTGCTGGAAAAACTCCACGCAATGGGAATTAGGGGAATTTGCAATACTCTAATCAGCTCGTACTTGGAAAATAGAAAATTTTTCGTCGAAATTGATTTTAAACGTTCTGAGTTGCCAAATATTAACATAGGAGTCCCTCAAGGAAGTACACTAGGTCCATTTCTTTTCAATTGTTATGTCAACGACCTAAAAGAACATTTAACTGTTGGAAGACTCATAATGTATGCTGACGATGTAACCGTTTTAGTGTCCGCAAAATGCATAAATGATGCACAACTATTGGCACATAAAGCAATTGACCAATTCAAGATGTGGTGTTTTACCAACCAGTTGATGATGAATGTTGAAGAAACCAGTATTTTAGATTTTAGGTTGAGAGTATGTAAGACGTTACAAACATTTGAAATAGACAATTATATATTGAATCATAAAACTAAATTTTTTGGTGTTGTGATAGACAATCAATTAAAGTTTAGTGAACAGGTCGCGATGGTGTGTTCAAAATTAAACAAGTTATATTATTAAATAAAAATCTTAAGACAATTTCTCGAAATTGATCAGTTGCTTACTTTCTATTACTCGAATGTCTACTCCACATTAAAATATGGAATTTTAATGTGGGGTAGAAGTGCAGAAGTGGGTAAAGTTTTTGTTATACAAAAGAAAATATTGCGCTGTATTTTTAAAATTGGTCAACGGGATTCATATAAAGATATTTTTAAAACAAACAAAATAATGACTTTTTGCAGCATATATGCTTACGAGTTGCTCACTTACATGAAGCAAAAAAATTATTTCATAACAAAATATACTTTTTATGATACGATATCAGTTATTGCATATAACTTCGATCACCGTACTACCTTTTTGAAAAATCACCAGTTTACATGGGTCAAAAATTGTATCAAAAACTTCCTTCTAAAATCCAATTGTGTAATGAGACTACTCAATTTAAAAGACTGCTCAAATTTCATTTACTAGGACTAGTGTCTTACGATATAAACGAAATAATGTAAACAAATTTGTAAACAGATATAATATGTTTTTTGTTGTTTGTATACCTGATTGTTTGACGTTTGTATACCTGTAAGGGTCTGAAAACAAATAAATTGATTATTATTATTATTCGATTCCCGCATATAATTGTGCTCTCAAAGAATTTTAACTACCTTTCAGTGGTGATTTCTCGAGTTATTTCACCACGATAAATATTTTTAACCATCAAAAACCGTTTAAAAATTTTATTAAAAATGTTAAATAGGAAAATTTAGGTATTGGCGTTGAACCGACGTAACGAAAATTTGAAATATATGAGTATGAGTACACGCCGTTTTTTTTAATAACTCCCACGTATTTTGAAAAAATAAATGGATATTCAAAATATGTAAAAATCTTTTATTGTTTCATTTCCCTATTTGCCCTATATGAAGAAATTGTGAAAACTTACACTGAGTTTTTCAACCTTATTTTCGAAACAGGTTGCATTCCTGACGACTTCCTAAAATCAAATTTTATTTCAATACCCAAAGTGAACAGAGCTATAAAGTGTGAAAAATTTAGAACTATAAGTCTTATAAATCATAGCATGAAAATATTCACAAAAATTATAGCAGAAAGAGTAAAAATAAGACTTGAAGCTGGTATCGATGCCGAACAAATGGGATTCAAAAAGGGATTTGGAACTCGAAATGCCTTATTTACACTGGAAAGACTAATAGAACGAGGAATGGAGGTACAGAAACACTGAAAAGATCAATTATAAAAAATAAAGACCTTCTTATAATCATTATCATGTATTGGGGACAATCAGCAACTTTAATAACAAATCATGGTTGTACAGAAACTATAAAAATAGAAAGAGGGGCGAGGCAAGGTTGTTTATTGTCTCCAATATTGTTTAATGTATACACTGAAAGCATTTTCCAAGAACTGAAGTCTTTGGATGGTAACAAAGTAGGTGGAAAAATATATAAGATATGCAGACGATACCATTCTTATAGCGGACAGTGGGGAGAATCTACAAACATTATTAGATAAAGTGTGTGAAATAAATAACTCAATAGGGATGGAGCTAAATTTAAAAGAGAATGTTTCAATGGTAGTCTCAAATAAGAAAGAGAAACCTAAAATAAATGTTAAAATAATGAACTTATTAAATCCGTGGAAAAACATCAGTAGCTTGGATCCTTAAAATTTAATAACGGAAAGTATGTAAATGGATTTAAAAGACGAATATCAATATCGAAGGCTAATTTTAACAAACTAAAAAAATGTGCTGTGCAACAACAACATAAGTATAAAAACCAAAAATAAAATTATACAAACATGTATGCTACCGGTGTTGTTGTACGGATATGAAAGCTAGAACATCAATAAAAGTTTATTTAAGGCCTTAGAAGCATGTGAAGTCTGGTTCTGGAGAAGGATCTTTAAAATTAAATGGAACGACTACCAACCAAATTCGAAAGTATAGAAGCGGACAAGTTTTTAAAACGTACATACGATCTTTAATATACAAAAGACTATAGATTTCTTCGGTCATGTTATAAGGAACGGAGAACTTGAATCAATCGTGGTAATGGGAAAAGTGGATGGAAAAAGAGGAAGAGGCAGAAGGCGTTAAGCTTCATTCGAAATCTACCTCTAAAACCACTTAGTTTACAACAAATTATACACAGAGCCTATAATAGGCAACAATGGAGAGACATGGTCGTCAACGTCTGTAAAGTCTGAGATTTGGTTTTTAAATTAAAAGATAGAGATGGTATGACGTTGTGCTGCGATTTTAAAAAACACTAGAAAACAATTTGTAACAGTTTATATTAAACTTTTTTTGTCTATCCATCCATTGTTAATATGGTTGCCTTTCAGTTATAGTATAAGATGCAGTTATATTGTACTTACCGAGGTGACTAGAATTTATTTCGCATTTAAGTAATATGTTTGAACATTTGTAACATTATCTTGATTTTTTTATATAAAAAATCCTACACATCTTGGCTAGGGATTGAACCCAAGTATTGAACACATACTAACAATGGATGGATTCATACAAACAGTTTGCAAAAACAGTAAAATATATGTAAATAGTAAATCTATAATATAAACAGCCATTTGTGTAATGTATGGATACAAATAGTAACCCACTTCTAGGCATACTAGAAGCTTGCGATTTCTTTCATTCGACGCTGAATAACGCCAAACGAACGGGAAAAATAAGAAAACTTTAATTAACGTTCGAACTTATTTTACTTCCACATTACGGAGAAAACTAAGTTTAAACTTCGCAATTGCCCTCCTCCCTCAAAAACCCCATTATTTCCATTCTCGGATATCGTTGAAAAACTGCATACGCTTAAAAATAACAGTTTTGATTCAATGCAATGAAATTATTTCGGGAACTAATATATTTGGTACATCTTTGCGCAGAAGTGGAAAGTGACATCCATCTATGCACAGAAGTGTAATATGACATCTATCGATGCGCAGTAATGTCGTATGGATCCAACCCACCACAGTAATGTTGTATGACGCATAACTATGCGCAGTAGTGTAAAATGAGGTTCATCTATGCGCAGTAGTGTAAAATGAAGGTCATCTATGCGCAGTAGTGTAAAATGAAGTGAAACAATGCGCAGTAGGGTAAAAGGAGATCCATCGATGCGCAATAAAGCAAAATAAGGACAATATTTGCGCGGTAGTCTAAAATGAGTTCCATACATGCGCAGTCTAATATAAGGTCTCTCAATGTACAGTAATGCCTTCCTCAGACAGTGAAAATGAATGATACACGTTCTACCATCGTATCTCGGGAGCTCAGTTTGGTGGAAGTCCGGTTTGGAATGCCATTGGTCTTGGGGCGGGAAATCCCCAGACAAGGTGAGTAAGATTTTTCAAATAACTAATATCAAAATAACGTAGCAAATGATGATAAGTAAAATATCATTCAGGACAAAAACTTGTCTTAACTTACTATTTAAAAATATTTTTTTTTAAATACGTACTACTTGTACTACTTGTAAAGTAATTTTATGAGGTTATAGCTTCTACATTTATGATGTTGATTTAAGGCGCCGTTTAAGATGATATTCAACATAGAATGGATATATAATAATGGAACTGTGTATTATAAGTGTATTATAGAGTGAACAATTTTCTAAAAGCATTAGTAACATTGTGAAAACGAACGTGTATGACCAAACTAAGATTTAAAAAAGGAGATCTTTCAACTTAACAAGTTAACCTGCAATTATTAAATGGCATGCAGTTATTAAAACAACATTATTGTTATAATGTAAAATTCAAAACAAATCGACGCAATTGTCAACAAATCAATTGTCAGGCAGAAACATCAACAAACAAAAATGTTATCAATGATGTAAACAAAAATTTGCAAGGAATAGGTGAACCAAATATACCACATCATACATATAGTGACAATTAAATTTACTGATAGAAATGCAATTTCATCAATATAGTCAAATGATACTAATGTCGATAAAATCAATAACACAAATAAGATTAACGACGTCGGCTTCAAAACTGTTACGTATAAGAAGAAAAAGTAAAAAGTTTTCCAATCATGTAAACAAAATCATAATCTAATTAATAAAAAAAATGTTTGAAGCCTTTCAAATGTGCAATACATCAGTCGTAATATAAATGAATTTGAAATTATTTTGGAATCTGAAGAAATAGATAACAGAACATTGGTGCTTGTGTTCAATCATAAAAATGGTAAACATTTCAAATTATAAATTATGTGCTTATTAAAATTCCCGGAATTCTCGGAATTAGCATACGATGGTATTGATATTTGGATTAAAACAAGATTCGCTAAGCAGTGTTGTGTGTTAAATTTTGTCTGATAATGTCTTTAAGTGTTCTGGCATTAAAATAAAAATAAATAATATAGTTTATTATATATGTGTAATATACAGGTCACCGAACTCTCTTGATAAATTTATGATACTTTTTGATGATTTATTAAATACTATTAAAATAGAATACTAATAATATAATAATTATGGGTTATTCAAACATTGAGTTCATCAAAAACAACAAACATAAATAATAAACATTTCTGATCTATTAAATTGTCATAATCTTCTCAATATTTGTAAATGGTCCTACTCCTATTTGTAAATCATCGTCTACTGGATTGGATTATAATGTTATTTAAAAAAACTTAATATTAAGAAATCATAAAATTTAGATATTATCCGATCAAAAGGGACAAATCCTATCCTTTGATATAATTAAACATCATGAAACAAACACTTATTTAATTCACCAACGAATTTTCAACCAATTTAACTCAGATTTTATGCCACATATGTTAGATATGATTTGCCTCGAAGTATTGTCGGCTGATGTTAATAATAATTTTGTTTTTTTGGAAAATTTTAAACATTGATTTGAGCGTAGTTTTATACCTGTGAAACCACAGATAAACGCACACAATTGTTCTCATCCGAGTAGTCCTGGGTATTTCCGACCATTATTAAGAATAGTAATCTACTTTAGAAATTATTTAAATTAAAAGCCAATAACACAGAATTAGAGCAAAATAAAAAAATTTTTTTAAACAACATAAAATTAATGTACAAGTAACAAAAAACAAAATCTATTGAAAGATATCTTGCTTGCGTCATGTAGCCAAACAAATCTGGAACGGAATCAATTAAATATTTAAAACAAAATTCAAAGAGCCATGAGCCATGAAAATTCAATGGACAATGTAACAATTACGTTCCGGAACATTCTTAGTAATGATATTGAAGAAATATTAAAAAAGTTTTCTGATTTTTTCCACTGCTCCGTGAAAAGAAACTTCAAAACATTTTGGTTAAAAATCGTTCCCTCTGGGTACAAAATATTATGAACACTTAACGAAATAATTAGATCATGGTCAATATGTAGTTATGTAGGCATGTTCTTTGACTTAAGGGCAGCGTTTGATTCAGTGAATCATAAATATCTCTTAGAAAAGTTAAAATCAATGGAAATCAGGGGAATTTGCAATGACCTCATACCATAATATTCAACAAGTAGAAGAGTCAAGTCACTCCTGGCGCATACTTCCATATTGTCCACTAGAGGCATTGGTGGCGCTGCGATCAGTGTTTGTGGTTCGGAACTTTGCTAAGCGAGTGGAGGGGTAGGGGCGTGTGCTCTGAAAGGATCTGATCTCGGCTAACTTTGGAGGATGGTATTGGTGGGGGCGCTGCGATCGTATTGGCGCGAGATTTAATTGGGAGAAGTCAATTGATAACCATAGCAGGTGGTTTGTTGTGACGTAAGTGGGAACCTTGAACATGTCAGAACATGTCATGTTATTTCTGTAATTAGTTTTGTTGAAATTAACAAGAACTGAATTTTGCTGATTCGGTAAATTTCCGTTTATTGTAATGATATAACTTATTACATAAAAATTGTCTATTAATCAAAATTCCAATACAGTTATCACATCTTTTCTCCAGAACACAATATCAGCACCTCTGATCATATTACAATGTAGTTGTTTTCATTTTTTTTGTCAGCGTGTCCTTTGATATATGATCCCATATCTGATAATTGATGACTTTCGCACGTGTTTTGATTGTGGTAATTCTCGAGGGTTATGATGTGTTTCAACAGAAAATTAATATACGTATATCAGCACCTCTATTCTTATTACAATGTATTTCTTTCCCGGAATCCTTTCCAAATAATACTTTTTTTTTCTGTATAATTATAGTATTGACGTGTTTATGTGTGTGTGTGTGTGTGATATGTTTTAATAGATAAAAATGTCATAATTAGTGTATTAATTATAAAATTTTAATGTGGATGTAATAGTGATGACAGATATTTCTTCATTCACATGCATGATAATTTTTAATCAATAAAACTGCTTTTTTTTGTTGGCGTGTGCTTTGATGTATAAAAATGGTTATATTTGAATATCGTTAACGATTTTTAGTTAAATGATGATCATACAAAATGGTTGTGTGGGAGATAAAAATTAGGAGGGAATAATTGTATAAAACGATAATACACAAAGTAACAAATAACATATCAAAAACTACTTTAGTTTTGAAATATTATTAAAAAGTAAAACAAAAAAACAATGGACGCAGCCGACCTCAAACTATTGGAGAGATGCTGTTTGAAGCCAGCTATTAAAACGGGGGACTTACCAATGAGGGAAAAGATTCCCATCAGTAAACTGGAGAGGGTAACCATCAAATATGGCGATCAGATAAAGGCGTCCACCGTCGCTTTTATAAATGGATGGGGATATAGTGGTGAAATCAGTTTTCTTATCGAGTCGTTATAATATACTTACCGATAAAAAAATAAATACCATCAATTCAACACCTTCATTTATGCGTGATGAGGATCAAGTTGGTCTTAGCTGGCAAATATCAATATAACATTATGAGTAACCGGTGAAAAAAATCACAACGATTGTTTTAATCTACCTATTATTATAATATTTAAAATTTTTTATTTTTAAATTTAATACCACTATGGATACATACAATTTACATGGCGTTTATTTTAATTATTTACCCATAATGGTATGCAATGTCACTGAAAAATCACATTGATCTATTTGAAAATATGGAGAAGCATGGAATATATCGAAAAAAATTTAATGTGAGTATTTACTTTTCTTATGCTTATCGATTTTTTATAACAATAAAATTTATTTATTATAGATGAAATTTTATCAACTTATGGATGCATGTCGTTGGAGCATCCCCAAAAAGTTATTAGAGGCTATGATACATTATGTTTTGGAAATTGATGATTGGATCCTACTTTATTTGAAAATTACGTTAAGAAATATATATGGTATGCAACTGATTTCGATAAGTTTGAAAAACTACTATATGAATGTTGTAATGATTTTACTTGTGGAAGTTACTTGAGAAAGAATTGGGATACATACGATATACGTCAAAAAGAATGGGTCGGCATAAGTGGTAGAATAGACAACAAAATGTTTGTGTGGTATAAAGTTATGGACCCTTATATCTTATGTCGAATGCTGTATCAGCAACTTGAAACTATTCCAGAATGGTTTGAACCTTGTATATATGCTACAAATTGTAATCGAATTGATTCATGTAATTTTAGTTGATTAAACGAGCATGACTGTATTTGAATATTCATATACAATAAAAAACACTTATAATTAGTCTTTGTTTAATTTTAGACTGTACCCCCCATTATGTGTTTTTCAGATTTAAAATACCTTGTTTGTTGGTAAGTAGCATTTTACCATCAAGGAATCTCAAGTTAGAAACATGAATAGAGCCAGTAATATTAGCATTACAACAATATTTTTATATTGTTTTGTGTCACTGAAAAGTGCTTCAATGCGATTTCATGATCATATAAATCCGGTACACAATCACATTGAGAACTCTGATTTTCAAATAGTAAGCAATAATGGTTTTCTGAAGAAAACTTATAATAATTTTTATATGAATTAAAGTGGAATTCGTGTACATAATATGACTTCGAAACCGAATGTTATAGAAGACACATTGAAATTTTATTATAATAAAGCATCAAAACCACATTCTGATGGTGAAAAACCGGGGCCCGAAAGAATCCATGGCAACTAGATCAAGCAAATGAATTTCTTCCATGGGATAATTCTGGTATTTTATCCGAGGAAAATTATTATGACTTATTTATGCAACATACACAAATGGATTCTTCTTCATGTCAGTATTTATCAGATGTTCGATTAAAACTTCGAAAAATTATAAAAACAATTCTCAAATATTGTAAACGATAATGAAATTACTGTTATAAGTAATTAGATATTTTTATAATAAAAACATTAAAAAAATTGTATCACGTTTATTTTACATAATACAAAATAAAAAATGAAATAATATTATAAAAGATTAAACAGATTATTAGAGAAGAGGATGTGTGCTAGAAACTAACCATTTCGATAGCGACCATCATTAAGGAAGAAATTTTTCATTATTACTACAAAACCACTAGGAGAAGTCCAACAATGACTGCATACATCACGAAGTTTTTGAACATTCATATCAGAGCCCCCTATATGATCATCGAAGACTTGTTTTAAATTCAAATCATCAGATTTGAATAATACCAAACAATTTGTATTGTCCCTTATGTTATGCTTTGGAACATGTGCATAGCTCTGACAAAGGTAAAAACAATCAATTTTTCTATTCCGGCCCAAACTAAAGAATTTTCTGATTCGTTCTTGTGAATGGCAGCTCACATCATCCAAAATGAATAGAATTTGTTCACGTGCTTCATTCGGATCAAGAATTTCACTAGTATCACTTAATGGAAAATATTCAACTCCCTCCACTAGTTTTAAAATATCTTCAAGTAATTGATATTTTTCTGGATAAAGAGATTTACATTTTCATGATAAATTAAGTTTAGCATAAGATTTGTTTTACCACAGCCACTAGGACCACATATTATTGTTCGTAGTGAATCTGAAAATAGGGGGCCATGATAGGAGTGTTTATCTGTATTATTGGGTACTATTAAATCTTTAACAATGAGTGAATGCTGTTGTTTATGAAAGCGCATTTTTCAGACTACTAAAACTAAAATATAAAAACAACTCATTTAAATTGACGTGAACATGATTGCTTGAAACATTTCGAAGTATGCCTCGTTCGAGGACACATCAAAGAAAAGGTATTGTTAATACACTTATAAATAAATTACTGATTGAGTAACACATACCAACTTATAAATATTGTGGACCGGGCACTAAGCTAAAGGAACGATTAGCACGTGGTATGGTGCATGATATCGCTTACTCAAAAAGTACAGATTTAAAGCAGCGTCATCTGGGGGATAAACAATTAGGTGAAGCCGCTTGGAAACGTACAAAGGCCTCCGATTCAACAGTTGGTGAAAGGACAGCGGCTCTATTCGTCACTGGCGCTATGAAAACAAAACTGCTCTTGGTATGGGATTGAAGACCAAAAAGAAGAAGAAGATGCAGACAAAGAAGAGATAGAGTTCGCAGTTTCGCAGAGATAGAGTTTTGCAGTAGAGATTGCGAAAGCTGCAGTACGCGGCCAACGTATTAAAACATCAACACGTGTAATACCAGTTCCAAAATCTAGTGGTGTGCTTCCAATAATTCCCATATCTGCTGGACTCTCTGCTATTGGAGCTTAAGCTGGTGGGGCGTCAGCTATTGCAAAAGCTGTAACAAATTTAAGAGTGCACGTGAACAACTTAGTGAGAGTCAACGTCATAATAAAACATTGGAGGCTATAGCAATGGGTAAAGGCTAGTATTTAAAACCTTACAACAGGGGTATGGGGCTAAACCTAACAAAAACTAATAGCGACGCTACCACGCAGAGCACTTTATGATACGGAACTGCGTGAGTATGCTAAAAAATTAAAGATTCCGTGTTTTCGTGGTGTTTTTATGCGTGACACCCAACCCAAATCTCTAAACAAAAATGAGACGGGAATTGTCAATCACGATATAGCCGAGAATAAAGGAACTTATTGGACGGCGTATACAAAATTTAATAAGAATGTTATCTATTTTGATAGCTTTGGTAACCTTCAGCTGCCGCAAGAGTTAATAAAATGCTTTAAAGGATGTGATATCCGGAATAATTTTAATCAAGAACAAAAATTCAATACTACAATATGTGGACATTTATGTTAAAAAGTTTTGTTGGATAAATAAACCATCACGTGCTACAAACTTATCATTTATCAATATGTCTTTCATGTTAACGTTCACAGGTTATAGTTCTGTTTTAACAATAGACTATTTTCCACCTATTGATTTAGATAAAAATTCGAACTATGTGATGGGGCTAGTGGACTTACAAACATATAATGCTATTCGTAATGTTGATACTACGAATAATAAATTTTATTATAATTTATGAGACTGATAATATGGTAATTGAAATATCTGATCACATGAGAGTGATCACATTTCACGTTACTTTAGTAATTCTCTAGATGGAGAAGCAACTATTCTTTTGCATGCCAACACAAACACCCTTAAATGAGAAAAATAATGTGCACAAAAATGATAAATTTCAAACCATCGAATTCAATTAGTCAAATGTTGGGCTTCAAAAATCAAAAACTTAGTGCAGATAAAGTAAAATGGGATAAAGTGTTAGGCTTTGATTCTTCACACAATTCATATATTCATGAAAAAAGTCTACTCGCATAAATGTGAGGTTGAGTTTTGTTTTGTGAACACACATATGATACAGATAATAATATTTTATTATGATCGAGAAAAAATAAATAAAAATATTTATATATTTATATATATATATCGTATACTACTGTTATTTTTATAATATTTATAAAAAATTTTGATATCTTATCTAATACATTAAGTTATTATACAATTTATTTATAATTGTTATTGTTTGGGCATTCGTTAAAGGCTTGATACAACCCTGTCGTTTTGAGAATGATTAAATATAGTGTACAAAATTTTGGTTAATTTTGCGCATTAAAAACAAGTTGTTTTTTTCTAGTCTGAGAGCAATAAGTCGATTATTTGTTTTTTCAGTTCATATAGTCTAGAGTTAATAGTTCTCGTTCTAATAAAAGTTTTTAATTTAAAAGTGAAATTGTACGGTCCACAATTTGACATAGTGAATACAAAGTGAACAAATAATCTAAAATTAACAAACATTTTGATATTTAACGCCAGCTAAAGATTCTGCATCCACGTGGTAGGATAATTAACTTCCCGCGTAGGATAATTAACTTCCCGCTTTTTCCTATTTTATCCAACCTATAGGTAATTATCTCACAACGCGTGCTGCACCGACATTGGAGAAATTAAGGTAAACCAATCTTACAGATCTCTTTAATTTTGGATTATCTTAGTTCTTATCACAAAAAATAACATTTTATACAGTCCGCTAAAATATTATAGTATATTTTATATCGAAATTTAGGCCGAAACTTTGAGCCCGATAGAATTCTTGCGAATAAAATTTAAATTGCGATTGGTTAATAGTTTAGAAAATTCGCAATTAGCATAGTGATATTTAGTATCAATTTTCAAACGGTTTGTTGCTCTCATTTCAAGAAAAATTATCGACTATTTAGATAGATTCTCACGGTTTCTTAAAATCGCTTATATTTAGAATAAATATTATTGCACAATTTCGTGTTTAAAATTTGGATTTAATTGCTATTTTCAAAATATCTTCATAAAGGAATATATTATTTCATACATATTTTGTCCAAGAATATTTGAAAAATAAAAAATAAATGTATTACATAATAGTACTATTTTGATTACGCATTTGAATAATAATCAATTTTGATAATTTAATAGTCATTTCAGTAAATATTTTTATTGAAGTTATAGAAATACAATTTCATAGTTTGTTCTGTTTACAAAACCAAAACATACCCCTGATTTCTCTATTACACCTGTAGTCAACAGTTATCTTAATTCATCAGTAGTTATTTCATTATTTGAGTTTTAAACAGCTTGAAACTTTATTCTGGTAGAAAAACTAATTGCAGCATCTTCGAATAAATTCAAAATGCCAACCGATGAGCAATTAACAACCCAAGTAAAAGTTATACGTGCTAAGCAACAGCAACTGTTCACACGTCTTCAAAATCTGTTTACCGAAAGTTAAAAAGTCGCCAACCCTATAAATTTAAAAAATTTCCAAATTAGATTAAAAACACTTTCTCAAACAAAAGAGAGGTATGACACAATAGTTCGGGAAATTAATCAAATAGAATTGAGATTAGATGAAAATTTCATTCCTGATTTTTCGACGATGGAATCCTTTGATGAAATTTTATGTAATATTCAAAGTGTAGCTGATTCGATTTCTGAGCCCACAAGTGCGACTTCTAATTCTAGGCCAACGGATCAATCGAGTTCTAGTGGGTTTGCAGTTAAAAGTACCCCACGATTACCACAAATTCCATTACCAGTTTTTAATAGTGATATTAAAGAATGGCCCACTTATTTTGAATTGTTAAATTCATTAATTGACCAAAATCAGAAATTGAAAACCGTGGATAAGGCTCATTATTTGTTCGGCAGTATATTTGGTAGTGCAAAGAACATTTGTGGTGGCTTAACTCCAAATGAAAGTAATTACTCAGTAGTGTGGAACGCTCTTGTAGACAAATATCAAGATAAACGTAAACAAGCAAACGCCTATTTAGAAAAAATTCTTAAATTCAAAACGTGTCAAACGGATTCCGTTGCAAATTGGAGATTTTATTTTAGCTTTCGTGGCGTTGTCAATATTGGATTCTCAGAGTTGTCGGACTTTTGAGATGAAAAATAACTCGTCAGAACTACCTACTTATAACAAAGTTATAAACTTTGTAAAATCTCATATGAAAGTGCTTAGTAATACTGATAGCGGCAAAATTTAAGCTTATAAAAGCAATTTAGATAGAGTCAAGTCAAAGCCTCAAGCTTTCATGATTCACGACTCCGAAAAGAAATGTATAGTGTGCTGTCAGGAAAACATGAGGTGTATCAATGTCCACAGTTTATAAAATTGAGTCCGAAATTACGATTTGTGCTTCTGAAAAAATCCAAACTATGTTTGAATTGCCTTTCTTCGCATAAAATTAATTGTCGTTCGAAATTTAATTGTTCCACTTGCAAACTTCCAACTTCTAAACCGTCGGATTCTGTCAGTCCTGCACTTGACCCCCCTAGTACTCTTTCCAACAGCAGTAATATTGCAGGGGATGCAATTGCAAGTAGCTATTGTGCGATGGATAGTGAAAATTACGTTCATAATTCTACAGCGTTGTTATCAACGGTATCAGTCAATTTTATAGATATATTTAGAAAGATTTACAAATTACGATTTATTTTAGATTCGGCTAGTCAAACTAATTTTATAGTAAGAAACACTTGTAATAAATTAAATTTGAGCGAGAAAAAAGCACATAGATTCATTTTAGGTCTTGGATCAAATGCAAACTCTGTGGAAGGTTATGTTAAAATTGTTGTTTCGTCGCAAATAAATAGTAATGAAAAGCATTCGTTAAATATGCCCGTTATAGAAAAGGTTTCCAATAATCTCCCCAATTTAAGAATAAATTTGACAAGGCTATCGTATCTACAAAATTTACCCTTAGCTGACTCTTCTTTTCATGTACCCGGGGAGATAGATGGAATTCTAGGTGCTGAAGTTTTTGCTTCAGTAATTGGGCAAAACAAAGTAGAAGGACCACTTGGTTGTCCAACTGCGTTAGACACAAGTCTTGGATATGTTATAGTCGGAAATGCACCTATTTTACCCTCTATTTTAGATCCACCACCTTACTGTAGTGTAGTTGAGCTAAGTGTAGAGGACATTCTTCAGCGCCAATTCTCAACGCAGACGATGTTGCATGCGAAAAAATTTATACATCAACTATGAAGCGCGAGCCAAGTGGTACATATATTGTAGCACTACCTTTCAAAGAAGAACCGTCCGTTTTGGGTGATTCGTACACCGCAGCTTGTAGACGACTAATAACAATAGAAAAGCGATTAGAAAATTCTCCTGACTTGCGACTAAAATATAATAAGGCCATGCAAAATTTTATAGCAGAAAATCATACAGTTAAAACTGCAGATAGTTTACCCAAATATCCTGGATATTATACACCCCACCATGGTGTATATAAAGCTTGGTCTTCAACTTCTTTACGCATAGATTTTGATGCTAGTTGTAAAACGTCAACATCGAAATCCTTAAATGATATTCTGTATGTTGGTCCAAAATTACATTCGGATGTATTCGTATTTTTACTAAATTTTCGGCTGTTTGCAATTGCTATGACAGCAGACATTTCCCCAATGTATAGGCAAATTAAAATTCACGAATCACATAGACGATATCAACGACTAGTTTGGAGATTTTCGAAAAATGAACATATATCGATTTATGAAATTTCAGTGGTTGCGTTTGGTGTAACTTCCTCCAGTTCAACGCAGTAAAGAACGACATGTATGTAGATGATTTTGTAACTATTGTTCAGGATACTTAAACTGCTATTAAATTATTTCAAGAAATGGTCAATTTATGTGAATCTGGTGGTTTTCCAATAGTTAAGTGGAATACTAATTCAAAAGTTTTATTAAATAGTATTCCGGAAAAGATTCGCTTGAATCATACTTTAGAATTTAATAGTGGTCAAATGCAAAGTGTTGTAGGTCTGCAATGGGATCCTGAGTCGGACACTTTGTCTTTTAAGATAAATTCGGTGAATCATAAATGCACTTAGAGAAATATTTTATCCACGATAGCACGCATTTTCGATCCTCTCGGAATTATAGCACTGGTGATACTTCAGGCTAAATTAATGATTCAAAAGATTAATGATTAGCGTATCAGGTGGGAAAGTCCTGTGAATCAGCCCTCCACAACCTAACATACAGGATTGGGAAGGGTTTCGCAAGGAAACAAACCACCTTGTGCGTTTTTCTTGACAAAGAGGGGGCATTTGACAATGCTTCTTACAATTCCATGGTTGATTCTGCCTGGTCGGCACAGAGTGGAGACACCTTTTGCAGATGGATAAAATCTATGCTGATAAGAAGAAGAATACAAATTATTTGGAGAGTCTGTCACTGTGAGAGCCAAAATGGGATGTCCGCAGGGTGGTGTTTCATCCCCACTTCTGTGGAGCCTGACGGTGAACAGCTTACTGACAAACCTCAACCAAAATGGATACTACACACAGGGATGCGCGTACGGCATTGTAATTGCAATGCAGAGACCCCGTGAAGGCACAATCTGAGAGCTGATGCAAAACGCTCTAAGAATCGCACAAGAATGGTGTATCAATCAGAGATTGAAAATAAACCCTGAAAAGACCGCACTAATACCATTCACTCGTAAAAGGAAGGTGGTTAACATAAAACCGTCAATCCTCTTCGGTGGAAGATTACCGATCACAAGGGAAACCAAGTTCTTAGGAGTAATGCTGGACTCTAAACTAACATGGAACCCTCATCTGGAATATATAACAAATAAGAGCAAATCTTCTATCATGCTTTGCAAGAGAGCGTGTTGAAAAGTCTGCTCTAGAAACCTACCTCTAGAAGATGTCGATAATCTCATTTTATCCATAAGTGTAGATTTATCAGATAATAAGAAATTTTCATATTCTTTAAACCATATATAACAGCTTATTTATTAAAAAATCAAACTGAAACTCCGATACGTGAAAATAAAAATATTATGTACTATCCTGTAAGAAACATTTTATGAACAAATTACATTAAATAATTTATTCGAATGTTTTTATACACTGTTTCAATATACTTAACTTACGAAACCTGATCAGTTATATGCTTATGATCTATCACAAGTCTACCCTGATATAACTAAGATAGTTTTAAACAATTAATTAATTACTTTTAGTCAAAGTCAGATATTGAAATTAATAGAACTCATTCTAAAACAGAAATTATCAAAAATAGGTAACAACAACAAAAATTATTAAAAGAAGCACATGCTGATCTACTCGCAGGTCATAAAGGTGTGAAAAACACAAATAAAAAACTTAGACACAGATTCTTTTGGAAAACAATAACTCGCGACGTCGAAAATTATGTTTAATCCTGCGAAATATGTCAAAAGAATAAAATTCCTCGTAATACTAAACCCTCTCAAGTAATCACGGATGCCCCACTAAATTCAATGAAATGATTGCATTAGATGTAATGGGTCCTTTCCCAATTACTGATGCCAACAATCGATACATTCTATACCGGAAACCAATGCAGAATTCACAGCTAGCAAATTATTGGAACATTGTACCAAATATGGATTTTCTACATCCATTCTTACAGACAATGGTACAAATTTCCAAACTATAAAAGAAATAAATAAACTTCTGTCCATCAAACACAAACAAACTACCCCTTACAATCCCGAATTTAATGGTAGCATAGAAAGAAGCCACCAAGAATTAAAATCAAATTTTATGAGCTATGCTAATAACAATCAAAACGATTCGGACTATTATGCCAACTTTGCAGTTTATTCATATAATACTACCGAAAATAGACATACAAAATTTACCCCATAAGACCTAGTATTTGGTGAAAAACCTTAACTAATTATTAGTAAAACTAAATTACCTACTTACGATCACTTAGCTCAAAACGTGTCAAACAAAATCGATTCCATAATAAAAATAAGGAACAAAAAATAACAATTCAAACATTGCATTCAAAAAAGTTGATAAAGTGTTAGTACGCGATGAGATGAAGCGAAACGCTAAAAACAAATCACAACAAAAATATTTAGGACCTCATGTCATTCTCAAAACATGGGATGAAAAGCATGTAGGTTTATTAGACCAAACCTACTAACGTAAAAATAGATGGATACATTTTAAACATCTGAAAATCTTCCTTTCAGATGATCCTGATCTTCTCCCTGATACTGCTAATACGCATAACGATGATCAGGTACAAGTCGAGACAATTAAATCAAACGGCGTTTACTTCGATCACATTGGAGAAGCCAAAATTATTAAAAATTATCTAAATCTAGTACATTATTATAATATTATTTAGAAACTCAAAGAAAACTATGCATTTATCAAAACAAAAATAATAATTGCATAATCACATTTGAATTATTTAAATTCGAAAACAATGAATATTGTGATAGGTTCAAAGATTTAGAAAATAGTTATTTCCAAACCCAATGTAAAAAACGCGAAATTCGTTACGAACACGAATGGTTTGGCACAATAGGGAACATATGGCATAAACCCACTGGTAATCCAGAGGCCACAGATTCAGAATTTTTATTCAACAATGTCAATAAGCATTGAAAAAAAAGCAAAGAACAAAATAACGGAAACAATATTCTTCAAAGTCAAGTCAGAATCATTACAGACTTGACTCAAGCAAATAAAACTCAAAAACAGTTTGGCGTAATCGAAAATAAAATGAATGAAATAACTTTAAAAACAAACGGTAACGCAGATACAATAGAAGAAAATAAACAAATATTATTTTTAAATCAAAGCGAAATTTTATTGAAAGAAAGTTTGTCTTTAATCAAATCTCATCTTGACAACTTTGAACAATCAATTACATTAGCTACACACAATTTGGTTAATTTTGACATACTACCCCCTCGAATATTAATAAAATAATTACAAAATGCTACAAACTTAAATTTACAATTTGAACCTTTATACTGCAATATCGAATACTATTACTGAAACTTAAAACACAGTCTGATAATAAATATAAAAATTATTTAGTAATTATTAACTTGACGAATTTACACTTTATGGGCTCCACAGACGTGCAACATTGAACAGCAACATTGAAGTGCAACTAGCATGTTGCTGTGTGTGTGTACTGGTTGCAGCAACAAAAAACATGACCTTGAACGGTTGCTGCAACATTAAAAATTATTTGATATTTAGTAGGAGGAGTTAAATGTTCATATACAAAATACCTATATTGGTTACAATTTACATTATATATAATATATACAGTGTGTCTACTTAAGTTGGCTCCATATGGAAAAAGTTTACGAAAAAAAGTTATCCTTTATAAAAATTTCTGCTTTCGAAAATATTAACATGCCGCTATTTACTTTTGACATCGAATGTACAGGGTATGCAGAAATTGAAAAAGTTCGATAGGAATTTTTTTTCCACTTCCATTTTAAATTAAATTTTGCAAATCCTACTTATAAAACACGTTATCTGTTATTCTAATTAACCAGTCATCGTACTTCAAATGTTTATTTGCTGATTTGAAACATTTTGAATGATATGTAACAAAATAATGAATACAGAACATTTATTTTTGGTACATTACATTACAAATACAATTATTATTGTTGACGTAAGTAACAACAGTTACCTTCAGTTCGTTTTTGCCTCAACGTATCCACCTTCGCGTTCCATACATGTAATTGTCCTTTTACAAAATTATTTAAATCCACTCCTACATATCTCGGGAGTGATTTCTTGAACCGTTTCCCGTATAATCTGTTCTATATGGTCTACATTTTGAACAAAAATATACAAAATTTAATTTAAAATTGAAGTGGTCAACACATTCCTATCGAACTTTTTCAATTTTTAGACACCCTATACATTTGATGTCAAAAGTGAATAGCCGAATATTAATATTTTCGAATGCAGAGATTTACTTTTACAGAAGAATAACTTTTTTTCGTAAACATAATAATAAAAAAATTTTCCATATGGAGCCAACTTCAGTAGACACACTGTATATATATATTTTTTTTGTATATTTTTTACTAGAGATAAATACATATAAATAAACTATACAAATTAAATGAGATAGATAGAGACATGATGAGAAATGATTTAATTTTTATGACTTGAGTCATAAAATAATAAAAATTAAATTTTATGATCCCAAACTTTGGTTGCAGCGTCTGTACTGAAAATATTTTATAGGCGGAGTTCAATGTTGCTGCAACCAAGTTCTGTGTCTATTCTGTACTTTACCACACATACCCTTTACCACAATGAGATCATTTGATAAATAACATCTACCAAATCATACAAATAAATAAACCCATTTTACTCACAAGCAACGATTGATACTACATTGTCAAAAACTCTTGATGATTGTAAAGAATACCAAAAGAACCCTTTTTTATGTAAAAAACAAATAATATACAAACAGACATCAGAAAATAGTGAAACAAAGCTATTTGAAACTACAACTCACAAGATGCTAATGGAAAACAAATTCATGACAATCAATGGTTACTATTCAGTTAAAATACAGTCAAATTATCAATACTTTGCAACGAAACATAAACAAAAACTTTGGAAGTCCACAAAGAAATTCAAAAATTAATATTGCCAAATTCATGTCAAGCTAAATCAAAAACTATGGAAATATCAACAAACAAAATTATCTTATCAAGAATCTTCACTGATTTCCTGCCAAATTTAAAATTAGAATACTGCGAAATTTGTAGAAACAAAACTCATCGCATAAAGCATATTCCACCAATTCAACTTCAGTACGATTCATTGGAAAAATTACACATCAATAACGATAAACTAATCGAAATGGACCAAAAGCTATACGCAGAAATTCAAGAACATGTAAAATTTCTTGGACATAGTTACTCAACTACAAACAGGTTTTCGATTAAACTCACCGCATTTTAATAACATTTTCAATTACATTATTAGGACATTGGAAATGTGGAATCATATCACTAATCTTACGTTGTTTCTCTTGAAAAAACAATAGCTGCACAACTATACCCTGCATCAAAATCTTCAATCAATGTAATAATAAACGAAAAGTCGAACCAATAGTTACATTCCAGGCAAGCGCTCCATATGCAGAAGAAAATCAATATGCAATTATCCCGAGGCAGAATTCATAACGGGATTATCAAACCATGACCCCAAAAAGAAAGCCCATGAAAGACCTAAAACCTTTCAGACCCTAGCCTTTCTCTAACAAGGGAGGATTGACGGAAGTCGATTTCCTGTCATTTACTTTATAAAATGAAACATTATTTTCCAGGATTTTTGCAGATCCATCAAATTTATTATTATATTATATTATTAATGTTGATTCTTTGTCAAATTTGTAAAAAAAATCATATAAATTTGTAACAATTTATATTGTAAGTTCAATGTTTTGGCTATACTGTAGTATAGCCAAAACAATAGTACGTTTGCAGATTAATAAAAATTGATTAAGTGAATTTTTTGGATTATTATTTTTAACACATTAGAATATTTTGTCAGTACAACAATAAGAATATTTTGAATTCAAAGAGGTATTAAGTAAATTAAAGTTGAAATTGTAACTTGGTAAAATTGTAAGTTAAAACGAGTAAGTCATTTACTAGTTATTGACTAAGTAAAACAAATTAGCGACCGGTGACAATAAGGTATTGTTGGACTTTAGAATTTATTTTAAACACCGATAAATTTGAAGTCACGACAATATATTTAAATATATTAAATATCGATATACATACATACATACATACAAAGATATATATATATATATATATATATATATATATATATATATATATATATATATATATATATATATATATATATATATATAGTCGAAAATTGAAAAGAAATGAATAGCTGCTTTTGATTTAAAGTTTTACTTTTTGTTTTTAATAAAAAAAAAAAAGAAATTGGAAAAAATTATCAGATATAATTTAATTAGAAAAAAATCAAAAGTCTCAGATAATCTGTCTCAATACAGATTGAATGTTTTTGATAAATAACATAAATAGATACACAAATAAATAATTCAAAAAAAACAAGCTTGTTATTATGTGTTATGAATATCTTATGTATTGCAAAATTGTGTTTAATAAAGCCCTGTGGCACTCTTTATGGAGCAGGGGCCTTCCTCTGTGAAGAGGGGTATTGGTTTAGATCATCTAAGTTTGATTCTGATCCTTTCTCCTTTGGCTTGTGTCCCCATATTATCATGAAATATTCCATTCCTAGATCTTTTCCACCATTTCGCTCCATTTGGTCCTGTTCTTTGCATCTCTTGTCCAAAGACTACCACATATCTTTCTTATTTCGTCTCTCCACCTTTTCTTTTGCCTTCCCCGGTTTCTTTTCCTGTCTAAGGGTGCCCACTCTGTAAGTTTTTTACTCCACTTACTTTCATCTGTTCTTATAACATGGCCAGCCCATTTGAACTTAAACTTCTTTATTACCTTCTCAACCCGTTTTGTTCTTAATTTGCTAGTTATATCTATATTTCTGATTCTTTGTTCTTTTCGTATATTCAAGACGTATCTTTGCATTTTATTTTGGGTGCTAGATATTTTATTTTCGTTTACTTGAGTTAAAGCCCATGTTTGGCATCCATAAAATAAAGATGGCAAGATACAGCTTTGTAAACTTTTGGATTTTGTGATTGTTGTGTGGTTGCCCTTAACTATATTCTTAAGTGAGCAATATCTTTTGCAAGCTGACGTGATTCTTCTGTGGGTTTATTGCGTCTGCCAGTCCTTAATTGATATTATCTGTCCCAGGTAAATGTACTCGCTAACGTAATCCACTATTTGATTGTCCAGTAAGAGAGGCTGCTTCATCGAGTTTGTCATGACCTTTGTTTTTAAAGGGTTCATTTCTAATCCTCTCATCTTGCTAGCATTGTTCAAATCACCCATCATTCCTTCTAGTTCTTGTGCGGAGCTTGCGAAAAGAGCAATATCATCCGCGAATCTGAGATTGCTTAGGTAAGTGCTATCTATTCTAAGACCATGAGTTTCCCAGTCCTGCTCAAGGAAGATTCCTTGTAAGACTACATTGAATAGATCTGGTGACAGGGGACAACCTTATTTTACTCCCTTCTTTACTTTGAAGTGCCTTCCGTTGTTGTCAAATGTTATATACGCATTGTTGTTTTCGTATATTTTTTTAATAATGGTAACATAGATGTTTTCTATTCTGCAGTTCTCGAGAGCCTTCCATATGTATTGGTGTTTGATTGAATCGAAAGCTAGCGAATCTGTTAAGTGCACGGTTAAATATTAAACAGGATGGGTGTCGCACTGGTTCGATGCCTATAACAGTATTATAATTTTTAATTAATTTTATAAATAATCCGAACCACCAACTGCGCCCATGGTTGTTGATAAACTGGATTCTTCGAGAACCCTCCATGCGAAAATATGTTTCACAAAAAAATATTTATTCAAAACAACAACCATATTCTAGAAAGATCTTTGACGGGTATATAAACCGGCGGCCAGTGTTGATTCAAATCAGTTTTAAATCGACTGTTGTTTGATTCGGTTCAAAGTATATAATTAACTATTGTTCGATTTAGATCAAGTTAAAGATTAAGTTAAAGTTGGCATTTTTAAAAGTAATTCAAAGTTTGACATTGTGTTGAAAAGTATAAACAAATTGTTGAAAAAGAAATTTAATTCTAATAATTTCTAAGAGCAATAAAACCAGGTTTTTTTTTCGTAATAATTTTGTTTAATTAAATTTTCTTTTTTTTTTCTTTTTTTAAAAAAAAAAGTGCGTGTCATTTCAATTATAAAATATTTAGTTCAACATTTTACTAATATATTTTTGTTTTGTTTTTGTCGAGTATCGGAATGATTTGCAAGTTCGGGCGGCGCTCCTTTGAGGTATAAAGAGAGCCAAGATACCGCGCCAACTATTATTTATTACTATGTTTACATTAAAGGTCAAATTATTATTCTGTTGTATTTTAAATATTATACTGTCATCATGATGATCGCCTTCTTTCTGCATTCAATAATTTTGAACAATTTCTTCCACACGTTATAGTTAGAAAAATATCTGATAGGAATACATTATAAAAAAACTGTTCAGACAATGAACAACCAATGATTCCATCCGTTTGTCCAGAGTGAATAGTTTTTTAGAATCCATTTTATAAAAAAACTGTTCAGACAATGAACAACCAATGATTCCATCCGTTTGTCCAGAGTGAATAGTTTTTTAGAATCCATTCCCAATCGTGTTTTCATTGTCTGACGATGGAGAAAATCTTAAATTTAAACCAATTTGTTGTACCATCTTAATTTAGTAGATTGAAGTTTCTGGTCTTCCACATTTAATTACTATAATTTTAAAATCTTTTGATATGTTTTTAATTGTATTTAAACTGCAATTTTGTTTAATAGCTTTAACAACAGGTTCGTTCAAACTTTTATGAGCCCCAAAGTCTTCCATGTTGTCTAAACCAAAAGTAAAAATTTTTGTTTGTTTTTAAATAACAAGTACATATAAAAGGGTCCCCACTCCAAAAATATTTTGAATCAACGATTTATACTTTAGCGGTCTTGTTTCGCTAGAACTTCCAGTTACATATCATTTATTGTCATTGGGTGGCAATCCAATTTTCTGCTGTTTGATGGTGTATATCTGATGACGCTTTGATCGTATACTTTGTTGTACATAATATGATTCACGGTTCTCCTACAGATGTTCTGTAATCCTCTAACGTGAGTTTTCTAACGGCTGACTATTTGAGTCCTTTGATTTTTTTTCTCTTTCTTATTTTGCACCCGAATAGAATTCATTTAATTATTTATTCATACATTAACCGGTTTACTTACCTATTGCGAAATGATATTGAATGGATATTATACAGTGCAAACTCTGCAGTGTCAAAACGGTCTATATATTCTTGAAGATTTGATAAACATCTGTATGAGCAATATCATATATTAAACTATCTATGTCTGTGGAAAACAAATTTACATTTTCCTAATCGTATCGTCGATACTTATAATAATAGTGAAAATCATACACAAACGTATTCGATACGTCCAAAATCGCGAAGCCGATAAAAATAGTTTTTTTTAAATATAGCTGGATCTTTTTCATTTCCACAAAACTAACACAACTGTGGAGACCTACCATACTATGAAAGTTGCGTTTAGCAACCAGCTTCTTCTTAGCACCGTATTTTCTATCCCAGTTTTTTCGTAAGAAAACCAGACAATGTTTTCTCACATTTTTCATTGTTTTGCAGAAAATGGTATTGATCATGACTTTTCAAATTCATTTGATGCGTGCTTACGGATTACAGTATTAAAGTCAATGCATGATTTAACCACGGTGATTCATCAAATTGTAGTACACGATGGTAATGCGTGATTTTCACTCCAAATTGTATATGCACCTTTAAACTTCTGTAGTGCACGACATAGTTGGTTTTATTATACAATGTGGTGAGAGAGCAGTTTTCTTTACATCCAGGTGGTTTAATTGGCTCTGGATTTAGTGGTAAATTGCTAAAGTAATCATCAAGATGTTGGAGTACTTCCAAATATACTTCTAAAATGTACCCGACTGGTGAATCATCAGCAATATTTTCCACTTGAAATTATCTGTCGGAAGATATTGGCTCATTGCATGTCCGAATAAACTGTATCTCGATTTGTATCATACTCGACTGTCATTTACTTGTTGTTAGCCTTCGAATAGCGATTTGAAAATTAGCATACCCCCTCTGATTTTTGTTTCGATAAATAAACAGATATCAATATATGTAATTAATCCGGCTGTGATTTTAGTAAATTTCAACATGGCTTCCCACGTAAAGTTAGATAGTATGTAAAAATGTTGCATACAAAATCCACGACAATTTTTATAAATATCCAGACGTTCAAACACATCAACCTTGATATAAAGGTCTGAATGTTCATCCTATATATGTAAATTGAACGTGTTCCACACTGTTGAATATGAATATAATCGTCATATGTTGTGTGCTCATCAGTAAGCTTACTGTAGAACGCTTCCTGAAGTGGTAATTGTGTTTCTTGAATACATTCCCAACTACACATACGAAACTTATGTAGGTTTTTTTGTTTGTGGGCAACACATCAATTCGACTGTAGAGTTCTACCAACAGAGTTCGATTACAAACCGTGTATCTCAACCAGATAAATTATGCATCACCATAGAACGATTCCCGAATCTTGATAATTGAGATAAAAAGATTATGTGCTGATAGTTAAGATAGTTAAGATATTGTGCTAGGCCCCGATAAAAAGAGGTACTATACTCATGATCGTGAACGCGTATCGATCCAAACGTAATATCTTTTTCGTAGATAGACATTTCTCTGCTGACATTAACTCTAATTATTGTTCGGTGGCGAGCGAAGTCATTGGCTTTACACTGCGATATGATTTATAAAATCATTGGTTTGGATCGTGGTTAGAATGCGCATAGTACCCGACGCTGCAGGGTACATGTTTTTGGACATTTTGGGTATATTGGGTATAATAACGCCTCATTGTCACAATAAATTACATATGATACTTGTTCCTTTCTATTCAAATTCCTGAACCTAATGAACTTCTCTGCATCAGTTTCAGACAGTCATACCCGCTAAGCTCTTTTTCACCACAATTTACTACGTGCTCTTGGAGTTTAATTTTACAAAAAAAATAACTGCAAAAGTGATTACTTTCTTCTACAGCTAGAATATGAATTGTTCTGCCTGCTGTATTCGTGACTTACATAAACTGGGCATATTTCGATGGAATTACCATCCACATTAATTAATAAATATTGGTTCATTTTCTCAAATTTGGCTATTTCATCTAATGACAGTCCATCACTGCCTTGTCCATCACGTAGTCCATCACTGTTTAAATGATACTTATTGTGTGGGAACATTTCAATGCGTTGAGGATTATTTTCAACCGGGAATAATGCAGACATTATCAGCCAAAGCCTTACTGATCAAAATGTTGAACATTAATCACAGCCTTTTTGCTTCTGATATCTATCGGTTATTCATATCGATTCGAATAATAACGATTTCATCAAGGGCCCATCCTAAATCACTTTCTTGGAATTCTTCCAAATGTTTCAACAGGTGTATCTTGACATTACCAATGTACCACTCCTGCATATCTGTCTGCATATACATTTCCTTAGCTGGCGTTAAGAATGTTTTTACATCCTCCTCTTTCGCGCTGGGTTTAATAAAGGCTCCCGTTAACACAACATACACCTGAAAAAAATTATACTTGTTCGACTTACTTTTAGAGGATGATTGATCAATTCTCGTCGTGCATAGCGTTGAAACATTTGAAATTCCCGATTGAAAAATCTTTTTGGATATTTGTAATCCAAATTTACAGTCATACCAGTCTTCACACGTGTTGGATGGTGCGATTATCTCCCAGATTTGACTATTTTGAGTTTTGATTGCACCACCACCTTTGATCAATTTTGATAGAAGCCGGCGAAGTTAAAAAAAATTTTAAGATATACTTTAACAAACAGTTTAATTATGACGAATAATTAGCAATAAAGAAAATGTTATTATGTACTACTGTTTTATGAAAATAATTATTAAAAGATGTGAAGATAAAATAAAAATTATTATATTAGTTGAAGATTTCTAAGTACGTAAAAATTTTTTATACGTTTAAAATTATTTGTCCCCTTTGTATTCTAATACCGCCCAAAAAAGCGCCAAAAAAATAAAAAAGTTCCCACAATTTTATACAAAGATTATACAAAGTACACTTTAATTGGTTATATGATCTAACAATGATGCGATTTCATAAAATTGATTACTAACCAATTTCTCACATACATTTTATAACGTTGATTAATAAGCAATTTGTCATAAAATTTTACCAGCCGCCCCAGTACCTCCACTCAAGCCTAACCGCGAACGCAGTGCCACTCACTGCCTACTCTCTTAGCTAAGTTCAGTATCCCCACTCATGGCATCAATCGAGATCGCATCTCCGTTACTGCCTCTGGTGGCCAATTTTGAAGCTGCAGCCTGCAGTAGGCTGACTGATCTGCTTCAATGTACAGTTATTTGTTATAATTTTAAAAGTGACTTATTATCATTTAACTGGATTAATTCCATAATCAAGTTACCTTATGAACTACCGAATCATTGGACGAATTATTGGTTTCCAATTGACAAATAAACACCTTGCTAGACGAAGTATTGGACACTTCAATTGCACAGTTGTAAAATTAATCAGCCTTAAAATTAATATTTCAATTGGATTTTGGCTATGTTATAAAATTTACGGATTTGGACTAAAACAGATGCCCTGCTACATCCTCTACCAGCAACTTCTGATAGGTCATGTACCTTATATGCCGTTCCTATTGTGGTATACGACAATATAGGAAGTACCACTTACTTACTTTCTACGATATCTCAGGAATTATAAAGCCTATAAAGTTGAATTTGCCATCCAGGATCCTCACAGGCTGCAGACATCCTATAAAAAGAATTTAATGAAAATCAGACTCTAAGAGGGTGAAAATTTACCCGTTTTTTGTTACAGATATTGCTATTCCCGATATTAATAATAAATAAAGAGCAACTGAGGGGGTTATATAATACGCCGTGGAAGTTTGCAGTCCCGTTTCCTTATGGAGTTAAGGACATGAAAATGAGTATACTGATTGTATTTTAAAATACACCCAATTTGGAAATAATGTATAGTGTATCTATCGCTGTCTAGATGTAGTGACTATGAAATGGTGTCTTTGTTACATATACATGTAGACATACTAACACGACAGACGACGGGCAATAACGACGATGTATACATGTACGGGTAAGATAACTATATATAAATGATTGTAATTAAAGAGTAATAGATATAATAGTTATATCTTATACAGTACTGATTTGAATACAGTTAAAGTGTAACAAAGTAAACCATATCATAGTACACTAAATATAGACAACGATAAATACACTGTACACTGTTCCAGATTGGGTGTATTTTAAAATATGCTGTATAGGCGTTTTATTATAAATAAGGAAATAAGTGATTCACCGATTTAAAAAAATCCACCAATAAGGGGATGAAATTGGCAGTGAAATTTTGTAGAGTGATTACGCTTTTTTTTCTCCTAAAGGAAATAAAGCTATTGTCCCGTACTGATGTCAAAATTTAGCAAAAATTTCTTCAAATGCCCATGGATCCTACAAATTAGATGTCAAATTCACCATGTGTAAAATTTATATAAATATATATATAATTCTAGCAAAGAATTATTCGAAAAAAAAAAATATTATAATTATTTGTACAAGAAATACAATTAAATATCACAAACTGAATTACAATTGAATATTGACAATAAATTTGAACAGAATAAACACGTTATTAACTTTTGATATTAGAATATGATATACTTAAAAATCGATGGCTTTATATAGTAAATTTTATATAAATTGCTGATATTTTGTTTATGTTGCTTAAAATATTATTGAAAAAGGCACGTGTTGTCACATGTCGTTATTGTGACCGGATGCTTGCTTAATATTTATATTGATTGGTCTATTCCAGAATATGTAACTCTTCCCTTCTTAAGATGGTTGTTTAATTTTCCAAGGAAATTGAATAACCGGAGTTGTTGGTTGCGTTGTACGCTCCATAGCTGACCCATCTTCCATTTGCGTTTTTTTCTTGAAATAACGTTTGTGCATGAAAAATATAGAAATACAAATTATTACAGAAATTTTTATAATTAGTGAAAGTCTAATATATGTGGTTTGTTTGAATTTTAATAAGTTGAGTTCTTTAATATTTTCAAGATGTTTTATTTGTAGATTTTCCAAGTTGATATCTGTTGCAATATAAGTAATATTCACGATTTTGTAAATGATTTGTTCCAATTCTATATTGTCAACCGATGTATGTAAATTTCCATATGTGATGCCGTTGATATCGCCCTGGAATTGTGATAAAATTATGTGAAGTCGTCCCACGAAATTCGATATATTTTATCCACAATTATTGGTGAGGTGGACTGACGTTATTACTATGATGTGATTATCTTCAATTTCTTCAATAAAGTCGTTTTCCATTGTGCGAAGTAGCGCACAATTAGCCGGTTTATTTTCTAAGATGTTGATTTCACATGTATTAGATGTTGGTGATTGTAATTTCATAGGTGGACATATTAGACTTTGTTCTAATATCTAATTAATATCTTTGGAATTTATTAGGATTGTACAAAATGTAATTAGTTTTGGGCTGTATGATTTGATGATTTTCAGGTATAGGTCTGAATTTTATTGTTTGAAAGATCTCGTTCGTAAATTGAGGTATCATAACGACAAATAGGATGTTGCTATTATTATAGTATGCTTTAAGTTCTAATAGTTCGTACATGTGTTCGTCATTTAGTATGTTAATCTGTTCACTGAGTGAATCGTGTACAATAGTTAACTATTTCTTCGTCAAGATGTGTTTTGATATTATACCGAGTTTTGCTAAACTAATAGAAGAAATAATATCGCGTACATGATTGTCTAAATATTGTAGTTGCGATTATATAGTAAAACAGAACTGCGACCGAAATAACTTTTGTTCAGTTCTTGGATAATTTTGCATAGCAGATGCTAACATTTACAATTTGGCCTGTTCAGAATTAATGAAGTTAGTAATATTATCAAAGCGTTGTATCATTTGTGTATTAAGTTGGTGTTATCCTGGTATCCTATCTTTGATCGGCAACTGATTATTTTTAAGCGTTTCTATTTGATTATTAATTTCTAATGCATCATCGTTGTCCACGTTACCGGAGATTGGTTTAATAACGGTTCCTATACCGTCTATAAGTCCACGTTTAGGTCTATAGTGTTGTATTTCTAGACTTTTAATTTTATGATCTAAATTTATGTATTGGTGTTTTAAGTTCACTATGTTATGAAATAGCGCTTCTTTGAAATTTTTTTTAAATAGGTTCATATAAATTTGGTCTAAACTGTCTCTAATGCTAGTTACGTTAATTATATGAATAAGGTAATTGTAATAAGAAGTAAGTTTGGTAGGTCCTAGGTTAAGTGCCAAGAGTCCTTTGGTGTTAGTTAGGTCATGATATTCGATGTGTTGTGCAATGTTGTTACGTAAAAACCTGAAAGAAGATTACTTTCGTTCTGGTTTTATTTTAGACTTATGATATTTAATATTCTAATTGTTTTTGTTCGAATCATCTATTTGTTTTTTTTATTTCATTACTTTCTTCAATACGTTTATTGTTGAATTCGGTAATGGCGTTTTGTTTCGGTTCGATAATTGTTTTATTGCGTATACCTCGTATAATTTCGAACGGCGTTAATCTGGTGGATCAGTGAATTGAATTATTATACGTTATCGTTGTCATGTCTAGTAATTCAGTCAGCTCTTTGTTTTTATGTTTATTTTTTAAGATTCGTAAAATTTTCAAGATAGTGTAATGTAATCGTTCAACAGGAGAATTGACTGTTGAATTGCGTGCGGCTGTTACGTGGGTTTCTATATCAAAGAGTCTAAGGAATTCGCGTACATCTAAATTAGAAAATTCCAATCCGTTGTCATGTATAATTTTATTTGTAATACCGTTTCGCGCTATATAGTTTTTTAATGCTTTGAGAATTTCTACGGAATTTTTAAAAAGTACGACGATGCATTCGCCATATTTACTGAATTTATCAACAAGAGTGAGAATGTTTGTTTTTTCAATTGAAAGGATATCGATATGGATTATTTCGAATGGTTTGCTGGCTATCTCTGTGGGAGATTGTTTCAATTTGACTTGGTGACGTTCGTACTTAAATTTAAGGCATGTTTCGCAAGTGTTTATGTAGATAGTTATTTACGATTTAATATTATCGAAATGGTATGTACGTTTAAGATGATTGAATGTCTCGTCGATTCTACGATGGACAGATAACTCATGGTATTCTTTTATGAGTTTACTTTGTTCGTCAAGTGTTTGAACATCATTTAAGAGCGTGGTGCAACGTATAAGTTTATATTTTGAAAAATATTCGTCATAAGTTTTACTTATAAGTTTGAATGTAGTATCGTCAGTGTGGATAGCATTCAATTTTGTAGGACTCATGTATTATTTAAATATTGAAATACATTTGTCGGTAGTTAAGTCGTTCTCTATTTCGATTGTTATGCGTTTTCTCGTTTTAAATAAATATTCTGTATTAATCATGTTGCGAAGTCCGGTATCAATGATTGTTTGATTGTTTAATTCATTGAGACACCATTCCGATACAGGAATACCTTTATTAAGATTTTCGCTTGAACTATGTTGAGTAGATACTTCAGCCTGTAGTGAATTATTTGAATCTGTTCAGTTTATTTCAGGTTGAATTCTACTGAGTGCATCGGCATTTGTGTTCTGTTTTCCTTTTTTGTAATGGATCATATAGTCGTATTCTTCAAGTTTTAGTCTCCAGCGGACTAACTTAGAATTAGGTTCTCTTAGGGAAAATCACCAAATGAGCGGTTTATGATATTATGGAATTAATTGCTTTGTTGCCCATACTATCGCAAGGAGTTCTTTCTCGATCGTACAATAGTTCAATTCGGTCTTTCTTAATGTTCTTGACGCGTAGCATATGGGTTTGTCGGATCCTATATTTCTCTGTGAGAGGACTCCACCAATTGCGTAATTACTCGTGTCCGTTATCAGTACAAATAGTTTTGAAAAGTCTGGGTACTGGAGTATTGGGTCGTTAGTCAATAGTGTTTTGCAGTATTCGAAACATCGTCTGTATTCTACGTTATTAGTGTCTATGCGTCGATCTTCTTGCAAGCATTGTAAGAGAGGTTTGGTTATCTTGGAAAAATCTTTAATAAATTTTCTATATCCTAATAGTCCCAGGAAGGATTTAATTTCTGTAACTGTTTTAGGTATCGGAAGATTTTTTAAGACTTCGACTATTTATAGGATTTGGTTTTATCCCCTCGGTGGTAACAATGTGACCAAGGAACTGTATTTCTTTATGGAAAAATTCACATTTATCCAATTGTGTTTTGAAATTATGTTCCCGGGGTTTAGTAAATACATATGTTTTATGCGATACGAAAAACTTGTTTATCGAAATTCGACTTACCAATTTTATAGAACGTTTGTGAAGAAAGCTTAGTGAAGCTTCGATAGGGTTTGAAATTCGTGGATAAGAAGGATAATGTGGAGTTTCCCGCACTCACTATTTTTACACGTTTTACTATTTTGGCAATTCGATTCGATTCGATTAATGAAAAAAAAAATGATGTGATATACAACACTAATTAAAAATCAATGAACGAACGAATTTTTTTTATGTGTGTAGAGATTTTTAGCGAGAAGACTACGAACGAACTAATCTTGTTTTTTTCAATGAAAAAAAAAAAATATCAATTTACTATTTATCAAAAATCTCTATAATTGTTGTACAACTCTTAGGACAAAAACTATTTTTATATTCAATAATTACGCCAACAATATCCATTGGCGTAAACAAAAAAAATAAATATTTTTCATTGGCGTCAACATTCCCCTAGCCTTGAAAGAACCTATTTTCAACAGCAAAAAGGAGGAAGGCACGAAAAACATAAATAAACAAAATAAAACTGTTTGATTTAGTGATTGATTTAGCTAGTCGTGGTGAAAAGCTAAAGTATCCAAGCATAAGTTGATCCTGGTGATGGAATAATTCGATATTTAATATTTTAACTGATTTAATTAGTAGTTTTATAATAAACAAACAAAAAACAATGATGTTCAAAATAAATGAATAATAAAATGTTTAAACACAATATAATTATTGATCATTATGAAAATTAACAGTCACAAAACGAAAATTGTTATTTCAACAAATATAAAAAAAAAACACACACAATTGTTTTAAACACACAAAACTATATTCGTTATGAATAATGTTCACAGCAAAATAAGATTTAACACTTTCAAAAGATTAAACAACGTTTGTATTACGTTATAATTCGATAGATAAAAACTGATCAACAAGATAATACCGATGGATAATTACACGTGGTGATCACTTCGATTGATTTTTTACTAATGGAGTCGATTTACAATCTTCTTGGTATTGAGTTATTTGTTCGTCGTAATGAGGAAGGTCACTGTAATTGGTTCTGCCATTTTAGAAGTGAGTGAGAAGAATCGACGCGAGCACTTTAATTATTAGTTGGACTCAAAAACAAATAGATGAAAAAATTGATATGCCTTGAGTCGGATTCGAACGCGGGTCCTCTTGCATGGAAGTCCGATGCGCAACCACTCAGGCATAACAGCTGTTGATTCGAACATCTAATTCTCGAATCAGAACATATTGTCTCAAACATACTCCCCCGCATTGCACCAAATGTTGGAGCAATAATAAATATTCTAGGGAGTGATGATTTTGCTGATCTTTCTTTAGTTACTGGCAGTGTTTGAGTCAGAAATGGGAAGCAAACACAGTTTAACAATAGGACGTTTCAGAACTGTAATCGCTGTTTTGAGTGTCACTACTCTAGTGATATTATCAGATCCAGGATGCAGTTTGATGACTTTAGCCAATGGCCATTTAGATGCCGGATATCGTTCATCAACAACAAGCACAATTGATCCAATTTGGATTTGATTTTCAGGATATTGCCATTTGTATATAGCTTGTAGTTGTTGAAGATATTCTCTGGACCATTTTGCCCAGAAACTATCGATAATTTGGCGTGTTAGTTGCCAACGAGATAAACGAGATAATTGCACGTGGAGTAATGTTGGCTCAGGGATAGTCGTTAAGGGTCCACCAGTGAGAAAATGTCCAGGTGTTAACACTGCGAGATCGTCTGGATCATCAGTAAGCTGACAAAGAGGCCTTGAATTCAACACTGCTTCAATTTGTGTCAGAACTGTAGTGAATTCTTCATATGTAAGAAGAGTATTACCGATGACCCTCTTCAAATGATGTTTGACGGATTTAACTCCAGCCTCCCATCGGCCACCAAAATGTGGAGCAGAAGGTGGATTAAAATGCCATTGAGTTCCGTCGTTTGCAAGTAATGCACGAAGGTTTTTGAGCTGCATGGATGATTCCGTAAAAAGTTGTTTAAGCTCAGCATCAGCACCAACTAGATTAGTTCCACAATCACTTGTGAGTGTAGCACAGATTCCACGACGTCCAGTGAAGCGTTTGTACGCAGCGATAAAGCCACTTGTAGAATAATCCGTAGCTAACTCCAAATGAATTGCAGATGTAGATGAGCAGATAAACACAACAACGTAACCTTTGTACATTTTGGCCGCACGCCCACGCCATGTTTTAATGGTAAATGGTCCCGCATAGTCAACACCTGAGTGACAGAAAGGACGCGATGGAGTCGTCCGAGTGGGTGGCAGTTGTCCCATGAGTTGTCCCACTGTGGAGTGATCGAAGATGGGCGTTTCGGATGATTAAAAGAGACAAAGTTGAATCTTTCGAGAGAATATAGGGGTGCTTTGAGTCATAGTCGAGTGGAGCTTGTTCAAGACGTCCGCCAACTCGAATCAGGCCATCTTGATCGATGAATGGAGTAAGATAACGCAAAGAACTTGAGCTCGTGACTGGTTGTTTCTTTTTCAAAAGCTTCAAATCGTTGGAAAATGAAATGCCTTGGCTGATGCGAACCCAAATCAAGAGAGACTTTTGAAGATTCTGGGTAGTTAAGTAAACTGGTGAATCATCAACCTTGATTTGTCGGGTATGATTGATGAATTTCATGCACCAAGATGTGATACGGATAAGTCGTTTTAGATCAGAATATCGATGCAACAATTCCGGTTCTAAGTCCACTTGTGAACAATGATTCACTTTTGCAGCTCTAGCTTCTGAAGTTGCAGTAGATGATGGTGGGAAAATACAATTAGGCCATTGGTCGGATGTTAGAGAAAGCCAATCTGGACCTCTCCACCATAGGTGATGTTTATTTAGATTATTAGGTGAGAGTCCACGGGACGCACAGTCAGCTGGATTCTGTTTTCCAGCAATAAATCTCCAACGAGCGGATGGTTGATTTTCTTGGATGAAGGTGACCCGATTTCGAACAAAATCTTTCCATTTAGTTGGATGAGAAGTGATCCAAGTGAGTGCAACGGATGAATCAGTCCAAAGCCATAGTGGTGCTGTTTCTAGCTCCATGGTTTTGCGGACATATCCTGCGAGTCGAGTGAGCAGAGCTGCTGCAGTGAGCTCTAAACGTGGAATTGTAACCTTTTTTAGAGGTGCTACTTTTGTTTTTGCACACACAATATTAACGAGAATTGAAGATGAGGTTTCCACTCTGAGGTAAACAACAGCACTAAGTGCAAACTGTGAAGCGTCAGAAAATCCATGAAGCTCTATTTTCGAAGATGTTAGAGGTCCCAGGAACCGTGGGATTGAAATTGATGACAAATCTTTGCACTGACGTTCGAACTCTCGCCATTGATTGTGTAAGTGTTCTGGAAGGATCTCATCCCAATTTAATTTGACCAACCAAAGATGCTGCATTAAAATTTTGGCTTGAATGATGAACGGCGAGATAAATCCTAGCGGGTCAAATAATTGAGCAATTCTGGAAAGTACACTTCTCTTAGTTATATGTTCTAGTGGTTCATTGTTAACTATGATTGAAAAGTTGTCACTTGATGGATTCCAGGATAGACCTAACGTTCGTATGCTTGACGATTGATCGATAAGAATCGTGGCTTCTTTGGCATGATATTCTGAGGGGATGCTTGCTAACAAGTCAGGGTGATTGCTGATCCACTTTTTTAGAATAAAACCTCCACGTTTACATAATTGATCCACTTGAGTGATGATTTGATTACATTCGGTTATGGTATCAGCTCCACCAAATACATCATCCACATATCGCCCTTTAGACATCGTTGGCTCAGCCAACGGAAATTGATTTCCATCGTCAAGTATGAGTTGTTTGAGAGTTCGTAAGGCCAGGAATGGCGCACACCCCATACCATAGGTGACGGTTTTCAGTTGATATGTTTGAATGTGACCGCTTTGTATCCAAAGGATTCTTTGAAGATTCCAGTCATGCTGATGGATCAAAATCTGACGATACATTTTCTCGATATCTGAAGCAAAGACATACTTGAATCGTCTAAACCACAAGAGAACGTCTGGAAGATCGATTTGAAGTTTTTCTCCAATGTGGAGAATGTCATTCAGTGATTTTCCGGAGCTAGTCTGCATTGATCCATTGAACACAACTCGTAGTTTGGTGGTAGAACTAGTTGAACGTAGCACCCCATGATGAGGTAGATAAAAAACTGACTTTGGCTCTACTGAGTTAGAGGATATATGTGACATATGGTTGAGTGATTCATACTCACGAATGAAGTCATCATATAGGCGGTGAAACTCATCGTCAGATTTCAGTCGACGTTGAAGTGAATGAAGCATTTTTGTTGCTGGACCTCGAGATTCTCCTAGTGTATCTGGTGATGCTTTCAACGGCAATCGTACTACGTATCGACCAGAGTCTAATCGTGAGTGGGTCGATAAGAAATGCTGCTCACAAACTTCTTCATCTGGTGACAAGCTGGTTGCTTTAAAATCTGTGAGTTCTTCTTGATCCCAAAAGCGTTGAAGAAGCATATCCAGTTGCACATCGAGTGAGCAATGATAGACGTTGGCGGCCGTCTCCGTGAGGTTGTGATTAATTGGGCCTGATAAAATCCATCCAAAGATGGTAGATTGAGCGATTGGACAGTGTGGTGGCCCCTTGATTACATCGGAAAGGATAATGTTTCCGTAAATCTCTGCACCCAGAATCAAATCAATCGAACTTGGTATCATAAAGGATGGGTCAGCGAGTTTGAGTCCCGATATGTGCGGCCAATTTGATGAAGCTGGCTGTCTAGATGGTAGAGTTGAAGTGAGTTTGGGAAGAATATAAGCGTTTACCAGTAAGCTAACATTGGATTCGAAGACCGGACTTAGATTGATAGAGACTATTCCACGAGTGGTTGATGATTGAGTGGCTCCGACTCCGATAAGAGAGATTGAGGTTGACGATCGTCTAAGACGAAGGTTCTGAACTAAACGTTCACTGATAAACGAAATTTCGGATCCTTGATCAATGAGAGCCTTAACGATGGCAAAGTTACCATCAGGACCCGAGATTATGACTTGAGCAGTTGCAAGCAACACAGTTGATTGAGTAGGATTGTACGTTGAGGATGCGTGATTAATTATCTTAACAGAAGATGTGGACGAATTAGCTTGCTTGGGGCTTGATGACACGTTGGCTGTGGTATTGATACTTGGAGATTCATGTGATGATTGTGTGATTGCGTCATGAATCATTGTATGATGACGTCGATTGCATTTAAGACATGACTTAAGAGAGCGGCAGTCTCTTAGCATATGAGAACCAAGACCATTAAAGCACAACCGTTTGGATACTAGAAACTGACGTCGTTGTTCTGGAGTTTTCTGACCGAAAACTTTGCAACTAGTGAGGTAATGGTCTGAATTACAGAGTGAGCAGCTATACTTAGATACTCTTGATTGGTTTTCTATAGCGGCAACATGGATTCTTGCATTTGCAGAATGGCTTGTCGGTTTTACATGAGACGATGATGATGATTTCGTGGGCTCGCGACCTTCGATTGATTCCAAAGCACGTGCGCGACCCTCAATAAAACGTTCAAGGTCTTCAAGTGACGAGGGAGACATTGAAGCACCTTCGTGTATTTCCCATGCTTCATGTGTGTCAGAATCTAATCGATTGACTATGGTGTAGACAATAATTTGATCCCATTTGCTGGTAGGTGATCCTAACGCTTTGAGTGAACCAAGCGCCTCATTAACCGTTGATAAAAGATGGTTCAACCCTTTCGCTGATTTACGAAGAAGTGGTTTCATTTTAAAAATAGTATCCAGATGTTTGTTAATTAGAACGCCCTTGTTTTCATATCTGGCAATTAACTTGTCCCATGCTGGAATGAAATTCTCACCAGTAATTTGAAAATTCGAAATGAGGTTAGCAGCTTCTCCAGTGACACTACTTTTGAGATAATGCATTTTCATGACATTTGTAAGTTCTGAATCTGCACCCACCAAGGATGTGAACATGTCACTGTAAGGCCTCCAAGATTGGTAATCACCAGCAAATTTGGAAAGTTCAATTTTTGGGAGTACTGTACGAGGAGCAAATGATGCACCAACACCAGAGGTATCAGCCAATGTCGTCCCATCCAACGGGTTAGTGACTGTGATTTGGGATAGCAGCTCTAACATGGCCGATTTACTTTCCATATATGCTTCTTGAGTGATGGCGTACATATTTGTTTTCATATATGGCAAATCTTTGATAGACTCCGTTCTAGCTTCAGAAATTCGATCATGATCTTTGTCGAACTTTGCCCAATTGGACTCCAACACTTCAAGTCTAGTTTGTATTCTTGATTTAGAAAGATTTGAAACGTCGATATTTTTGAGCGGGTCGAGAGCGTTTTCAATAAGGTTTAAACGCGTTTCTTGTAGCGCGATACGCGATTCCAAAGACATCATGATAACGAGCGGTATTCAATAATTAAACTACGAGTAATGGCGAAAATAATTTAGAAGATCACCGTCACGTGACGTTTCACAACTTCACAAAATAATGTTCACAACGATAACAAAGTGTTTAAACTAAAATATCCACAACTACTTTAAACACGCGTTCCGTTTTTAAATTACACAAATTTTACCAAAATCACCTTGCTTAGACATCCGGCTCGAAGGACCAAAATGTTTGATTTAGTGATTGATTTAGCTAGTCGTGGTGAAAAGCTAAAGTATCCAAGCATAAGTTGATCCTGGTGATGGAATAATTCGATATTTAATATTTTAACTGATTTAATTAGTAGTTTTATAATAAACAAACAAAAAACAATGATGTTCAAAATAAATGAATAATAAAATGTTTAAACACAATATAATTATTGATCATTATGAAAATTAACAGTCACAAAACGAAAATTGTTATTTCAACAAATATAAAAAAAAAACACACACAATTGTTTTAAACACACAAAACTATATTCGTTATGAATAATGTTCACAGCAAAATAAGATTTAACACTTTCAAAAGATTAAACAACGTTTGTATTACGTTATAATTCGATAGATAAAAACTGATCAACAAGATAATACCGATGGATAATTACACGTGGTGATCACTTCGATTGATTTTTTACTAATGGAGTCGATTTACAATCTTCTTGGTATTGAGTTATTTGTTCGTCGTAATGAGGAAGGTCACTGTAATTGGTTCTGCCATTTTAGAAGTGAGTGAGAAGAATCAACGCGAGCACTTTAATTATTAGTTGGACTCAAAAACAAATAGATGAAAAAATTGATATGCCTTGAGTCGGATTCGAACGCGGGTCCTCTTGCATGGAAGTCCGACGCGCAACCACTCAGGCATAACAGCTGTTGATTCGAACATCTAATTCTCGAATCAGAACATATTGTCTCAAACAAAAACTAATAAATAACAGAATTGCCATTTACAATGAAAATTGTGTCAATTTCATACAATTAATAAACTGAAAAAATTTATTCACGAAATAAAAAGACAATACACAAAATACAACAACAATGGAAGGTTCGAATCATTGCGATGGCAAAGGACATAATCGTACAACAGAACGTTTAAATACGCCATTTCGAAACCGAACCGAAGCAACCCTAGGTACTCCATCTTTGCCTGGATGAACTTCCTGTATAACACCTAAAGGCCAATTAAGTGGAGGGGAATTGTCTTCGATTACTAATACAACCTGGCCAGGTCGCACTGGGAGAGTTCGGAATTCCACTTTTGCCATAATTGAAATCCGGTCAAATAATCGACATGCCAACGTTTCCAATTGGACTGGATCAACTGATCCAACAATGCTTTCCTAGTAAGTAAGTTGGGTTGATCCGTTGAATGATCGACACTAGGGAAATATTCTAAGGGTGATAAGGTCAAGAAATGAGCAGGAGTCAGCGCGCTAGGTTCTGATGGATCAGAACTGAGACAAAAAAGTGGCCGAGAGTTTAATAGTGCTTCATTTTGAGCAAGCACAGTAGAGAACTCTTCAAAAGACAGCAATTGATCACCAACGACACAGGCCAAATGAGTCTTAACGCTTTTAATATTAGCTTCCCAAATACCACCAAAATATGGTGCTCTCGGTGGATTGAATTTCCATTGGATTCTCTTAGAGAGGCACAACTCTTTCAATTGTTCATCATACTCTGACGATTGAACGAAGGTATAAAGGTCTTCGAGATAACTTTTTGCGCCTACAAAATTAGTTCCATGATCCGAATATATAACAGCAACAGGCCCTTGGCGAGATAAAATCGATTGAACGCTGCCAGAAAACTTGCCGTTGACGAATCGGAGGCTAATCCCAAATGAACCGCTTTCGTAGTCAAACACACAAACAGACACAAATAAGCCTTTTGTCTCTTACAACCGCGTCTTCGTGACAATGTAATTTTAAATGGTCCCCCATAATCTAGCCCCGTGTGCATAAATGGCTTACATTGGTTAACACGGGGAGCTGGTAAATCAGCCATAATGGGAAAGGTAGCTTTTGGGTTTAGATGAAAGCATAAATTGCATGCTTGCATTCGCTTTCGGACAACATCCCTAGCACTAAGAATCCAGTACTTCGAAGTAGCGACGAAGAAGTGAGGATCGAAGTAGCGACAATAATAGATGAGGACCTGCATGAAGATGTTTGCGATGGTAAGAATCAATAAGAATATCGACGAAATGTTCCCTTTTAGGAAGCAAAATAGGATGTTGAGTATTAACGGGCAGATTTGCATTACCAAGTCGACCCCTTACTCTAATAATACCATCCTTTATAAACGGGCGTAACGTCCGTAGACGAGTTGAACAATCTCGATTTTTTTTTAGTTGTAGCATTTTTTCTTGAAAATGGGCGGACTGTATACAACGAATCAAAAGGTTTTCAGAAAAATCTAAATCTACGACGCTTGTGTTAATTTTTCGAGGTAATAATTTCACGAAACGAAGAATGTATACCGTTGATCTCAGTAACTTTTCAAAAGCGACTAATAAAATAAAATAAAATATTAGGTTCTTTAGTAACGACGGGTAAAGATACCGTGCGTAATTCCGGAACCTCTAATTTTTTTTCGACTTGATGTATTCAAAATGGCAAAAAATCGGGATCCAAATATAACCAGGTAGGTCCTGTTGACCACTGGTTATTCATCATAAAGGATGCAGGACTTAGACCGTGACTCAAACAATCAGCGTGATTTTGATTTCCATTGATGTGAAACCAACATTCAAATGGCAAATAATTATGAATTTTTGATACCCGATTAGCAACAAAATTTTTCCATTGAGAAGAAGACGAACGAATCCAACATAAGACGACAGTTGAATCAGAAAAGGCCAAATTTTGCTCAAATTTGTAACGATCACTATAAGTCTTTAAAACGAAATTCATTAATTTTGCCATTAAAAGTGCGGCACAAAGTTCTAAGCGAGGAACCGACACAAATTTCAATGGAGCAACTTTAGATTTTGAATAAACCAACTTTATTTGTACCTTGCTATCTATGACCGTTCGAGCATATACGATAGTTCCATAGGCTCTTTCACTTGCATCTGCAAATCCAACTAAGGTAGATTGACCACCAGTTGTAGTTGAAATATGACGGGGAATTTTAAAATTACTTAATAAATGGAGTTCCTCTGTAAAAGTAAGCCATAGCTTTTGTAATTGGACAGGAACACACTCATCCCAATCTAATTTCAATTTCCATAATTCCTTGAGTAAGAGCTTTGCATACATAGTCATAGGTGACACAAAACCTAATGGGTCAAATATCTGAGCAACCATTGACAAAATTGATCGCTTCGTACAGGTGGTAGTCGTACGGTTACTACTAAATGAAAATAAATCAGTGGGAGGATTCCATTTAAGACCAAGTACCTCAAAGCACTATCATCAAAAGATTTAGTTTTAGGATTTCGAATTGCCTCAGGAATACGATTTAATAATTCGGACGAGTTACTTGACCACTTAACCAAATCAAATCCCCCAGCCTTGAACAAACTCAAGAGTTGGGAGTTTAAAGGGATAGCGTCCTCCAATGACTCTACACTACTGCACAAATCATCTATATACATATCCCGTAAAATGGTTTGAGCTGCTATAGGATATGATTTATTTTCTGCGTGAGCTAATTGCTGCAAAGTTCTAATGGCTAGAAATGGACTAGGTTTTACACCAAATGCGACAGTATTAAGCTGATAAGTTCGAAACTCTTCATCTGGTGTAAATCTCCATAATAAATATTGCAAACAGCGATCCTTTTCTGAGAGGTTGATTTGACGATACATCTGTCTGATGTCCGCCATCATAGCAATAACGAATAAGCGAAAGTTTAAAATATTTGTTAATATATCCGACTGTACTTTGGGGCCAGTATGTAATACATCATTTAACGAAAACGAAGTGTCAGTTTTAGCATTAGCATCAAACACCACACGTAAGGGTGTCCTTATACTATCTACTTTTGTCACACCATAGTGTGGGATGTAATACTGGGGTAACTTTAAACCGCTATTTTCAACAATTGACATATGTCCTTGATTAATGTAGTCTTGAATTACAGCGTTGAAGCTGGTTCTCAATGGTACAGACGATTCAAGTTTTCTTTCCAAAGCAAGAAATCTTGAATATGCTGTTTTATACGACTTTCCAAGCTTGGTTGAACTCTCTTTAAATGGTAACGACACTTCAAAATGACCCGTATTGTCTCGAGTGACAGTAGAAACAAAAATACTCTCACATTCTTCATCAAAACGTTTGTATTAAGTTTGTGGTGGGAATGGTTGGAGCATTTCCTACAACAACATAACCAAGAGTGGTTTTGATTACTATTGGTGTGCCTAAGGGACCAGTTATTTGAGTTGAGCCTACTAACAGTTGAGCGAAAACGTCAGCTCCCAAAATACCGTCAATAGGACCCGGAGTGTGATATGTATGATCGGCCAATGACAAAGGTGATAAATGAACGAGCAACGACTTATCAACTTCAACGGATGGTAATGAATCAGTAATTTTGTCAATAACGAAAACATCCACGTCATATGTACAGTTGCTCTCAAAACGAGAAGTGATAACAATAGATGTTCGTCCAGTTATAGGTTTCACAGTGGAACCGATTCCTTGCACGGAGAAATGTATTTTCGAAGCGCGTAGACCGAGTTGCTTAATACAGCGGGAGGTAATAAAATTCGATTGACTGGCCGAATCCATCAAAAAGCGCACCATTTACACATTATTTTGTATGTCAAGAACATTTACTATTGCAGTTGACAACAATACGGTAGTGTTGTGTTCGGTTGAACGAACTAATGACTGCGTTGTACACAAACTTTGTGTAGGCGTAGTTGAGCTGCTAGGTTGGTTAATGGCCATTTGGTTAGTTTGAATGTTTGTGACATCCGGTTTGGAATTCCCAAAATTTAACAACGAATGATGACGACTTCCACACTTTGAACAATTTGATTTCGATTTACAATTGACAAGACGATGGCCATAATTTAAAGAATTCAAACAAACTTCTTTATCTTTAGCCCATTTAAATCGTTGGTCGGGTGACAGTTTTAAAAATTGTGAACAACTATATGGCAGACGGCTATCATTATTATACACTAAACATTTAGACATATTATTGTGCCCAATACTACGAACTACCAGCGAATTTGTATTGAATCGTGGAGAATTTTGCTTCATAGGCTTGTTTCGAGTGGAGGTTGTTTTATACAAATGTGTGCTTTATGAAAAAAAGTAGCTTTTAACCTGATCCTTTGCAAATTTTAAAACTTCTGAATAGGAGAGTATATCATTCGTTCGACGATTGTCTTGGAATAATTTCAATGTTTCGGAATCGAGTTTACTTAGAGATAAGTTCGACATGATATAATCCTGCAAATCGCTAACATCTAATTTTTGCAATGCGCGGTAAGAATTATCAAATGTTTCGACGAATTTATTCAAACATTCAGCTGTAGGATGAGTGATCGGTTTGAATTCGAGAATTTGTTCGAAATAACAATTAGCTAACGCACGCGTATCATGATATTTTTCAACTAACCGAATGATATCATAATTCTCTCCGATAGGGGGTATTCCCATACAAGGGGCTAAAGCTTTTCCCGACAATTGACCAATTAAATAATGAATTTTTTCAGAATTTTAGAGGTATTGATTTGTAGGGATTAAACTAGTAAAAAGTTCATAAAACAAAGTCCATTCTTTGATGGAACCCGAAAAAGTTGGCAGTTCTATCTTTGGTAATTTGGGAATAATATAACGATTAGTAGAATGAGTTGAATCATGAGTATCCACGCTTGGACGTGACTCAGATTTTTTGAAAACATCTTCCGCAGTCAACAAAATGGAACAATAAAGATCGTCAAAGGCATCGATAGCCTGAAAATTTGGGATAGAATCTGGAGATATTTTCAATTCAATGTCATTGTTATCATCAATAAGGTTTAAGAAAATTTTCTTTGTTTCTTCCATAGATTGATAGCGAACGCGAAAATTATGTAGTTCTTTCGGATCGGCAATTTTTTAATGCACTCATATAAGGTTTGAATTCTACCAAAATATATCTCCTTTTTAGCCACTAAAACCTTCAATTGTTGTTCTAATTGCTCTTTCGTCGGCATGATTTATAATTTTTTTTTCTTTTTTCCAATAAATCAATTAATATTAGAAAATAAAATTAATTTCAAAGAAAATTAAAAAACAAATTTAATCTCAAAAAACAAAATCAATCAATTATCTGTTCAATTAATTCAGCCAATGGAAGTAAGAAGCAATTACTAGAAACGTAAACGCAATATTAACAATGGATACTACCACACTTTAAGAAGTTATAGTTAATTACAAAATAACTGTAATAAATGTAATGATACGACACGATTATATCTAAGGAAATTTATAATCAATTATTAAATAAAGGTTTACAATTAATGAAAAATGAACGACATATGAAATACAAAATAAATGCAAAAATGGCTACGAAAAAATAATAATTGTAAAATGCTACAACGACGAAATTTATAATCAGTTACAAAATGCTGCTAATAATTTAATTGTACCGAACGAAAATTCATTTACTGTATCCTCAAATGAATAGAAAATAATTATGCAACAATTAATTTGACTAACAAACAATTTATTTTATTAATAAACAACTACACAAACAAAGGGTGTGGTTCATGTCCTTGGATGAATCGAAATTTCATCCGGCTCGATCAGGAACAAATGTTTTATGCGATACGAAAAACTTCTTTATCGAAATTCGACTTACCAATTTTGCAGAACGTTTGTGAAGAAAGTTTAGTGAAGCTTGGATTAGGTTTGAAATTCGTGGATAAGGAGGATAATGTGGAGTTTCCCGCACTCACTATTTTTACGCGTTTTACTATTTTTGACAATTCGATTCGATTCGATTAATGAAACAAAACAAACAAAAAATGATCTGATACACAAGACTAATGATACGAATATTATTGATTTATTTAACTATCATTAAATAAAATCAATGAACGAACGAATTTTTAAGTATGTAGAGATTTTTAGCACGAAGACTACGGAACGTACTAATCTTGTTTTTTATCAATGCAAAAAAAAACAACAATTTACTATTTATCAAAAATCTCTATAATTGTTGCATAACTCTAAGAACAAAAACTATTTTAATATTCAATAATTACGCCAACAATATCCATTGGCGTAAACAAAAATAAATAAATAAATTAATATTTCTCTTTGGCGTCAACAACATATAAACTAAAACATTCTTGCCTATATGCTCTCTTAGCATATTGTCCATCACCCTTTGAAAAGTGGCTGGGGCATTTTTCAAACCGAATGTCATTCGCGTATATTCATAGTGGCCATGATCAATACTGAAGGCGGTCTTGGCTATGTCGCGTGGATCTTTTTACTAGAAGCATCGGCCTTTTTTGTTACAATCCATATAGGAGAGGACCACGGAGAATAATAATAATAATAATAATAATAATAATAATAATAATAATAATAATAATAATAATAATAATAATAATAATAATAATAATAATAATAATAATAATAATAATAATAATAATAATAATAATAATAATAATAATAATAATAATAATAATAATAATAATAATAATAATAATAATAATAATAATAATAATAATAATAATAATAATAATAATAATAATAATAATAATAATAATAATAATAATAATAATAATAATAATAATAATAATAATAATAATAATAATAATAATAATAATAATAATAATAATAATAATAATATAATAATAATAATAATAATAATAATAATAATAATAATAATAATAATAATAATAATAATAATAATAATAATAATAATAATAATAATAATAATAATAATAATAATAATAATAATAATAATAATAATAATAATAATAATAATAATAATAATAATAATAATAATAATAATAATAATAATAATAATAATAATAATAATAATAATAATAATAATAATAATAATAATAATAATAATAATAATAATAATAATAATAATAATAATAATAATAATAATAATAATAATAATAATAATAATAATAATAATAATAATAATAATAATAATAATAATAATAATAATAATAATAATAATAATAATAATAATAATAATAATAATAATAATAATAATAATAATAATAATAATAATAATAATAATAATAATAATAATAATAATAATAATAATAATAATAATAATAATAATAATAATAATAATAATAATAATAATAATAATAATAATAATAATAATAATAATAATAATAATAATAATAATAATAATAATAATAATAATAATAATAATAATAATAATAATAATAATAATAATAATAATAATAATAATAATAATAATAATAATAATAATAATAATAATAATAATAATAATAATAATAATAATAATAATAATAATAATAATAATAATAATAATAATAATAATAATAATAATAATAATAATAATAATAATAATAATAATAATAATAATAATAATAATAATAATAATAATAATAATAATAATAATAATAATAATAATAATAATAATAATAATAATAATAATAATAATAATAATAATAATAATAATAATAATAATAATAATAATAATAATAATAATAATAATAATAATAATAATAATAATAATAATAATAATAATAATAATAATAATAATAATAATAATAATAATAATAATAATAATAATAATAATAATAATAATAATAATAATAATAATAATAATAATAATAATAATAATAATAATAATAATAATAATAATAATAATAATAATAATAATAATAATAATAATAATAATAATAATAATAATAATAATAATAATAATAATAATAATAATAATAATAATAATAATAATAATAATAATAATAATAATAATAATAATAATAATAATAATAATAATAATAATAATAATAATAATAATAATAATAATAATAATAATAATAATAATAATAATAATAATAATAATAATAATAATAATAATAATAATAATAATAATAATAATAATAATAATAATAATAATAATAATAATAATAATAATAATAATAATAATAATAATAATAATAATAATAATAATAATAATAATAATAATAATAATAATAATAATAATAATAATAATAATAATAATAATAATAATAATAATAATAATAATAATAATAATAATAATAATAATAATAATAATAATAATAATAATAATAATAATAATAATAATAATAATAATAATAATAATAATAATAATAATAATAATAATAATAATAATAATAATAATAATAATAATAATAATAATAATAATAATAATAATAATAATAATAATAATAATAATAATAATAATAATAATAATAATAATAATAATAATAATAATAATAATAATAATAATAATAATAATAATAATAATAATAATAATAATAATAATAATAATAATAATAATAATAATAATAATAATAATAATAATAATAATAATAATAATAATAATAATAATAATAATAATAATAATAATAATAATAATAATAATAATAATAATAATAATAATAATAATAATAATAATAATAATAATAATAATAATAATAATAATAATAATAATAATAATAATAATAATAATAATAATAATAATAATAATAATAATAATAATAATAATAATAATAATAATAATAATAATAATAATAATAATAATAATAATAATAATAATAATAATAATAATAATAATAATAATAATAATAATAATAATAATAATAATAATAATAATAATAATAATAATAATAATAATAATAATAATAATAATAATAATAATAATAATAATAATAATAATAATAATAATAATAATAATAATAATAATAATAATAATAATAATAATAATAATAATAATAATAATAATAATAATAATAATAATAATAATAATAATAATAATAATAATAATAATAATAATAATAATAATAATAATAATAATAATAATAATAATAATAATAATAATAATAATAATAATAATAATAATAATAATAATAATAATAATAATAATAATAATAATAATAATAATAATAATAATAATAATAATAATAATAATAATAATAATAATAATAATAATAATAATAATAATAATAATAATAATAATAATAATAATAATAATAATAATAATAATAATAATAATAATAATAATAATAATAATAATAATAATAATAATAATAATAATAATAATAATAATAATAATAATAATAATAATAATAATAATAATAATAATAATAATAATAATAATAATAATAATAATAATAATAATAATAATAATAATAATAATAATAATAATAATAATAATAATAATAATAATAATAATAATAATAATAATAATAATAATAATAATAATAATAATAATAATAATAATAATAATAATAATAATAATAATAATAATAATAATAATAATAATAATAATAATAATAATAATAATAATAATAATAATAATAATAATAATAATAATAATAATAATAATAATAATAATAATAATAATAATAATAATAATAATAATAATAATAATAATAATAATAATAATAATAATAATAATAATAATAATAATAATAATAATAATAATAATAATAATAATAATAATAATAATAATAATAATAATAATAATAATAATAATAATAATAATAATAATAATAATAATAATAATAATAATAATAATAATAATAATAATAATAATAATAATAATAATAATAATAATAATAATAATAATAATAATAATAATAATAATAATAATAATAATAATAATAATAATAATAATAATAATAATAATAATAATAATAATAATAATAATAATAATAATAATAATAATAATAATAATAATAATAATAATAATAATAATAATAATAATAATAATAATAATAATAATAATAATAATAATAATAATAATAATAATAATAATAATAATAATAATAATAATAATAATAATAATAATAATAATAATAATAATAATAATAATAATAATAATAATAATAATAATAATAATAATAATAATAATAATAATAATAATAATAATAATAATAATAATAATAATAATAATAATAATAATAATAATAATAATAATAATAATAATAATAATAATAATAATAATAATAATAATAATAATAATAATAATAATAATAATAATAATAATAATAATAATAATAATAATAATAATAATAATAATAATAATAATAATAATAATAATAATAATAATAATAATAATAATAATAATAATAATAATAATAATAATAATAATAATAATAATAATAATAATAATAATAATAATAATAATAATAATAATAATAATAATAATAATAATAATAATAATAATAATAATAATAATAATAATAATAATAATAATAATAATAATAATAATAATAATAATAATAATAATAATAATAATAATAATAATAATAATAATAATAATAATAATAATAATAATAATAATAATAATAATAATAATAATAATAATAATAATAATAATAATAATAATAATAATAATAATAATAATAATAATAATAATAATAATAATAATAATAATAATAATAATAATAATAATAATAATAATAATAATAATAATAATAATAATAATAATAATAATAATAATAATAATAATAATAATAATAATAATAATAATAATAATAATAATAATAATAATAATAATAATAATAATAATAATAATAATAATAATAATAATAATAATAATAATAATAATAATAATAATAATAATAATAATAATAATAATAATAATAATAATAATAATAATAATAATAATAATAATAATAATAATAATAATAATAATAATAATAATAATAATAATAATAATAATAATAATAATAATAATAATAATAATAATAATAATAATAATAATAATAATAATAATAATAATAATAATAATAATAATAATAATAATAATAATAATAATAATAATAATAATAATAATAATAATAATAATAATAATAATAATAATAATAATAATAATAATAATAATAATAATAATAATAATAATAATAATAATAATAATAATAATAATAATAATAATAATAATAATAATAATAATAATAATAATAATAATAATAATAATAATAATAATAATAATAATAATAATAATAATAATAATAATAATAATAATAATAATAATAATAATAATAATAATAATAATAATAATAATAATAATAATAATAATAATAATAATAATAATAATAATAATAATAATAATAATAATAATAATAATAATAATAATAATAATAATAATAATAATAATAATAATAATAATAATAATAATAATAATAATAATAATAATAATAATAATAATAATAATAATAATAATAATAATAATAATAATAATAATAATAATAATAATAATAATAATAATAATAATAATAATAATAATAATAATAATAATAATAATAATAATAATAATAATAATAATAATAATAATAATAATAATAATAATAATAATAATAATAATAATAATAATAATAATAATAATAATAATAATAATAATAATAATAATAATAATAATAATAATAATAATAATAATAATAATAATAATAATAATAATAATAATAATAATAATAATAATAATAATAATAATAATAATAATAATAATAATAATAATAATAATAATAATAATAATAATAATAATAATAATAATAATAATAATAATAATAATAATAATAATAATAATAATAATAATAATAATAATAATAATAATAATAATAATAATAATAATAATAATAATAATAATAATAATAATAATAATAATAATAATAATAATAATAATAATAATAATAATAATAATAATAATAATAATAATAATAATAATAATAATAATAATAATAATAATAATAATAATAATAATAATAATAATAATAATAATAATAATAATAATAATAATAATAATAATAATAATAATAATAATAATAATAATAATAATAATAATAATAATAATAATAATAATAATAATAATAATAATAATAATAATAATAATAATAATAATAATAATAATAATAATAATAATAATAATAATAATAATAATAATAATAATAATAATAATAATAATAATAATAATAATAATAATAATAATAATAATAATAATAATAATAATAATAATAATAATAATAATAATAATAATAATAATAATAATAATAATAATAATAATAATAATAATAATAATAATAATAATAATAATAATAATAATAATAATAATAATAATAATAATAATAATAATAATAATAATAATAATAATAATAATAATAATAATAATAATAATAATAATAATAATAATAATAATAATAATAATAATAATAATAATAATAATAATAATAATAATAATAATAATAATAATAATAATAATAATAATAATAATAATAATAATAATAATAATAATAATAATAATAATAATAATAATAATAATAATAATAATAATAATAATAATAATAATAATAATAATAATAATAATAATAATAATAATAATAATAATAATAATAATAATAATAATAATAATAATAATAATAATAATAATAATAATAATAATAATAATAATAATAATAATAATAATAATAATAATAATAATAATAATAATAATAATAATAATAATAATAATAATAATAATAATAATAATAATAATAATAATAATAATAATAATAATAATAATAATAATAATAATAATAATAATAATAATAATAATAATAATAATAATAATAATAATAATAATAATAATAATAATAATAATAATAATAATAATAATAATAATAATAATAATAATAATAATAATAATAATAATAATAATAATAATAATAATAATAATAATAATAATAATAATAATAATAATAATAATAATAATAATAATAATAATAATAATAATAATAATAATAATAATAATAATAATAATAATAATAATAATAATAATAATAATAATAATAATAATAATAATAATAATAATAATAATAATAATAATAATAATAATAATAATAATAATAATAATAATAATAATAATAATAATAATAATAATAATAATAATAATAATAATAATAATAATAATAATAATAATAATAATAATAATAATAATAATAATAATAATAATAATAATAATAATAATAATAATAATAATAATAATAATAATAATAATAATAATAATAATAATAATAATAATAATAATAATAATAATAATAATAATAATAATAATAATAATAATAATAATAATAATAATAATAATAATAATAATAATAATAATAATAATAATAATAATAATAATAATAATAATAATAATAATAATAATAATAATAATAATAATAATAATAATAATAATAATAATAATAATAATAATAATAATAATAATAATAATAATAATAATAATAATAATAATAATAATAATAATAATAATAATAATAATAATAATAATAATAATAATAATAATAATAATAATAATAATAATAATAATAATAATAATAATAATAATAATAATAATAATAATAATAATAATAATAATAATAATAATAATAATAATAATAATAATAATAATAATAATAATAATAATAATAATAATAATAATAATAATAATAATAATAATAATAATAATAATAATAATAATAATAATAATAATAATAATAATAATAATAATAATAATAATAATAATAATAATAATAATAATAATAATAATAATAATAATAATAATAATAATAATAATAATAATAATAATAATAATAATAATAATAATAATAATAATAATAATAATAATAATAATAATAATAATAATAATAATAATAATAATAATAATAATAATAATAATAATAATAATAATAATAATAATAATAATAATAATAATAATAATAATAATAATAATAATAATAATAATAATAATAATAATAATAATAATAATAATAATAATAATAATAATAATAATAATAATAATAATAATAATAATAATAATAATAATAATAATAATAATAATAATAATAATAATAATAATAATAATAATAATAATAATAATAATAATAATAATAATAATAATAATAATAATAATAATAATAATAATAATAATAATAATAATAATAATAATAATAATAATAATAATAATAATAATAATAATAATAATAATAATAATAATAATAATAATAATAATAATAATAATAATAATAATAATAATAATAATAATAATAATAATAATAATAATAATAATAATAATACTGTATTTAAATCATTCGATTATTACAGGAGTTGGTAATACAAAATTATACAGAGATTCTATCAAATGATGTAAAACAGAAACAAATTTTCGACAATAAATAAAATAGTAATAATAACTTAAAAATTAACAAAAATTAAACAATAAATTCTGACTAACAAATACTACCCATTTGAAGGAGTAATGGTCTAAGATCCGACAGTGAAAACCTTCCCTCATCCGTTAATTGATTGAAATATTATTGAAAACGCTTATTGCAATATAAACAATTTGGCAATGTAATGTCTGCCAGGGTAGTTCTGCTGCAATTAACATTAATTAATTTATAAAAAATTGATTTTTTCATAATTAAATCCCTCACGTGTTAATTGAATTGTGCTTGTTAAATAACATACGAGTATACGATACGACAAATCTTGTAATAGCAGGCAGCGCTGCTTATTACTGCTACGATTACCTGCAGCCAGGTGTTCAAACTTAAAGTAAACTTAGGTTACTTCCCTCATATGTTAATTGAAAATTTTTTAGCTAATTTAAAAGTTCAGAATAATTAGAATACATCCATAACTGGCAGCCGTATTAAAATCCATTACAATCAAGTGCAGCCTATATAAGAAAAATAAAAAAAAATAGAAATTATAAAAAAAATACCTTGTAGAGAGAGAGAGACTATTGCATTATTCCATGAAACAAACAAGGAAAGTATATGATCATGCATTTGTAAAGCCTACTCCATTTCTAAGTGTATTTATACAAATAGTACCCACTACTATATTTTATCTATGACTAATAGTGGATTGTGTAGAGTTCATTATAAACGGAATACATAATTCACATTCATGATTCACATTCGCATGATCATATACTTTCCTTGTTTATTACGTTGAATTATTATATCAATCAAATATCTCTACAAATGCAATAGTCTCTATCTCTCTACAAGGTATTTTTTTATAATTTCTATTTTTTTTAAATTTTCTTATATAGGCTGCACTTGATTGTAATGGATTTTAAGACGGCTGCCAGTTATGGATGTATTCTAATTATTCTGAACTTTTAAATTAGCTAAAAAATTTTCAATTAACATATGAGGGAAGTAACCTAAGTTTACTTTAAGTTTGAACACCTGGCTGCAGGTAACCGTAGCAGTAATAAGCAGCGCTGCCTGCTATTACAAGATTTGTCGTATCGTATACTATGTTATTTAACAAGCAAAATTCAATTAACACGTGAGGGATTTAATTATGAAAAAATCAATTTTTAATTAATTAATTAATGTTAATTGCAGCAGAACTACCCTGGCAGACATTACATTGCCAAATTGTTTATATTGCAATAAGCGTTTTCAATAATATTTCAATCAATTAACAGATGAGGGAAGGTTTTCACTAATGCCGGATCTTAGACCATAAGTTTAATTCGGAAATCACAAAAAAAAGGAAATAAAGGTTAGATATTCAAGGTACACTGTAGAAATGCATCTGGATAGCAAATAGATTTGTTCCATACATCATTCTTCTGCTATAAATGCTCTCAATTTGAGGGCATTAGTGCAAAAAGCAAAAATTTTATTTATCTTCTCTGAATTCAAGTCAGACAGCAATTCTGATATAGGGTTTAAAGATTCCTCCTTGATGCAGCTCCCTAAGTATGCTCGCCTAATGTTTTCTAGAATGGGGCAAATAAAAAGGAAGTGTTCTAGCGTTTCATTTTTCTGGAGGTTGCATAATTTACAATCAGCATCGCTATTCCAAATATAAAGATCGCCTCAAACTAAAAATCTTACCCTTAGATCCCCCATCAGGCGTAGTTGCACAATCAGTCTGGTTTTTTCTATTTTAAAATTTAAAAGGAGGTACTGATTTGAGCTCTGTGACAAATATTTGTAGGTGGAACTATATGTAGAATTTAAGATTCTACTTTCATCCTCTGCCCTGATACCACCCATGTAGGACTCAAGTAAATTCTCGATATTGTTCTTTACACTAAGCGCGCTCTGGCTCTCCCATAATTCTTCGTAACCAAGATTCAGGAGGATAGTTTTTAGTTGAGAGACCCAATTAAATTTTAGAATATTGCTCCTGTCATTACTTAGTGATAGTAGGTGTAAGTAACACTTTTTTATGAATCGGTCATTTGAAGCAGCTAGAAGTTTGTACCACCAGTTCAAGATCGATTTGAATGCGGCAAGCCCCCAAATGTGGTCTCCCATGTTCCCTGCGGATAATGTAATGGGGTGTGTTGCGAGGTAAGCTGTATGTATTCTTGAAGAACATGCTTTGGACTTTATCTAGTTCATTAAGATATCTCATACCCCATGATTCTACCCCATACAATAATGTAGTTCTAACTATAGCATCAAAAAGCTTTATCCTACTAGCATACGAGTTGCATTTGGCTTTGACAAATATCTCTCTGATGCTATAATTTGCCATATTTGCTTTTTTAATGGAGTTGTTCGCTGCCTCTAGGAATAGACCTGAACTCGAAAATATGACACCCAGATAGTTGAAAAATGGGACGATATCAATTTTTTTGCTCTGTATGAAGAACTGCGTACCGCGCTGAAGTCTTCCACCTTTACGGAATACCATTATTTTTGTTTTCTCTGTATTAATTTGCAAGTTGTTAATTTGACAATATTTTTCAAAGGTGTCTAAATTTTCTTGCAGATTCTTAGCAGAGTCAGCTATACAGGTAGTGTCATCAGCATACAGCAAATGAGAGATACGACTTCCTTCATGTAGTTCCACGCCTTTAACAAAATTTTCTTTATAGAAATTGTCTAGATCTGCGAGGAAAAGAATAAAAAGTAGAGGACTCAGCGAGTCTTCCTGCATAACTCCTTGCGTTACGTCAATATTCAGAGATTGACCTTCATTTACTTTAAATAGAGTTTTCGCATTTGAGTAGAGATTGTTCAAAATGGAGACAACTTTTCTACTTATGCCTAGTCGATGCAGTTTCCCCCAAAGCAATGTATGGTTTAACGTATCGAAAGCTTTCCGCAGATCGATAAAAGCAACAAACAGCTTACCTTTAGTTTTTATTAAGTGTGCCTGTACAAGACAATTGAGGGCAAATATATTGTCTTGGCAACCCTTCCCTTTTCGGAATCCTGCCTGATTTTCAGGTATAATATCATGTATTTGTGCCCACTTTTGTAACCGTTCACTGAGCATATAAGTAAAAATTTTTGAGGTACTATTCAGCTATGTAATGCCGCGGTAATTGTTAGGATCGTTGATATCACCTTTTTTATATACACTGATTAGTTTGCCCATTGACCACTCTTTAGGAGGTATTTCACTGTTAAGCGCTTCGTTGAACATTTTTAACAGGCCGTTGCGCCAGTTGCTCGGCAGATTTTTTATAAACTCATTTGGGATGGAGTCTGGTCCTGGTGCTTTACCAGATTTTATATGGCTAAGAGCACGATTTAACTCACATAGAGTAAAAGCTTCATCTAAGAAAAGATGGGCTACATCAAAGAAGGATATCTCAGATATTATTCTAGGTGGGAATAATGAGTCGAAATAACTATGCCATATTTCAAAATTTATGTTATTGGATGCGGTGGGTACCCTTCGCTTTAACTGGTTCACAGTCTTCCAAAACTGACTACTGTCTCTTAGATTTTGTATATTTTCACTAATTGATTTATAGTGAGAAGCTTTTTTTTCTTTGATTAATTTTTTGTACACTCTTTTTGCATCCAGATACTTTCCAGGGCTTACCGGGTTGAAATAATTTGCTTTAGCTATCCTAAATGTATCCTTTATTGTTGCCTTACAAGCTTTACAATCGGCATCAAACCATGGCTTATTGTATTTAGCAACTCTATTTTTATTAAGGTAAACTACTAGACTTTCATGAAGCATGTTGGAGTCTTCAGCCGAAGACATAATGGCTTTTGTTATACATTCGTACAGTGTGTTGGAGAATAATTTTTTTTACTACTCCACTGTATAAAAATTATTATTGATATTTTTTCATATTTTTATTATTCAAAAAAAGTAATTTATATAATTCTTGGTTTATGCTAGTTGAGAATTTACATAATTTCAACAAACATTTACTTAGATCAGAAATGACTTGCGTATATACAAGCTTACTTCGATATTTCAGCACATATTTCAAATCAGTTACAAAGAGTATTTCTCTCTGTGAGTTACAAAAATTAGTTGGCTCAGTAGAGTCACAAAAAAAATAGTTACAAAGAGTATTTCTCTCTGGCAGTTACAAAAAATACTTCTCTCAGTAGAGTTACAAAAAGAAAGCAGTTACAAAAGTACTTGTCTCAAGACAATTACTAAAATTAGTTGATTCACATGAATTAATCAGATGGTATTTAAAATTTTTATTTCTTCAATTTACAAATTGTATATTTTTTATGGATTGTGCTGAAGTATCGAATGGGCGAATTTATGGTTTCTATCTGATTGTATCTAAGTATATTTTTTTTTTGTATAATTTATTTAATTCACTATTCCGAAACTTGTGGTCTCTCAAACTTGTAACAATTCAATACACATTCTACACACACTTTTGCTGTACAATTTATATTTTATGTGAATATGCATTGACTTTTCAATTTATAACTATATTGTTTGTATACGCTTGGTTTTTTTTTGGCCGTGTATTTTTTCTTTACAGAAGCGTAATGTCTCTTTATATATACAACTATGTATCTGAATTAAATTTGTAATCCATATTTATATTTTTGCAAATCAGACATATTTGAACATATTTTTTTTTTACATACACATATGGAAGCAGAGCAAATATCCATATGTGTCTTTTGTTTTCGATAGTTTTCACAAAGCTCGACTTGTGATTCTGAAATTCTTTTTGAAAGTTGAAATGATTATAATTTTTTCTTTATATTTATACATTTATATCTTTTACATTTTCTTTAATTCTATAATTATATTTAACTTAGTAGTAATTTTTTTCTCTTTCTTCTATTTTGTTTGTGGTTTAAATTTTCATTATGCCGAGAACAACTCGTAATACACCAGGTACCCCAGGAGATGACGATCCTCCAGCTTCACCAGATGACTTATTCATCACGCCTCATCAAGTATCAGCGGTTAACTTAGCGGCTATAACTACGCAGATGCAGACTACAGCTCAACAGTTCCATGCGTCAGTGCTGCACGTTTCGGATGTACAGCAACAAATACAACAGCAAAGCAAGCAGATAAGTAGCATTACCGATGCCTTGGCAACAATAACAACTACTCTATCAAATAATAACACTAGTTCAAATCAATTAACTTCAAATTTTAGTTTTTTTGCAAAACCGAGTATAGATTCCTTTATAAATAAAATCACTATTCTGGACATTTCGGTTCCAGAAAATATTATACAGTTTATTGTCGATACTCAACATTTAATTGATATTAATTTTTTACCTATAGACGTTCTTTTGAAATCTTTAATCAATAGGTGTGCTTCGAACGCACAAACATTTTGGTCTACTTGTTTGGCTGACTCTTTGTCTTGGCAAAATATTAAACATAATTTATTACAAGTTTATATTCCACCTTTGACTAAACAGATATTAATTGATAGATTGGTCCGGCGAAATCAACCTGACACTGAAAAATTTTCGACATTTGTTCCTTCAATAATAAAATTCGCGAACATCCTACTTAATGATTCATCTGAATCCGAAATCATACAAATTATTTTTGCTCATGCCAATAATTCTGTACTATCTATTCTTGGTTTATATCAAATTCCCGATACTTATAAAGATTTGTATCAACTAATCACTAAAATTGAGGAAATTCAAGCGCGAATAACTACAACACCCGTCAGTGTAAACGTTACTTCAATTCAAAATACGCATAATGACTCTAAATTTTTTTGTACCTTCTGTAAAGGTACTAATCACAATTTTAAATATTGTTTTAAAAGAAAGAAGGATAATATAAATGTTAGTACTACGGTTCCAAAAAACTCGCAATAGACCCCAAGTTTCTTATTAATGATGTTATTTTAAATTATACTATTTTACCTCTACAAACCATTTTCATTCAAGGTTATCCTTTATTAACACATTTTGATTCCGGTGCTACTGTTAATGCTATTAAAACTGCGACTTTTAATAAGTTAAAATCTAACAATAGAAACATCGTCACCGAATCAATTGATAAAACTATTTCTTTGCCGGGAAATAATTTTTTAAAATGTAATTTAACTGCGAAACTTCATTTTAAATTGGCTAATTTTTCATGGACTCACATTTTTTTTATAGTAGATTCATTACCGTTTGAGGTAATTTTAGGTGTTGCCACACTTAAAGATTGCAACATCATTTTGGACTTCTTTAAGTCGACGATCAAATTTTATTTTCATCCTAATGTTGAAATACCGTTTTCGGGTTTTTGTAACAATAATCGAATTATTAATACCATTGTCGAAGCGAAAGTAAATCTTAATAGCAAACAAACCAAAGTGTTGCAAACACTTCTTCAAAACTTTAAATCGATTTTTTCTAACATTCCTGGTCTTGCCAAGGGTTTTGAATATAAAATTAAGTTAATCGATAACATTCCGGTTTGTAAAGCTCCTTACTATCTAGCACCCGATAAAGCCAAACTTTTGGACGAGCATGTTCAAGAGCTTGTTACACAAGGGGTACTTTCTCCTTCGAACTCTAATTATAGCTCACCCGTCTTCTTTGTTAAAAAGAAAGACGATTCTTATCGGTTAGTCGCTGACTATAGGTTTGTTAACAAACATATAGAGTTTGATCCGATGAGTTCAGCCAGTATGGCCCATATTTTCGCTAGCTTAGGTAATTCGAAAGTGTTTACACTCCTCGACATGAAATCCAGTTTTCATCAGATAAAATTATCAGATGACTCGAAACATGTCACCGCGATCGTCACACAATATGGTCTGTTTGAGTACAATACCATGCCTTTCGGGCTAAAGGTGGCTAGTCAATCATTAGCTCGTTTTTTAAATTCCAGTCTCGCAGAATTTCGTCATAAATTTCTTCTTATTTATTATGACGATTTAATTGTACATTCGCCCGACATTGAATCACATTTAAATCACCTGAATCTCTTGTTCACTAAAATAAAGTCTATCGGTATCACTATTAATCCTTCTAGGGCTCGATTTTGTATGTCGAGGGTACGTTTGTTGGGTAGCGTAATATCCGCTGAGGGACGCTTTATAGACCCTATTAAGGTGCAAGCAATCAATGACATGCCAACTCCAAAAAACGTCAAAGAAGTTATGCGTCTAGTTGGGGCTGCGGCTTTTTACTCCCGCTATATTCCCATGTTCAGTCAGATTGTAGCTCCGTTAAACGATTTAAAAAAGAAAGGTGTTAGGTTCAAAATTACTAAGGTTCATCTTGATGCAATCTCTACTTTAAAAAAATCTTTAGTAAGTGCGCCTGTCTTAAAACATCCTAATTTTGACAAACCTTTTGTGCTACAAACTGACGGATCAGCTACTGGTCTGGGCGCGGTATTACTTCAAAAATATGATGACGGTTTGCACCCCATTATGAACTGTTCTCGAAAATTGAATCCAGCCGAATTAAAATATAACAGTCATGAATTAGAACTTCTCGCAGTAGTGACGGCCCTAGATAAATTTAAAGATTTTTTAACCGACCGCAAGTTTACTCTACAGACTGACTGCAGGTCGTTATTGTGGATTTTTAATACCCCCAATAAATTTAAACAATTATCTAGGTGGATCCTTAAAATTTCGAGATATGACTTTACCCCGGAACATATAAAGGGCAAATTGAACAATATGGCCGATTTTCTATCTAGGTTATACGAAACTGACCATATATTAGTGAACAAATTTTCTGATTCAAATCAAGATTCAGGCAAAAATTTCATTAAAGTTAAAGAGTTGCATAGCAATGATCCAGGTTATGCAAACCTTTTAAAAAAGATAACCAATACTTTGGATCAAACTGACTTAGAATCGGTGAATGAAGAAATCAGGAACAATGCGCAACTGAACTTTATTAACGTTTTAGCTAATACAAATTTTGATTACCTTTCTGTTAAAAGCGAACAACGTAACTCTCCCGAATGTAAAATCATTTATCAGAACCTTAAGGCTCAGATGAATGTCCCTAATTTTTGCATAAAGGATGGGTTAATTTATAAGTTCGTTGGAAGGAATCGACTAAAACGTATATTTTTACCAGATAATTTACTCGATTACGTTCTTCGATATTATCATGATTCCAAGTATGCTGCGCATAATTCAGTAATTAAAACATTCCGTGAAATTAGTAAAATATTTTACTACAAAAACCTCTATGCAAAAGTAAGGGACTAAGTCAGAACCTGTAAAGTGTGCCAGGCTATAAGGCCATATACACGTAACGATAAGGTTCAGTTGAGTAGTTCTGTGCCGGAGTATACCCTACATACTTTGTACGTCGACTTTATCGGTCCTATTATTAGATCAAGTGAAGGTTTTAAATATATTTTTTCTATTGTAGATGGATTTTCAAAATTTGCTTTCGCCTTTCCATGTAAAAGGCAGACCAGTGACGTTGCCATTTCACTGATACAGAAGATTTTCCTGCAAAACGGATATCCGACGGTTGTTGTAGCCGACAACGGACCAGCCTTTGCGTCGATCAAGTGGAAAACCTTCTTATTTAATAATGGTATTAGAGCTGCCTACTGTTCGAGCTATACACCATCTTCGAACAAGAGCGAGTGCCTCAATCGACAGATAAAATATAATTTAGGATGCATTCTCAAAGAATATTCTGTAGAACATAAAAATTGGTCAAAGTTTTTGAGTTTTGTAATTTTCAATTACAACAACTCCTACAAAAGTACAATCGACTCAACACCAGCTGAAGTTTATTTTGGTAGAAAGTTAATGACGCCGTTTGTGATTATAAACGAATTAACTGAGTTAATCACGAGTTCTGCTAAACCATCACAAGCACATATACAAGATGCGTTAAAGATTGCTCACCAACAACGAGTCAACCAAACTTTAAATAAACCAACGCTGTCTAAATATAAAGTGGGTCAATTGGTCATGGTAAAAAACTTGGCCCCGAATATGAACAAGAATATCGCACCTAAATTCGCTTCAAAATTCAATGGACCGTACAAGATAATAAAGTTCACTACACCAACTTCAGTTAGGCTAAAAGCTCCAAAATCTAATAAGAAAACCTTCGGCATGTCGATATACAACATTCGGCCATACTATCTCAGAGGATATCAAGGGAATGGTAACGTTACTGCATCCTAATTAAACATCTAAATGTATTTAAATCTTCACGTCTAATCCACATTTGTAAGATTTTTTATTCATCTATTCATGTCATTCTTGCTTTAATATTTTCCAATTAGCATGTCGCTAATTTTTTTGGCCCCCTGGAGTGGAGAATAATTTTTTTTACTACTCCACTGTATAAAAATTATTATTGATATTTTTTCATATTTTTATTATTCAAAAAAAGTAATTTATATAATTGTTGGTTTATGCTAGTTGAGAATTTACATAATTTCAACAAACATTTACTTAGATCAGAAATGACTTGCGTATATACAAGCTTACTTCGATATTTCAGCACATATTTCAAATCAGTTACAAAGAGTATTTCTCTCTGTGAGTTACAAAAATTAGTTGGCTCAGTAGAGTCACAAAAAAAATAGTTACAAAGAGTATTTCTCTCTGGCAGTTACAAAAAATACTTCTCTCAGTAGAGTTACAAAAAGAAAGCAGTTACAAAAGTACTTGTCTCAAGACAATTACTAAAATTAGTTGATTCACATGAATTAATCAGATGGTATTTAAAATTTTTATTTCTTCAATTTACAAATTGAATATTTTTTATGGATTGTGCTGAAGTATCGAATGGGCGAATTTATGGTTTCTATCTGATTGTATCTAAGTATATTTTTTTTTGTATAATTTATTTAATTCACTATTCCGAAACTTGTGGTCTCTCAAACTTGTAACAATTCAATACACATTCTATACACACTTTTGCTGTACAATTTATATTTTATGTGAATATGCATTGACTTTTCAATTTATAACTATATTGTTTGTATACGCTTGGTTTTTTTTTGGCCGTGTATTTTTTCTTTACAGAAGCGTAATGTCTCTTTATATATACAACTATGTATCTGAATTAAATTTGTAATCCATATTTATATTTTTGCAAATCAGACATATTTGAACATATTTTTTTTTTACTGTAGTGTCTTTTTTTTTATATATACAATATTTCTTTTACTACAGTTCAATTTAGCATATATTCATGTAATCTTTGTTTTTATAATTTGTACAACCAATGTTAGTGTTTTAATGATAGTTGTACTATCAGCGTATTAGATTAAAAATTATTTATTTCAAATATATTTTATTTTAACATATATTTCGTTTTGTTCTTTTTTTTGTACTTTTATTTTTTTTTCAGATTCGAATCACTTGTCGATAACTTAGACACTTACTGGATAGTAAAGATCTTACTACCTCAATATTATCTTTTTTAATGGGCCCAGCTTTTATTGAAAGACTTTCGGTTCAACGTGTTATTTTTTATTATTTTTATTATTTACGTGTATGGCGTTAGCACCGATCGTTTTCCAATTTTCATAATTCCACATACAATACTCTGCTTTGGATTTTTTTTCTAAAGTACCGTATATTTAGTTTTCATTATTTTTTTTTTAAAAATACATCATAATAACTCTTTTAATTAAAATTACTAAATTAACTTAATTTCATATTTATGAAAATAATTGATAATTCAATTATTTTCTATAAAGTGTTTAATCTTTTTTTTTAAAACTAAACACCCGAATTTTTTTTTAAATTAAACTCTTATATTTTTTTTACATACACAGTGTCAGCTGACGATTCATCATGTACTTCGTTCCGAATACTTAAAAGATATGTATATTGATCACGCCCATTCTCATTCCATTTCATTACTTTCATGGGAACGATTTTAGAACAATTTACTTCAATTGATTTTTTTTGGACACAGTTGCCAATAGTTAGGACACAAGGCAAATGATCAGACGTTAAAATTAAATCTTCTACTTTAAAATCTACTACTTCCGTTAAAGCCTGATCATTCACCCAAGCCAAATCTATGACACTGCTACCGTTGAAGTTGTGGAAAGTAAACTGCCCTTTACAGTCAGATTTTGTTCGACCATTTAAAATACTAAATCCCGCATTTTCAAGAAAGTCAGTGAGCAATTTCCCTTTTTTATTAGTAATCAGGTCCATGGAGTTTCTAATTTCTGTTAGCTGGGTAAGCTCAAATAATTCCTCATTTCTTTGCCCTAGTAGACCTATTCTGCAGTTCATGTCCCCTAGTATTACAATGGGAGCATTAAAAAACTTAATATTAATTTCCAAGAGCAATTCATTTAAATTATTAGTGATATAATCCACATCTACACTAGGTTTAAGATAAACAAAGATTATAATCATCACCCTGCCATCAATAACTAGCTTTATCGATATCCACTGATCACATGCATTTAATATCTCACAATGAATTGAATTTTTGACTAATACTATTAATCCACCACTTGGCCGACCCGTTGCTTTCGGTTTAAAGGCTCTTACACAGAATGTATTGTAATTGTTCAAGAAATCAAATTCACTTTTATCAACATTCCCGTGCAACCACGTTTCACTCAGGCATATTATCTCACATCTTGCCAATATTTGCTAGTGAGTGGAATCCAATTCGAAGTCAAGTTATAATTTTCGGTTGTCTTATTAGATTGAGGGGTGCTAGATATTGTTGTCCTTGTTTGAACGAAATAACTCCTGAGACTGGCTAAAAGAATGGGATCGACGTACAAAGTTGTCAAGCGTAGATGGTTTTAACTGTGGCTGGCTTAATGTTGGGGGTGGGTGTTTTATATTTTGTTCAAGATTTTGCTTTTTTGTTGTTGGGGGTTTCTCTATTTCTTCTGAGGGTGGTCGTTTCTTCTTTTTATCTGCTTCTGTAGTTAGATCTTCAAGCACCACTAATTTCCCATCAACGTAAAGCTTATCTTGTCTTAAAAAAGAATTGTGACCACGTTTATAAGCATCAGAGAGAGTTTTTGCTTGAAATTCTCTCCCTAAATTTGCTATGTTTCTGTTAAGGCCTGTTAAAAAGCAATCTTAAGCTAGTTGATGGTAGTAATCTATTTTGTTTTGTTTGACTTCTGCGTTTAATTGTTGTAATGCTACGTTATTTATAAGTGAAGCGAGTGCTTCGTTTACTTTACTGAAGAAATTTTCAGCGGAAAGATTCCCTTGATGTAAAGTATGAAGATCTCTTGTTAAACTATATTCATCTCTTTTATCGGCATATTGATTAATTAGAATTTCTTTAATTTTATTTCATTCTCTAACCCTACCGTATTGATTAAGTACATCATTGGCGTTTCCAATAACTTTTTTACGAACTTCATTATTATAAATTGCTTCAAGATTTTCATCTACTAATGGTAATAATGTTGAAAAAATAATGTCAACACTTTCAAAAAAATTAAACAAATCTAATTTATTCCCGTCGTATTGAGTTATAGTCTTAATACAATCAGGTATTCTAATGTGATTTATTATTTGATCTAAAGTAGCTGACTGCGGTATTTGAAGTGGTATTTCCATTTTATTAATATTTTTAATTTTTCCTATTAATTCTAAATTAGATAAACTATTGTCTGATACACTGTTCAATAAACCTTCGGACTTGTAATTACTATTAGAAAACGATGAACCGTCGTTTAATTTAGTGTTAGTTCTGCTGCGTGTGGATGGATATGGTTTTGGCATGAGGATAAGAACAAACAAATTGTACTTACAATAGAATTATGATCGTAGTCTGCATATTCACCATAAAACGATAAACCGTTGTCTCTGAATTGATATGAAGTGGAAACGAATCTTGATCAACCAATTAATCGATCAATAATCTGTTGATAAATTACCAGTTTTCAAGTATTTCAACGATAAATCTTCGATAAACCGTCGAAGTATACCAATCCAACACATATGTTGTCAAACCACCACTGTATTTCGTGACTCGTTGTGAATTATAATTTATTTGTTTGTTTCGTAGGTTCGTCCCAAAGTATTAATATACACTCGTATTTTCAACGATACCGTCGTTAAAATTTACGATGGACGCTAGATAGTAGGTGAATTTTCAAGAACTATCCTACTGGCTGTGCCGATTATAATTCTAGCAAAGAATTATTTGAAAAAAAATTATTTTATTTTTTCGAAGAAAAGTGATATTATAATTATTTTTACAAGAAATTAAATACAACAAACTAAATTACAATTGGATATTGACAGTAAATTTGAACAGAATAACAATGTTACTAACTTTTGATATTAGAATATGATATACTTAAAAATCGATGGCTTTATATAGTGAATTTTATATAAATTGCTGATATTTTGTTTAAAATGCTTGAAATATTTTAAGGCACGTGTTGTCACATGTTGTGATTGTGACCGGATGCTTGCTTAATAGTTTATATTGATAGGTCTATTCCAGAATATGCAACTTATATATATATATATATATATATATATATATATATATATATATATCTATATATATATATATATATATAAATATATATATATGTATATATATATATATATATGTATATATATATACATATACATATATATATATATATATATATATATATATATATATATATATATATATATATATATATATATATATATATATGTATATATATATGTTTATGTCTGTAATGACTCTAGCGGTCACAGTTTTGGTTTTATCGTACTGAAATTTGATATCTGAGGTGCTTTTTTTGAAAGAACAAGTTCGATAATGGAGAGGGGGGTTTTTGAAGAAGGGATAAATACAAAATACGGTATATCATTCTTAATTTCGAACAAATCAGAAAAGGTCTCAGAATTAGAGTTTCAGATAATTAATTTTACTAATTTTGGTTCTTATCATTTTTCGGTTACTCTAATATTTACAGAAATATTGACAGTTTAAGATTAAACATTAAAACTTAAATGTCTCTGTACACATTCGAGTGTTTGAAATAATGATAAGGTTATGAATTGTAGCAAACATGATTTTCTACAACTTAACACCTTACACATGTTTCAATTTTTCAAATATTAAATAAGATATTTAATTTCAAGTCACTTTCCCCTTAACTTACTACCCCTTCACTTGTTAGTTCCCCTTTACTTGGAACTAACTCTTCGAGTCAGCCAGTTAATGCGAAGCGCTAGTAACATAATGTGAACCGTTTATAAGTTAATGCGGAGCGTAAGTTTTTTAATGCTACGCGTTTAGTTACTAACGCTTCGCTTTGCGTAACGCTTTGAAGTAGTGAGTAATGCTTCACGACAACGTCACTACTCGTGAAGCGACAGTCACATATCGCAACCAGTCACTTATCGCGAAGTGGCAGTCGGAAATGCGTAGCGACATTCACTTATCGCTAGACAGTCACTAATATCAAAACAACAGTCACTTATCGCGTCTTATGTCAACAAAAGTCATATGTCGCATATCACGGGGAGACAACCACATCTTGCAGAGCGGCAGTCACTTATCGCGGAGCAATAGTCTGTAATCGCGTAGGGATCGTCGGTTATCGCGAAGCTTTCATCACCTACCACGAATCAAGTCATTAATCGCGAAGTGATAAGTGATGGTCACTTAACGCGAATCGAAAGACACTTATCACGGAGCGATAGCCACTTATCGCGAACAGATACTTACCGCGAAGCGAAATTCACTTTTTGCAGAGCGACACCTATCACCTAACACGAAAGACAGGCACTTATCGCAAGGCAATAGTCAGTTATCGTAAAGCCATCATCAGTTACTACGAAGCAAAAGTCACTAATCGAGAAGCGGCGGTCACTTATCGCGGTGCGACAGTCACTTATCACGCAACGGTTTGTCACATATTGCGAAGCGACAGTCACTTATGGCAAAATGATAATCACTTTTTGTGGAGCAACAACCGTTTATGGCGAAGCGACAGTCACCTTTCGCGAAGCGATAGTCACTTTTCGTGAAGCGACAGTCACTAATCGCGAAGCGACAGCCACTTTTCGTGGAACGATAGCCACTTATCACCAAATGAGAGTAACTTATCGCAAGGATCGATGAACCGTCCAAGTGGCCGAGCAGTCTGAGGCGTTATGTCCACTTGGAACTGGGAGACATCGGCAGTTTGTCAATTATTTAGAAAAAAAAGGGGCGGTTAATAGACTAAACTGTCGGCGTATGGACAAGAACGAAGTAACCGTCTATGGTTGTGAAGGTTTTCTGTAGTTTCCCTCAGAAACTCCAGAACTCCAGTGGCTATCAGAGTCGGCTGCAGCCGCACATCCGACCAATGCCTTGTGTACACACAAAAATTCCATCCACTTCATTCACATCCTCACATCCTTAGGCATCACAATCGATCTTATGGTCGATATGTAGCCAGTCTAAATCAGCTACAATCGATCTATCTAGGATCGGTGGATATTTCAAGAAATTTTTAAAAATAGTGACTCATTTTGCGATAAGCGGCTATATATAACTTGGAGGATTTGCAAATAATTGCAAACTATAAATTTTTTTGTTATTTCGCTGTTTATTATTATATGTACATATAAAGTGACATGTTTCAGTCTTTGCGACCATTATCAAATTGTGAATAATACAACCATTTGTCTCCCTTATATACTAATGTTAGGTGTGACGTATTTGTAAACTTCTTAAAATTTGAAGAAAAAAAATTTTGAAAAATACACAGCAATTTTTGAATTTAAAAAACAGTGAAGAACATTATGACAAAAAAATAAAATAAAAAATAAAATTGCGTAATAAAATCAGGTTGATACGTTCGTCAAAATTTCAATACAGTTATAAAAGAAAAGTAAAAATGAAAAATCGTGACTAATTCTGAATAAAATGCTTCCGTCTGGTCGTTCAATAAAGTATCAGGTCTCTTCTTATATTTGTATATTTCTAGCCACTCCCAAATATTAAGTTTTTTTCACTTTTTTGCTACATACAAAACCTCCAACTGTGTGTCTGGCTTGTGTCCTGTTTGCTGCAGAAGGTTAGAAGAAAACCTGTGTGTGTGTATTTTTTAACCTCAGTGATCTGAGATATTCTGGCCATCTGATAGAAAAAGCCCGGCCTGTTTGACCTATATACACTCCTGGACAATCGCTGCACCGTATTTTATATACCCAAGGTTTCTTCTTTTTGTCCACCAGGTCCTTATGGTTGAGTATCAGGCTGCCCAATTTTGTTGGTGGTTTGTAAGCACCATTATATTCCTGTTTTTTTAGAATTCGGCCTATAGGTTCTGAAACCTGCCCAAAATATGCTATGTATGTAAAGTACTCTTCTGAACAAATCGGAGCCGGGTAAGCTGTTCTTATTGCTAATTTATGAATTTTAGTTTTTAGTATGTTGTCTATCCAGCTTTGAGTATACCCATTAATAACTGCTATTTCCTTTATGGTGTCCAGTTCTATTATATAATTTGTAGAAGAAAGAGTAATATTTAATATGCAGTTTATTAAGGCAAATAATGTTGACGCTTTTTGTCTCCACGGATGTAATGAGTCTGCTGGTATCGTTGTGCCTGCATACATTGGTTTTCTATTTATGTTATATTCAAACATGCTATTCCCCCTTTTTATGCTAAGATCCAAAAAGTTGATACTGCCATTCATCTCTGTTTCCAAGGTAAATGCAATTTTTTGGTTGAGCGAGATTATAAAGTCCAAAAAGTTATTCTATTGTCTGGTTGTACCCTCAAAGCAGATCACAATATCATCTACGTACCGGTACCAAAATTTAATATGTTGTTTAGTTAGATCGGATGTAAGGATTGAATCTTCAAAGTTTGACATAAAAATTTCTGCTGATAGCGAACTCAGCAGGGATCCCATAGATTGTGATCCCATAGCATCACAATGGACCTGATGGTCGAAGTGTAGCCAGTCACTACAATCTATCTATCAATAGACATTTCAAGATATTTTTAAAAATAGTGACTATCACTTTGCGATAAGCGGCTATATATATATATATATATATATATATATATATATATATATATTTATTGTAACGGTTGAAAAGTGTTCAACCGTTCGATGAATGTCTTTTATTTATTTATTTTAAATTTATTTTTTTGGATTATTGGCGTGAATTCGACAGGACTGGTCGTTGGTGCCACCTGAAGGACACCGGGGCCAGAAAACGAAACAGGCGGCTTCGAAATCCGATGTTGCCATCGACATGAATAATTATAATTATTTTCTATTGATTATTTTATTTATTTTTTGTTAAATTAGCACACATTAAATAATTACCGACCTCGCTCAATCATCGATCATCGACATGGAGGTTGGAATGGTGTACGAGGAGCCGACTGTATGTATGGAGGTCTGTAACATCCACTACTGCTCGTCAACTATTACTCTATTTGTAAAGTTAAAACTAAATCACAGGCCCGTACTATGAACTTGTTGAAGTGGTAATCGCTAAGTTCGAGTGAGTGATTGTTTTGGGACTCGTTTCGTTGAACGGATGAATTAAAAAATGTTTATAAACAATATGTAAGTTTATATTTCTGTAATACGATGGATAAAAAGGATAATGAATTATTAACATTGGAAATGGTACGTCGTTGTACTCAACACAACGTTGGATGGATTTTGGAGGTGTATGTGAGTTCGATATTTGAAGAATATTTTACGATACTTGCAAAAGTATATTTTATATTGGATGAACTAATGATGAAATAATGAAATAATGTGAAACACAAAATAGTATTAGCAACATCACACCATATAAAATAGTGAATATTGGAAAAAAATTCATATTTCCAAGTCCAATCCTGGTGTTAAAATTTAAAAACTTAGTCACAAACAAATTTTAAAGAATTTGAAAAATGTGAAAAACAATGGTGTTTTTGTGTTGTTTTTGTTTGTTTCGTGTGACAACTTTGTGAGGAACGATGATAATAAAATTGATTGAGATTTCGAAAGCCGGACGATTCGGACCATAGCGTAAACGATAAATTGTTGATACTGATTTATTAAACTGTCGAACATTATTAGTTTTAAAATTTCATCGTGATTTTGGATGCATTATTTTTTGTTTTACCGAAACGTTAATATGAGCGAGGTTTGGTTGTTTTTTTTTTGCGTGTGAGCGTGTTTATGTGAAATATTTTGTTTTAAATCGTATTGCGAAGTAAATTTCTTTTTTTTCGAATTGTGTTTTTTTATTGTTTAATTTCATTCTTATTTTTTGTTGTTTTAATCGATTCACGTAAACACGTTCGGGTACTGTATTTAATAAATTTTTTTGTCATGTTCGATAGTTTTTTTTATTGTTAAATTCGAACATTCTATTTTGTTGTTAAATATGTTATCTTTTTTTTTGTTATCGTAAATAAATATATTTTTTGTTTCGTAATTTTTTTAAATTTATTATTCGTGACAATTAGAAGAGTTTCCACCTTTTTAACCTGCCACCCTGATTAAGGGTTGACGAGCTGCCGTAGCGTGATCGTGAGTAGTACTCTTTAAAAACCTGGCGCCCAACATTTTTTTTTGTTTTTCGAATTGGGGCTTCAATTTGTCGGCTAGCCATCACCTTGTTGATTCCATGGTGGTGAAACTACCGTCACAATATATATGTATATATTTATATATATATATATATATATATATATATATATATATATATAAATATATATATATATATATATATATAATATATATTGTCGCGGTTTCTTGGCTCTTTTTTTATTTACCAAAAAGGAGCATAGTCGAATCTACACAGATTCAAATTCTCGAAACAAAAAAAATAAACAAAATGTTCAATTTTCATCAACAATTTTTTTATTCAAAAAAACAATACTAATTTCAACAATTATCAATTCAACAATGGTAACATCAAAACGCACTACTGTACCTTTCGGACTGAATTTTAGAACTGATTTGAATTGTACTAGTTCATTTAGCTAGCTAGCTTAACTTAAAGTGTTCGTACACATTAGTTCTTCACTCGTCATCAACGGCGCCTGTTGGTGATTGCCGGTCGTCTGGGCCGCAAATTGTACCCTGGCTCTAATGCTCTGGCCTCTGGCTCGTCCACAATTGGTACATCCCGTCGTCTTCCATCACCTCCATGCCTTTGACCCCCCAATCGATCTGGAAGTAGTTGGCCGAACACCTCGTTCCCCACTCTCAAACATCCCAGATTCCCATTGGCGGCGGTCCTTGCACTGGCCGGCTTCAAGAGACCTCCATGTATCTTCGTGGGAGGCACTATATCCAAAACATATATATCAGCTGGTAAACTCCTCGGCACTCTGTAAGGCCCTTTCCATTTCGGTGCCAATCCGCTATGTACACCCTCCAACTTACTGCTGAGTAATTGATTTCGCATCCAGACGGACTCTCCAGGTTGATAACTGAGTCCCGCTTCCACTTGGTCGTTCACTTCGGCATTGGCCAATATTGTTTGCAGAGCTCTTTCAACATTATCATTGCGTTCTTGGCTTCTCTCGTTGACCCAATCTGGAATTTCTTGAGGCTCTTCATTGACTTGTATCTGCCAATCCCCAGGCTTCTTTATATATATAATATATATAAATATATATATATATATATATATATATATATATATAATATATATATATATAAGTAAAAATATATACATATATATATATATATATATATATATATATAAATATATATATTTATATATATTTATATATATTTATATATATTTATATATATTTATATATATATATATACATATATATATATATATATATATATATATATATATATATATATATATATATAAATAAATGTTACGCAAGAGCTGCATCAACTGCGAATTTCCTTAGAATACATAAATTACTCTCTAACGGTCACAATTTAAGTGTGATCAAAATGAAATGTCGCACCAGATATGATTTTAGTATTTTCAAGGCGAGTTTTATTAATAAATGGCATAGGTCACGGGGATATATGGGCTTAGAGAAAGATGAAAAAACAAAACATAAAATATCCCAGCTTATATTAGAACAATCGAAAAAAGTATGAAAAGTATATATGTATATATAAATTATATATATATATATATATATATATATATATATATATATATATATGTATATATTTTTACTTATATATATATTAAAAGGTGTGAACTTGTATTTATGTACATATATACATATATATATATATATATATATATATATATATATATAAATACAAGTTCACATCTTTCCATGATTATATTGTAGTGTTGAAAATTACTAAGAATAATTTTTGGAACCTCAACACATAATTTTAAGTACAATGAAAAGTATTCAGTTGTAGAAGAAAAATATTTGAGATAAAATACTTTTCTCCTTGGGAAAGGAGTTTTTTTTTATAGTTGGAAAAAAATTACATATTGATTTTGAATCATTTTTCTGTCAAAAAATAATTTTTGTTCAATAAAATCAATCAAAATTAATTTTTTTTAAAAAGATATTTTTAAATAAGATCAAATATAATTTATTTGAAAACGAAAAGAATTCGTTTAAAAGAATTTAAAATTTATTAAATAACTTTTATTCAAACAAGTCGAAAACAGCAAGATTGCTATTATGTTATGTATATATTGCAAATTTGAAACTGGTGAAGATATTATATATATTAAATGGCCGTGCGAGATAAGTGGTCAGACAGGAGGGTTGGGTATTCTTGGTTCGTATCCTAATCTTACCAATATAATTTTTAATAAATTTTATCAATTACCGACTCCTCTGAATGCGACCGTGACAGACCAGTAACGTAAAACGTACCAGTGGAAGTTATTGTAAAGGAAAATAACTTTTTGAAACAAGAAAATGCATTATTGAATCGTTTGATACAAGAGATGAATGATGAAAATAAACTTCTCGAAGAAAAATTAAATATGAAAGTTTCACTCACCAAAAATATAGAAAATGAAGCACAAAATATAAACAATGTGAACACACCAAAAAATAAACTTCCTTGTCCGAAAGAAAACACTGGCATACTGGTAAACACTGATAAACAAAAGACTCAAAATACAAACAAATTGGTAATGTCAACGACACCCAGTAGTTCAAGCAACCGTAGTTACAAGGACGTATTAATAGCTGACGCTACTGAAAAATTTAAAAAAAAAACTATTCTAAAATCATTAAATGCGGATGATTTTGAAATAGTGCGTAATCATAAGAAAAGTCAAAAACAATTATTGGTACGGGACACTTGGATGAAAATACGGATTTTAAAGCGGCGTAAACAAATATCTGGGGTTACGTTGGGTAAGTAAGTTCAAACGTTACTAAAGAAGTGGTAGTGAACTTTGTTAAAAATAAACTTGGCGCCGAAGACAGCTTGTGTGTATGTCAAGAACTGAATACAATTGGCCAAAATAAAGCCTTTAAGTTAGGTATCAACAGCATATATAAATATCAAATATACGATCCAAAATGTTAGCAAAATGGAACTTTCATTAGCTGGTTCAATTTGAACTTATTTCGAAGCGAATGAACCCAAAACCATTGGTGGATTTCAACCGATAATACAAAAACTGATTTCAAAAAACGAAATAAGTTTAATACACATCTACTAACATATAAGGCATTAATACTAAAACATCTATGCGGGAAATATTGTTAAGTGAATGGGATTCCTCAATGAGCGTGATGTGTATAACTGAACACTGGCTATCGGAAAGTGAAATTGAAATGTTGTATTTCACTAACTTTTCAGTGTATTCATACACTAGAAATCTCAAAAAAAGAGGAGGAAGCTGCATTTTAGTTAGTCAACGTTATATAGCTGAAGCTTGCAAAAAAATAGAAGAATTTTCAATTGAAACCTATTTTGAGTGTAGTGCAGTTAAAATTGAGGAACGAAATGCCATTATCGTGTGTATATACAAACCACCAGCATGTGATTGTGCCTCATTTTTTTAACACCTACGAAAATGTTTGCATCACACATCCAGCAAACACAAACACAAGAAGGTCGTTATTTGGGGGGGGAGGTGTTAATATAGATATACTAAAGACTGTCGCGGTATCTTGGCTTTCTTTATTCCTCAAAGAAGCGCTGCTCGAACCTGCAACAGATTCCGATACTCGACAAAAAAAAATATATTAGTAAAAACTTTTACTAAATATTTTCCAATTAGAACGACACACACGTTTTTTTTAAAGAAAAAGAAAATAAAATTAAACAAAATTTTTACGAAACAAAAACCTGATTTTATTTGCTTTAAAAAAAATATGAATCCAATTTCTTTTTCAACAATTTCCAATTCGTTCTTCTAGTTGGTTGCTCATCCTCTCTTCAGACTCGTGAAGTCGATTCCCCAATCGCTCATCCGTCCTTGCTTCGGATCCTTGAAGTTGGATGGCCATTCTCTCTTCAGACGCCTGAAGTCGATCGCCAATTCTTTCATCCAAATTTTTGAAGTTCGACTTCATGGCCGCGAACATCTTCTCCATGGCCGCAACAACTGGCTCTTCCGGGTCGGAAACCACACTTCTACGTAGTTATGATGTGGGGTTGGCTGTTCCTTGAGTCCTTGAAGCCTGTGTTCCTTCTTGCCTAGTTTAGTGCTCCTCCCATCTTGCCTGTAAGACCCCTTTAGTCCTATTGCTGTCCAGCCTTTCGGCTTCCATCATCTAACGCAGACGTGGCTTGGAAATGCTGCGGCTTGCCATTGTGAATCCTTTCTTCTTTAGTGCGTCTCTTGGTCCTATCAAGGTCGCCACTTGTTGCGGTATCTTGGCTCTCTTCCTCAAAAGAGCGCTGCCCGAACCTTCAACTGATTCCGATACTCAACAAAAAATATAATAGTAAAAAGTTTTACTAAATATTTTCCAATTAGCGACACGAAGAGGAAAGAAAAAAAAATTAAATTAAACAAAATTTTTACGAAACAAAAACCTGATTTTATTTGCTTTAAAAAAAAATGTCAATCCAATTTCTTTTTCCACAATTTTTTTAATTTTTCAACACAATGTCAAACTTTGAGTTAATCGTACAAATGCCAACGCAGAGTCAGGCAGATTACTCAGTTCTAAGTGGAAACACGAAGGAAATGATAGGTACATTAACAAAAGAGGATGGCACATGGACACTATCGAGGGAGAAATTGTAAGAAGACTTTTCGCAGAACCATTCTGTGTCCAAGTCATTAACACACCTGACTGCTATGTCCAACTGGGTACTGACCAACAAGGTGGTGACACGGTGTCTGTTGCGTGGGGTATGGAAGAGAGGGAATTGTCCGAATTGAGCGATGATATATGGATGGCCTTTAAATACTTCCATTCCATTGGTCGGGGGTTCTTTAGGATCAGTGTCACGCTGGAATACATTCCAAAAATATTTGCAGACTTTGTAATTATACCCGAACCAAAGACAAGAGACTACGGTGAGGAAAAATCTTTCAGGAATCAAGCACATATATTGTGATATATGATAACAAGCTGAGTTGGAAGGCACATGTTGGAGAGGTAACCAACAGGAGAGGTTGGACCTCTTGGCAAATTCGCCGAGCAATATAGGACCTGGAGTGTCGCACTGTAGGTCCTATATTGGCTGTATACTGTCATTATTATACCATGTATCCAATATGGAGCAGTGGTGTATAAGAGACGCAGAGGCTAGTATGCATGGGCATCACAGGGTCGATGAGAACCACACCCACGGTCGCTCTCGAAATTAATCTGGGCTTATCATCTCTTGACCGATAGATTGAACAGGAAACTTTGGCTGCCCACTTCAAAATTCGAAATGAAGGACTGTGAAGATTATAGACGTCATATATGACCACATGCAAATTTCATAAAACGCGGAACGAGAAGTTTCTCTTTCATGCTTGAAAGTGAGCTAAGCAATTTTTCAGGAAATCGGAAAGTAGGATATAATTTTGATAGATTAGTCGTACTAAATTTGCGGCGTGTCCGCTATTTTTACATTTTTGAATTAAATTACATTTTTAACTGTTTATCCCTTAAGATAAGCGAAAACCAGTTATCTGATAATTACGTATAATGTATATATTCGAAAATTCACCACAGTAGATGTTTTCGTTCAAAAATTATATAGGGGTCAAATTTCGTCTAATATTTCTTGTAGTAATATCACGGTCACGTATGTCAGGTTAAAATATCTTAAACTTGACCCAGATGTACTCATTCAAATTGCAGATACCAACTTTAACATTCCACATTGCTTACCACCATATTGGAGTCGTCCAACAGAGCCATCCTCATTCAGGACATGGATATAAAATATTAATGGTGTTATAATACACAAAATATTGACAATATTAATGATTTCAGTCGATCAAAAAATATTAAAACAAGTCACAATACAATCAATTTATAATGCAATCGCTTAAAACTAACAGCAAATAAAAAATGAATTCGGATTTCAATTCAAGTCTGTATTTGTCATGTATTAAAACCACTATGGGCTAGCACGTTATATAGCGTGGCTACTGAAGGTATAGCCGACAAAAAATATGGTGTGACTACAAAATATTAAACTTTGTTACAATCCCCCATCGCTACCCAGTACCGATTAATCAAGATTTTGTCATTAATATACACGGATGAAAATTATCGAAAATAGATTTGGCACGAAAATACCGCCAAACTCTCATTCATGAATCAGGCATATCAAAGGCAGCTGTAATAACAGCTATCAGTTTGTGAAAGTATCACCCTATATCTTTAAATACGTATCTAAATCGAAATATTAAAAATTAATAAAACATACATTTCTAATATCAATAGACAGCGAACCGTAATTCTGTAAACATCTGAAACGAAGTTAATTAACACTTCTTCGTTTGCTGTGGTAATAGACGGTCCTGATCCCAAGTTCCACTTAGCTCTCGTATATCGTCTAATTTTTACCTAAAATTATTTGACGCAGTTTATTTTATAAATGTATAAGGTTCTAATTTAATAATTAATTTTTATAACAATCGCACTGTATTTTCCATTAAATGTCAATCCAATTCATTAAAATAAAAAAAAACTTACAATGTTGTTTATTTATTTTATAATTCCTTTTAAAATATCACCAATATATCTCAAACTATCCATATATTGGTAATCCACGTATTACCGCTAGTATTTGAATATCGTACACACGCTATAAATTGCAATTTGAGCGCAGCCCTTTGTATAACAAATAATGTGATATTTTGGTCAATTATTGACTTTTAATCTACCATGAGTGATTTTGCAAGTTACAATAAACGTATGATCCTGTACGTGAAATACTATAAAATGTGTAATTAATAAACTATCGAGAGGTTATTGGTTGTAAATAATTCCAATGATATATTCGGAGGTTAATTTATATTTCCAATTGTTAATATTTAGGAATTCGGTGTTAAATTACTACGTAACTCGAAGGGTTGACACCTCGTAAACATGTCGATGAGTATTTAAACTTCAAATTTAGCTGAGACAAATAATGATGTACCAAATGGGTTCAGTTAGGTTTAATCAGCGATGATTGATATTGTCTAAATTTAATAAAGTATTCTTAACCGTAGTTAAGTGGTTAATAGTAAAAATAAAACGAATTTAAAATTTTAAATCATACCGTTTCCATGTACAAAGTAACGGTATGATTAAAGGGTTAAATTGCAATTTAGTTAATATTATAAAATTTAATGTAAGTTGTGTAATAAATTTTACATTGGTTAATCCGGAAGAATGTAATTATGATGAAGGAATTGCCTTTCCAAAACGAAAATTTGATAAATGATAAACGTATCTACTATATTATAAAGCTAGACATGAAGCTGACTGACTGATCTATACAAAAACTAACCCACTTCTAGACAAGCTAGAAAGATTCGATTTTTTGCATTCGACGCGAATACGCTTGAAACCGACGAGAAAAATCAGAAAAATTCAATTTTTTCATTGCAACTCCCCGGAAAATCGGAAAAAAAAACACGAACATGCTAGAAAGATGGAATTTTCACCCATCGATCGAAATATAGTCAAATTAAAAGAAAACTTTGAAAAATTTTATTACCTCAATCGCAACCTCCCGAAAATGGAAAAAACACCCCTAAAACTGCTCTTTTTACTTCTATTCATGTTAGAAAGATGGGGTTTTTTCTATTCGACGTGAAACAGGTTCAAAAAAACAGGATTATTTGAAAAATAAAATTTTTCTCACCGCATTCCTTCGAAAATGGGGAAAAACACCTCGAAAACTACCCTTTGTCTTCTATAAATGCTAGAAAAATGCGGTTTTTTGTATTCGACGCTAAATACATATACAGATTACGAAGGTAATTCGATAAACTTTAAATTTTCCATCGGCAACCCGTGAAAAATGGGAGAAACACCCCCTAAGCTACCCTTTAACTTCTATTCATGCTAGAAAGATGGGGTTTTTTTGCATTTGGTGGGGAATTTCTTCAAACTAATGACTTTGTTCGGTAAACCTAAATTTTTTCATCGCCACCCCCATGAAAGTGGAAAAAACTCCTCCAAAAACCACCCATTTTTTACTTTACATGCTAGAAAGATGCGGTTTTTGCCTTTGCCACGAAACTGCGTGAAACCGACGTAAGAAATCGGAAAACTTCTATTTTTTCATTGCATGCCCCCGGAAATTTGGAAAAACACCCCCTAAAATTACTTTTTTGAGTTCTATACATGCTAGAAAGATGGGAATTTCCCCAATTGACTCGAAATAAAGTCAAATTAACAGAATACTTAAAAAAAATCCTTATCTACATCGCAAACCCCTCCCCCACCCCGTTAATGCGAATAACACCCCTAAAACTGCCCTTTACCTTCTATTCATGTTAGAAAGATCGGGTTCCATCGGATTTTTCCATTCGACGTCGAACAGGTTCAAAATAACAGAATTATTTGACGAAAATAAATTTTCCCATCACAGCCATTCGCAAGCGGGAAAAATACCCCTACAACCACCCCGTTTCTTCTATACATGCTAGAAAGATGCGTTTTTTTGCATTCGACGCTTAGTAGCTACAAATTAAGAAAGAAATTAGAAACACCTAAAACTTTTCATCACTACCCCCTAAAAAATGGGCAAAGAACCTCCTAAGCTACTCTTTCAACTTTTATTCATGGTAGAAAGATGGAATTTGCACCAATCGAACCAAAATAAAGTCAAATTATCAGAAGACTTTGAAAAATTTCATAACCTACATCAAAACCCCTCAACAAGGGGAAAAACGCCCCTAAAACTGCCCTTTTCACTTCTATTCATGTCAGAAAGATCGAGTTTTTTTATTCAATCAAGAACAGCATTATAATAAAAGGTTATTTAAAACGTAAATTTTTCTATCGCAACCATTCGCAAATGGGAAAAACACCACTTTTGCGGTTTTTTTCATTCGACGCTAAATAGTAAAAAGCTATTAATGGTAGAAAGATGGGTTCATTTGTATTTGGTGGAGAATTTCTTCAAACTAATGAGGTTATTCGATAAACTTTGATTTTTCATCGCCAGGGAGTAAAAATGGAAAAAACGTCCCCAAAAATCACCCATTTACTATTTTACATGCAAGATAGATGCGGTTTTTTGCATTCAACGCAGAATAACTGCAAATTAATCGGTTAATCCGAAAAACTTAATTTTTATCTAAATTTCTCCTATAAAAATTCCGCTCCCAAAAAAATTGGAAAATACTTTTTGATAAGCATTTTTTTCAACTTATTTTACAATTCATGTAATGTCATTTTCTGTGACGCGGAGCCACGGGGTCAAGGGGGGTAACCCCTTGCGAGCGGAACAATTATGCAATATAAATGTAGATTTTTTATTTATTGTTCATGTTATTATTATATTACTATTATTTAATTTAGAGTATAGTTTTTCACTACCATTGGTCCACCTTGTCGTGGTGGGTGGGCCTGGTACCTAGCCTGCAAACCAGCAGAAGAGGAAGCGAACGGACCCAACAGTTTGCTCAGCAAATCTATCAACGTTGGGTTCAGTGTGCAGATGTCGCGCTCTGTCATCATCGTCATCGTTGGTTTCGGTGTGCAGCGTGCGGTTTCGTGCCCAACATTACTCGTCTGCCTGACTGACATTGTCTTCGGTGAAGACGTTTAAACTGGCAGTCCCTTTATCTCTGCTGGGAGCTATCGAGGGGGGCTCAGGCTAGGGCCTGAGATTCTCCGAGATCTGATGTGAGCTTCTCTGTCGAGGCAGGGTATGTAGTGCATAGCCTGTAGCCACGTTGTTCCTGATCGGATAGTGTGTAATGGATTCCGAGATCGGAGCCTGTATTGCTTCGGGCGAGTTCCAATTCGCGTATTCCGGGACTGGTAAAGTGGAGACTGGGTCCCAGAGTACTGGGGTAGAACTAATGAAGTCCGAGAGTATACCCGTTTCCAGGCTATTCAAGCCCGAACCTTTGCACACAATGGCTGGTTTTGATTCATTTTATTCACATTATTAAAAAAACCCCAGCGTACAGACCACCTTCCGAAAAATGAGACCCAGGTGGCTTCCTGGTTCGCACCGAAACGTTTTTAAACAAAAAAAGAGAAGCCTAGCGTCAGCAAGACTACCTTAAACTATAAGAACTTCTTCCCACAAGAGGAACCTATTCAGCTCCCTCTTAAATCAATAACGAAATATAAACGAGAGGCCCTTAAAACAATCGTTACAGCTTCGGGCATTGCAACCAATAAGTCTACCTCAGAAGCAAAATCGATTGAGTTGGATCGTTCAAAGATTCCACCTCCATCCAAATTACGGGAGTGACCATCCTGATCCTTACGGGAGTGATCATCTACCCATAAAAGTATTTCTCAACTCACCGTGTCCACATGAGATGGCATCATCGTCCTCGATGACTTCGTCGAGATGGCATCATCTTCGCGCCAACTGGTACACTTTCATGGAAATTTTTCAAGTTCCCACGTTGGGGGAGACGTAAAAGAGGATGTGTTAGAAATTTTGTCTAAATTCCCGGAAGCAGATTCACACGCTTTAAGTAAGTCTTCCGGAATTCCACCTAAGAGGAAAGTTCTCTGGTGGAATGATAACGTAAGAGTAGCGGTTGCAGAGAAAAAGAAGTAGTTTACCCAACTTTAAAGACGCCCATCCCGGAAAGATTGACAGTCTTTAAAAAAAGGAAGATTTATAGCAATCAGAACTATAATAGATCAGAAAAGGCTATCTTGGGATCAATATGTTTCGGCGATCAATACTCCACACCATCTTCGGAGGTATGGAGGAGGGTGAAGGCAATTTCGGGGAAATTTCCGTCATCACCGGGGCCTACCCTCCTCAATTTGGATGGCCGAGTCATATCGCAGCGTGCCGAAATCGCTGAGTGCTGAGCGGAGCATTTCGATCCCGTCTGCAGCTCCCAAAATTAACACCCGGATATCTTGCGGGTCTAGATGCATCACGAACAACATGATGATCTTGACGCAACACAGTACAAGAATTACTGGCGGAGCATACAGATACATCACCTGGTCCCGATACGATACATTATGCGATGATCTCGAATTTGTCTTATCCTGGTAAATGCAGATTACTGGATGTATACAACAATATTTTTTGGCAGAGCGTTTACTCTCATCAATGGTAGGAAGCCATTATTATACCGCTGCTTAAAGAGGGTAACGATTCATCGCAACCATCAAGCTACCATCTATAATCAATGGCTTGCTGCTTCAGCAAGATATTGGAAAAAATTGTGAACAGACGTCGGGTCTGGTGGCTGGAAACTAATCGTCTGGTAACTAAAAATTTCAGACAGGCTTCCGCCAATACCATTCGACGGTAGATCAACTTGTTCGCCTTGAGAATGCTATTCACGAAAACTTTCTCCAAGGTTATCACTTTGTGGGGTGTTCTTCGGTCTAGAGAAAGCAAATGATAAGACTTGGAGGCATTTTCAGGAAGCTGAACGATTGGAATCTATGAGTATCTTTGCCCCAGTTCATTCAAAGTTTCATGTGTGACTACCAACTACGTGTCCGATTGAGTGGCACTGAATCTGAGGATCCATTCCCTGGAAAATGATGTTCCCCAGGGCTCGATGCTTAGAGTCACGGAAATAGATGCTTAGAGTCACGATGCTTAGAATCACCGCTATAGCGTTCAATGACTGTGTGTTGATGACCTTGCAATTCTATGAAGCTGCCGCAATAGATACAATTGAAAGGACACTTCAGCAAGGCATCAACGTAGTGTTGGTTTTTGGATCTCCACGATTATAACTAAAATGATCTATTTCGGCAGAAAACGCAACGCTCATCCTGATCCTATCCTTTACTCAAAGGGATCACACCTTGGATGTGCCGAGTCTGTTAAGTTACTTGGTGTTTGCCAAGAAATTAACGTGACATCTACTCCTCCAATGAGTTGTCGCAAGGCAATGAATGTGGTTAAGAAATTAGCTGGTACATCGCCGGTTCTTTCCAGGCTGGATTATGGCTGTGTAGTATTACAATCCACACGGACGTCGACGCTCAAAATCCTAGATCCTATTCACCATACAGACATCATACTTGCTACAGGAGTCTTTCGAACGTGGCCCTCTATGAGTCTATGTCTAGAGTTAGGCTAAGCTCAATTATGTAAACATCCCGGCTCTCTTCAGAAAGTCGAGATTTCTGAGTCGTTGAACCATTACGACAAAGACTACATTTGAGCAAAGGGATGATTACATTTCTTAATGAATCTCAACTTCTACGGAGGCTTTAAGGGTACCTTCTCTGATTTTCAAAGACTCTTCGATTTGGTTTTATGGCCCAGCCTCGTACAATTTTTTCTTCTTTTTTTTAACAAATGTTTTGTTTTTTAATACTTATTCATTGATTGTAGATGTGAAAGTGTGGGCTCTTTGCCACAATATCACATTTTATTACATATATTTTAAGTTTGATCTGTATAACTGTAAATTATACTGTGGGCTCATGAAACCCACATTATTACACATTGTTAAATTGTTTTCGGGTTTTAAACTTTTTATGGTTATGTAGCTCTTAAGTTTTGTCATCCAGTTTTTAAGATATTTATCCTCCTGTAGCAAGTATCTGCTTTTTCGTCTCCTTCAAACCACTGTGACCTGCTACCCAGATCAATTTAACATTGTTCCGTTTCCGTTCCAGCTCCAGTAGTTCATCTAGACAATCCTCGACTACCCTTGAGGTAATTTCAGTTGCAGTCAAGGCTTTTAGAAACCAACTTGACTATCCGAGATAATACATACCTTATGGCTTCTTGGCTAGAATATGATGAAGGAAGTCTCAATGATATGCAGACGACATTTTAATTCCAATCTAAGGACCCTGTAAAAGCACAATCTCGGAGCTTACGCAAAATGCTCTTAGAATCACACAGGAATGGTGTAGCAACGAGAGATTGAATATAAGCCCTGGTAAAACCACACTAATTCCATTGACACAAAAATGGAGAGTGGATAAAATAACACAACCCATCCTCTTCGGTGAAAGACTACAAATCGCAAGGGAAACCAAGTTAATCGGAGTGCTGTAAGACTCCAAAAATCAAGAACGAAGATAAATTTATGCATACAACCAACGTGTTATGTACATGTAAGAAAATGTACGACAGCCAAAGAAACCTGGGATAGTCTAGTGAAGACATTTGAAGATACTGGACTTATTCGACGTTTTCGATTGTTAAACGAATTATTTAGTTTGAAGTTAGACAATTTTAACAAGACCAAGGAATATGTGAATAAGGTAATGTCTATCACGATTGAACTATCAGATATAGGTTACGAATTGGATGACGATTTAGTGGACGCAATCATGTTAATTGTATTGCCGAAAAGTTACGAACATGACTTTAGCAGGATGTAGTTTGGTAGTTACAAGTGACTTAGTTAAAAACAAACTTCTACACGAAATTACAAGTGAAAAGGGTGTGTTTGACTAAACTTCTTTGTACAGTGTAAAGCAATCAGATCAGAAAAGGCGGCAGAAAAAAAATTTGTTTTTAGATGTTTTAGGTGCCACAAAGAGGGTCACAAGTCCTCGGGTTGTCCCCAGAAAGAAGGTGCTGCGGAAATGCAAGTCAGAAAACCCTGGAACATGTTTTCGGCAATGGGTTGTGATATAGCGCAGCATGCTTGGTTGTTGGATTCGGGAGCGACAGCTACAATGACATGATATGATGATTGGCTTCAGATACGAGAAATTGTGTTGCTTCCGAAGTAACTTTGGCAAATGGTGGTATTACGAAAAGAGGAGATATGGGTGCATAGAGGTAAAATTTAAAGATGATATCTCGAACTGAATGATCACTGATGTGATTCATGTGGCAAATTTGGCAACCAACCTGATATCAGTAAGTAAGGTTACGCCTAAGAATTTTAAATGGGTTTTCGGAGCAGGGGCTCATATGTACAGTGAAATCGATTTTCAAGTAAGAGGGGTAGTATTGGCCACTGCCAAACAAAAACAGGGACTTTACTACCTGGATATAGAATCCCACATTGTACCTGAACCAATTAAAATCGAGAAAAACAAGGATGTTATAAATTCATTGGAAATTCCTTGGTAAATTTATGTTTCAGCCAGAACATATGGCATAATAGAGTGGGACACCTGAGCAATTCCAGTTTGAAGTTGCTTCGAAATATGGCAACCGGTATCGATTTTAAAAGTGATACAAATGCTGGAGTTTGCGTCCCGTGTGTGATGGGGAAGCAACATCATGTTCCACTGTAGGGTCCATACGGATCTTTTTTTAGCAAACAAATCGCAAGTGCTGTCAACTTTTAGAACCTAGAAAATATACGAGGAAAATCAAACTGGTGAATAATTGAAGTGTATTCGTTCCGATAACGGAAGCGAATACGTAATTGATGATATGTTGAAGTTGTTGGTTGAATTTGGTGTCAAGCATGAAACAACAATTCCTTATTCACCTGAACAAAATGATGTGGCTGAAAGGGCAAACAGAACAATTGCTGAAATTGCTCGACCTATGCTCTGTGACGCTGGATTGAGATAGTAAAGGAGCTACCAAAAGAAGTCTGGACGAGAAGGAAACAAGACATCAGTCATCACGTGCTTTTGGTTGTGCCGCATATAATCACATCCCAAAAACGTTGCGTAAGAAGTGGGAAATTTAAGGAAATGGTAATGGTTTGGTACTGCACTGAATCAAAAGGATACCAACTGTTAGATTTGCATAATCCAATGAAAATTGAAAATGCGCGTGATGCGATATATTATGAAGATATGTTTCCAGCAAAGATGAAAAACTTTGTTGTCGACAAGCTGATTGATGTTTCAGTAGAAAAAATTTGGGAACCGACCGATACAAGAGAAGTTCTAAACATCGAAGATGTCGTAGATGTCGGTAATGCTATGAACAATGATGATTTTGGGAATGAAACTCAAGTAAATGTTGAAAACGAGTGTCCATATCCTTTAAGGAATAGAAGCAAACAGGACTTCTTTGGTTTCTACTTAATAAGTACATTTGCAAATACTGGAGAACCAAAATCGGTGAATGAAGCATTGTCAGGTCCGGATAAAGTGTGTTGGAGGCAAGCCATGGCAGAATAATTGAATTAACTTCAAAAGAATGGCACCTGGACACTTGTTGATCTACCTGTTGGACAGAAACCAGTGGACTACAAGTGGGTTTTAAAAATCAAACATGATTCAGAAGGTAACATTGTTAGATATAAGGCATGACTAGTTGCTAGAGGATTTTATCAACGTTATGGCATAGATTACACGGCTACTTTTTCCCCTGTTGTACGGTACAGTTCGATAAAACTGTTGTTTGCACTTTCGGCAGAACTAAATCTGACCATTGACCACCTTGATGTCACAACAGCGTTTTTAAATGAAGATTGAGCTGCGACACTCTACATGAATCATGCGGAGGGGGTAGATATTGCAAAGGGTAAGGTATGCCTGTTAAAGAAAGCAATTTATGGCTTGAAACAAACGAGTAGGGCTTGGTACGAAAAAATCCATTTAGTACTTACATATATCGGTCTCGTGCGTACTGAAAATGAACCCTGTATATACCGGCTACCTGGCCGGAAAAATATTGTCATAATTGCTCTGTATGTTGATGCTGTGTTGATTTTTAGCAACAACGACATTTTAACAGAAAAAAAAAACAAAAAACAGATTTAATGAAAAAATTCGATACGCAGGAGCTGCTTCAACTTAGCGAATTTCCTTAGAATACAAAAATCACTCTCTAGCGGTCACAATTGTAGTCTGGTCCAAATGAAATATATATGATTTTAGTATTTGCAAGGCCAATTTTATTAATAAATGACATACGTCAAAGGGAAAGGGGGGTATAAAGAGAGAAGAAAACACAAAATATAAAATATCTCTCTTAATATTAGAACAATCGAAAAATGCGTAAGAAAGAAAGTTGTAGAAAATCATGTTTGATACAATTCATCACCTTATCATTTTTGCTCAAACTCGAATTTGTAAAGAGATATTAAGGAATTTAATTTTCAATCTTAAGCCGTCAATATTTCTGTTAATATTAGTGTTACAGAAAAAATGATAAGAAACAAAATTACAGTAAAACTTAATACCTAAAACTTTACTTCTTATAAATTTCTCGATTTCTCGAATATTAAGGGCGATATGTCGAATTATGTGTTCCCTCCTCCCCCTAAACCCCCCTTTCCCGTTTTCCGATTTCACCCATTCACGAACTTGACCATTTGAATACCAAAAGCGCCTCAAATACCAAATTTCATTCCAATCAGATTAAAATTGTGACCGCTAGAGCGATTACAGACACACACACACACATATATATATATATATATATATATATATATATATATATGTCCATAGATATATATATATATATATATATAAATTTTACACATGGTGTTTTTCGACATCTACTTGGTAGGATCGATGGACATTTGAAGAAATTTTTGCAAAGTTTTGAAGTCGGTACGAGACCAATAGCTCTATTTCCTTTCAGGAAACTCGCTAATATTTCCTTTCAGGAAATTAGCTAAAATTCAAAATGAGAGATTAGGGAAAGGCTAAGGATATATTAGGCATGAGAATTCGAATAGATAGTTACAAAATAGTTGTAGATCAGACAGCTTTGATTAAAAAATTATTAGAAAGGTTTTCTATGCCTGATAAAGCAGTACCACTAAACGAAATTCTGTATACCAAAATGCGTTTCAATATATGAAGTCATCGATAGTAAATGCACGAAGTTAGTGCATCCTGATTATAAGAAGACGTTTTACGTTTTAATACGCATACTAGTCACGTCGAACTGGGTGCATTATTATTTCCAAATAGAATATGATGGAAAGACAAGAAGGATAATAAATTAAGCCAGCAAGACACTTGGACCCACAAAACGACAACACGCCACAGAAAAGTAAGATATCTAAATTATTTTGGCAATGGACAAGTTTCGAGGATAACGGAAAAAATTTCAAATTATTCACGGATCATATAGTACTACAATAACTTAACGAGACTAAGGATAATCGACACAAACTAGAGGTGAGCATTGTCATTAAGTGCCTAGGGTTTGAAATAATTCACGTCCCCGGAGAAGAAAATCAAAGCGCTAATTTCTTGGCTAAACAACAACTGGGCAAGGCACAAGATAAAGAAATTGAAGATTCTGAAGTGGGTCATTCAAAACAGGGTGAAAACACCAATTACCCTCAATGTCATTGAGAAACCAACACCCACAATCAACCACATCCGATAGAGGATACATCGTTGATTGTATAGTCCACTTAGAAGTAATCTCCGCCGACGATTTCACCACACACGATAACGTGTGTCCTGTGAGACGTGACGGGATCCTCTGGGCCCATAGACAACAGATGGTAAATGTCAATGGTTCCCGAAGAACGCCGACTTGTGTTTCTGAGAAAAATACCACGTCAGCAAGGAAACAGCACATCAAGGTTGGAAAAAAACTTATTGTCAGATCTATCAACACCCTTCAGAATTAAACGATAAAAACATATTTTTAATATTTTTTTCTCATTCTCGTTTTTATTACCAACCTTAATTTTAACAACATTCATTAATCGATTGTGTAGATACAGACGTATTAATTGTTAATAATAATAATATGGAATTCGAATTATATTTGCAATGGAATAAACAATCTATCTTATGTAGGATGCTCAATGAATTTTCTTATGTAACCAAATTTCACCAGTGTTGTCTCCTCGTAAGAATTTTAAATCCCTTCTTGATGATTTTAATATCTTGAAATAACTTGTAAAGCAGATATTCAAATATTATACTCAATTTATTATGTTAATATTTCACAGTAATGAAATAAATAATAGTTGTACCAATTCCTTCAATACAAAATAATTATCGCTTACAATATTTGATATTTCTTTGTTGGACGATGAAACGACAAAATTGTCTAAACATCTACGAGAAATATTTACTACATGTTTTATATATTAAACGCGTAGCCGTTTCTATGGCCATTTTGACATATACACAGATACTTGTTAATACAAATACTTGTTATCGGTAATTATTGCTACTTTGTTTATAACATAATATTATGTTACTCAAGTATCCTCGGCCATCTGTCCTACTAATTGTGTTTAACTATAAATGTCACTCTACTACAATGGTTTACTATGAGTAAAACTAATAAAACTTCATAATTTCAAAGAATATGTTACCGATTAAAAGAGTAAAATAGAAGTTTTATGCAAAAACTGACAAATTTATCTAGCGATCAAGACTTTGGTGGCAATCATCCAAAAAATTAATATCAATCCCACATCTTCAGTTAACAGTTAACAAGCTTTACGAAGAAAACTCCGTCATGGACGATGAAGAAAATTTTGTTATTGTTTCAAAGGAAAGAACCTATATTTTCTATTATTACCAGAAAAAAACGATTTAATGATTTATTACACGAGACCGCATACGACAATTTCCCTGAGGAACCCAAGAAACCACAAATGTAGCTTCAACTTCGTTTTTCAAGGAAATCGCAAAAATGTTTCGAAGCAAAGAATAAATTAATACATCCATCTCTTGCATTATTCAACAGCTACTGAGGGTATTATTGAGTACCTGTCGGGACTCGGGTACGTTGTTAAAAATAACGATACCAACAAAACAATCACTATCCATGTTTTATAACGAGCTCGAAAACAATTCCAACAACAAATCTACTCGGCAACTAAACATGGTAATACCAGCCTAAGCTAGCGTTAGTAAAAGTATGTAATGCACAAAGATTTTTAACTACTGCAGTGAGACACACAACAAATTTTAGCGACTATACTTTAAGATATGTCTTCAGGCGCTGGTTCTTTATCCATATTTACGTAAAATAGGATGTAATTTTGTATTGAATGGGTCGTTATTTGACGAAAATCCATTATAATTATTAAATAAAACAAATATTTAAAATTTTCGTAAAATCACTCTATTTGACTAGTTTCGGAACATAGTTCTTCTTTATAAATAAAAAATGAAATGAAACTAGTCAATTAGAGCGATTTTAAAAAAATTTCAAATATTTGTTTTATTTAATAAATAGTATGTAGTTTATAATGCTATATTTTCAGTGACTACCGTCGGTAGATCATTGTTCAAGTCGTTTTAGCCATTAGAGTTATGTTAACCTTTCTTTTAAGAACTGATAGTAGATAAAAAGGAAACAAAAAAACAACATTTTACAACTTCTGCTTTTATTAATTGTGTTAAGCTTTAATTTGTTCACAAGTTAGAGGTTCGGCCTTATTTATAAAGAACAAATTCGAAGGTTGAAACTGGATCACCAGTGGTATTTTATATGGTTTGCCCATCCTGTAAATCAGCCAAAAATTTTAACACATTAATCGTTCGATACACACAGTTCTCAAGTAAGCTTGACCTTAAAAATTCCTTGTATTTAACGAATACACTTAAAACATTTCAGTTCAAAAAGGGCTTCAAATTAGCATCATTCGACGTGACTAACATGTTCTGAAATGTTTTCGCTAAAGAGTGTATATTTTTGATCAGAGAAATGTTAGGCCATGAAGCTAAGGTAGACCATAAGGAACGAAATAAATGATGGGTTGAGAACTATTTTACAACAAAATAATTTCGAAAATAAAGTATGCATGCAAACAAGTGGATTAGCAATGGGCTCCCACTAAGTCCATTAATGACGGATATATATATTTGTATATATACAATTTCTACCGAACGAGTTATAATTTTTAGGTTTTAATTTAATAGTTTTAAGGACGTTCATCCATGAAGCTTGATAGTAGATAAAAATTTTTTTTTTAGTGAATTGAGTAGCTCAATAGTTATCAGCTCAGTAGTTATCCTCCCTCAAAAATTTAACACCTGTCATCGATCATTTCAAAGAGTAATTATCGATTAAAAATCATACTTTTAACACAGCGTTTTATGGAGAACAGAATTTTTTTGTACTTAAAATTAGAATAACTATAATATTAAAGTAGACACTATCATGAATAATGTTTATAAATATTCTTTGATGTATGCAGTTTATATAATTGCATTAGAAAAATGGTGTTGACGAACATTTGAATTAATTATTTAATAAAATTAAAACTTTTTTGTTAGTTTTGTTTTTGCCACCATATTTTGAAAACTGGCGACCACACACATTAAAATAATATACACATACACACAAATATAAAACATAGTTTACTGTCAGATCTGTCACTTAAGTCAAATTAATTTCTAATTTACAATTTCCTGGTATTTTCCAATAAATACTTTTAAAATATTTATTACAAATAAAAAAAGGTTATAAATCGTTGTAAGATTATTGACATACTTTACAACTTTTTTAAATTCCTAAATAAATTTTATTAAAGATAGTACTCATTTGACTTCAGCGTAGTAAGTGAACGTCCTTAAGTAAATCCAAACTTGCTTGTAATTATTCTTTTACAGTTATTGATTTCTTGTTGGTCATTTTGATTTTTTTTATTGTTTTTAAAATAATGTATTTCGTCCAGTTTTTATTATTGACACCATGTCGTCGTATTTTTTTCTTTATGGTTTTTAGATATTACCACATATACTCATACAATATTTTTACATAATTTGTTATTAAAGGTACAGTAATAGTTCATAGGATGGTTAGATAGTTTTATCTACATAAAGCCATTTAATTTAAACTTTAAATCAGGCCAGGGTTTTTGCCTGTGTACGTTACCGTGATCTAGAGCACAGTAGTGTGACAGGTCTGGGTTTTTGCCTGTGTACGCTACCGTGATAAAACTAATCGTTAAATCAAACTAGAGTTGACCCCGAAATAACTTTTGAACGAAAAGAGCTACAGTGCTGATTTTTCGAATATATCCTATTTAAGGAATTATAAGACATCGTAAGTTTGAAGATAACATCGTCAGGAAATAAAAAGTTATTTCAGTTCAAAAATCGTTAAATAACGGCATCGCCCAAAATTTTCACTAGACAGGATGAAAACGTAGGGCTACACCAGATATCCTTTAAAGTTGATATTTGGCACACAGCTAGGTGTAGTACTCATGGCACAGAGAAAATTATGATACCACGAAATTTATATCGAGAAATAGAAAATTTTTCAACAATTGTTTTGATAAAAATCACATTATAAATGCGTATAGAATTGTTGTATTCTGTGATTACTCCAAGCTTATCCAAACTAAATTCCTATTGGTCTACGATAAAGTTCGTCTTAGCATAAATATGATTCTCAACTTGAATTTCCATTGAGATACCATTTGAATTCTATATTTCAGTGAAGAATGAACTAAAAATTTTGTTTATTTGGTAAAAAATAATGATTTTTGTAAATTAATTTCGTAATAATCATTATGTTGATTGAATAAATTTACATCAATTTTAATAATGAATTTCAAACATAATAAAAGATTTATATTAAAATTTCGTATATTTTTTAACATTGAACATATGTAATAAACATATATTTTTGGGATTCTGATTCGTCATGATATTAATATGACCAATCAGAATCGAGTATACAATACTCGTCTAGTACCATAAAAACTATAAATATTTGAAACAAAGTAATTTGATTAATCATTTAGTTAGATAAAGTATTTGTGTACGATTGCCTCCAAGATAACATTAAACAATAGACATGTCAGTGTCCCCATACTATACCACCTAAAATCGTCAACAAATCTCGAAAGAGGATTGTTGAAACAGTGTATCCATACTATACCATCCAAAATCGTATAGAACTCTCGAAAGAGGTTTGTCGAATATGAAATACCATTTTAATGTTAGACTCTGTCAAAATATGAACTAAATATTTTTTAATTTGTTTTAAAAAAAGGTTTGTAAATTAATTTCGTAATCAATGCGTTGGATATAATAAATTAACATCAATTTTAATGATGAGTTTCAAACATAAAATATTTATTTTAAAATTTCGTTATTTATTTAGAAAATGTATGACAAAAATAAATAATAACAAAATTTTTTCGTGGGCCAAAAATTTAAATATCTCGGAAACCAATAGAGATATCGAAATAATAATCGCAAATTTTTTCATTCTAAATCATGATGAACCACAAAATTTATATACCACATCTAAATAAAAAAATTTTCAGGCCATGTAAATTTTATACTGGCAAACAAAAATTATTTGGCTGCAAATTATATAAAGTTAACTCTGATAAAATATCACATTTTATTAAAAATATTTAATAAAAGCTGCTGTTACTGAAGGTGCCTTAGTACAAATAAAACAGGGAAGTGTGAGGTTTGTACACTTGCGTTAGACAATTTATATACGCGAAATATTAGAGCCAAAATCGGGTCCTTGTAACTTTTGAACGAAAAGGGTAATTTTTCGAGCTGATTTTTCGAATATTGAAAATTTATGGAATTCTGAGATAAAAACCTTTCTTTGCAAATTGTAAAGAAGTAAATCGTTTAAAAGATATTTAACTTCAAAGACTGTTAACCTTTCTTTGCAAATTAGGTTAAGTTGATATATTTAATTATATAATCAACAAAATAAATCAAGTAACACCCTAAAATACTAAAATTTTTATATCTAGAACACGGGAGTGCGTAAGCCGAGTTTAAGAGGCTTGCGTACTTACCGCTATTACTACGCAAAATATCAGACGAGCATTTGACCTCATTTTATCTTTTGAACGAAAAGAGCTAAAGACGTGAGTTTTCGAATATAGCAAGATTACGAAATTAAAAGATAACAATTTTTTGCTCATCGTTAAGAAATAAACAGCTAAAAAGTTATTTTAATTCAAAAATCGGGGTTTTTTCCTTCGTGCTTATAGTGCTTTTACTACACCTTAAATTAGATGATATGTGACCTCGATATAACTTTTGAACAAAAAGAGCTACAGTGGTGAGTTTTCGAATATATACTATTAAGGGAATTATAAGAGACTGTTTTTTCAATCATCGATAAGGAATAAACAGTTAAAAAGTTATTTTACTTCAAAAATGCAAAAATAGCGGAAACGCCCAGAATTTTGTATGCCTAATATAACAATATTCTACGCTAATTTCAGATATCCTGTAAAGTAGATATTTGACATACAGGTAGATCTAGTAACCAAATCAACAGAAAAATTATGAAAACTAGAAATTTTATCGGAAAATAGAAAATTGTTGCATTTTTGTTTTGATAAATTTAACATTGTGAAGCATATACCTTATACAGTCCATTCTGATTCGTTAATATTTGTTAATAGTCCCTTCTGATTGGATGACTCATATAGTATATATATATTTACACGTTAATTTGAATATCATTCTTTATAAATATTCCAATCAGGAAACACTAATTGTTAAAATTTTTTAACAAAGTAACTTTTTCAAATTTAAAAAAAATTTAAGAAGATTTGGATCCAATTAACCCGACTTCAAAAAGGAGGATGGTTCTCAATTCGTCTGTATTTTTTATTTTTATTTGTGTCACCTCAGAACTACGTCATTTATGAACCGATTTTGATTTTTTTTTTTGTTTTAAAGGGTTTGATTTCTGATTGGTTTCATTGTCACCAAATTGCATTCTGATAAGGGGATCCCCGGGAAGTCGAGGAAAATCCACATTTTATATATGATAATCGGTTTCTGCAAATTTTTTTTTGAAACGGTGTACTCATTCATAATGGAAAAATAAGAAACTTTTTTTAAAAACCGACTTAAAAAAAATTTTGAACAAAAAAAAAATCAAAAAAAAAAAAAAAAACGGATAAAAAAAATTTGTGAAAAAAAATGCACTAAAAATCAGTAGGTCGCTTAGTAGGTCTACTCATATTCAGATAAATAAAATCAGTTATAGAACTTCAAAGTCACTAAAAAGCCAGAAATAAAAAATGTTTTGACAAAATGGAAACCCGACTTCAAAAATCAAATATTCTTAAACCAAAAATGCACTTAAAAGTAAAAAAATAATTGCGTATTCTTATGTCAATTTTAGTTCATCGAAGCAAAAATTTTTAAATATATATGTACAATTATTGATATTTTTTGAGGCGGTGTCCAAATTGTATGTAAAGGATAAATTTTATATACAACATCAAAATTTAAATAAATACAATATTTTTTCGAAATAAAAACGACAATGTTTTTTCAATTTCTCTATGCTGACACCGCCTCCAAAAATAACAATAATTGTACGTATATATTTAAAATTTTTTACTTAGGTGAACTAAAATTGACACAAGAATACGGAATTATTTATTTACTTTTAAGTGTATTTTTGGTTTAAAAATATTAGATTTTTGAAGTCGGGTTTCCAATTTGTCAAAATATTTTTTATTTATACGTTAGTTTGTTTCAAAAATTTAACCCATTTCTAGATATACTAAAAGGAAGCGGTGTTTTGCATTCGACCCGGACTAGCTTTTGAAATTTTTAAGAAAAATGGGAAAACTTTAATTTTCCCAACGGAACTTCTCCGAAAATGGGGAACACCAAAAGTTACCTTTTTTTGTAAACTAATTATTGGTTTTTCTTAATGGAACATTAAATAGAAAATCGAATTTGTGATTTGGGTTTCCATTATTTAGTTTGTCTCAATAAGGGTACTTTTATTTAACTATTTAAATAATAAGATGTCAAAAAAACAATCGCCAATTTTGTCGTGTTAAGCCAAATAGAACGTATAGACCACATTTGAATAAATAAAATTTCAGGCCATGCGAATTTTGTGACCATGCCGAATTAACGACAAATTTTACATTAAAAGTTCAATAACTCTGAAACGTTGTGTTTTATCGAATAAATAAGCAAAAAAGCAAAAAAATTGCCTAATGCACCCCACTTATTTCCCAGAGAACCGAAATCTTAAGTTATCGAAATCATAACCGTAAAGACACTTTGGAAATTTTTGTTTTTTTTTTTCAAAAAAAATATTTTGTCTGATATTAATATCATAAAATTATTTTGTTACAAATAGCAAATCCACTTCCAGACAATTAAGAAGGATGCGATTTTTTGCATTCAACGCCGGATACCTTGAAATTTATAAGAAAAATCGGAAAATTCTAATTTTCCCAACACAACATCCCCATAAATGGGAAAATACCAAAACATACCTTTGTAGACATTTTAGAAAGATGCGGTTTTTTGCATTCGACGCGGGATACCATGAAATCCATAAGAAAAATCGGAAAATTTTAATTTTTCCAGCATTATATCCCCAAAAATGGGAAGCACCAAAAATTACCTTTCTAGAAATGCTAGCAGGTTGCGGTATGCTAGAAGGAGATGCTAGAAGGATGTATTATTCTTGAAAAAAATGGCATTTTTGCCTGAACCTATAAATTGAAATATCTCATAAACCCATAGTGTTATCGAAAAAACAATAAAAAATCTGTCGTGATTGGTCAACTTAGTCCAGGAAACTAATATACCACATCTGAATAATAACTTTCAGGCCATGTGAGTTTAAGGTTAGGACGTGCCGACATAAGGAGAAATTTTACATAAAAAGTTTTTCTCCGAAACGGTCTGTTTTATCGAAAAAGCAAAAAAACATGAAAAATTCCCTAATGCGTCCCCCTTATTTCCCAATGAACCTACATCTTAAGTTTCATAACCCTGGGGCCACTTTGCAAATTTTTGTATTTTTTTCAACAAAAAAAATTTTGTCTGGTGTTAATATCTGAACGTAATTTTGAAAAAAAAAAAACTAATCCACTTCTAGACAAGCTTGAAGGATGCGGTTTTTTGCATTCGACGCAAAATAACTTGAAACTCATAAGAAAAATCGGAAAACTTTAATTTTCCGAATTAACATCCCCGAAAATGGGAAAAAGCCAAAAATTTCCTATTTTACTTCTATTCATGCTAGAAGGTAGCGGATTTTTGTAATCTTTCTTAGACGCGAAGCCAAGGCCGAAGGCCGTTTTAGGGTTTAAGTTGGTGGAACCCCCTAGCGACCAAAGTGAGTTGACGTTATATAACGCGAAGCAGTCTCCGTATATGTGAATCTACTAAGAAAGAAAAAGAGTTAAGTATCGCAAAGCGTAAAGTAATACAAAGCATAAAAGCGCGTAGCGTTGCATTGGGCTTTGTATATTTAAGCCTTACAAAAAGTAGTCATATCCGATCAAAATCATAAATGTAAGAACGGACCGAGTTTTCGGGGAGATACTTCATTTAATAGTTGCTGCTTAAAAAGTGATGATATCCCATGATATCCCATAGGACCGAGCTATTTACCAAGTTAGTAGCTCTGTAAAATATTTACCAAGAAAACTAATGAATTAAAATAAAATAAATTGATTAAATGTAAGAAAAAATTTGGTTGAAATTTATTCCGTAAGTTTTCCCTTAGTATGTTTTAAAAATTTTATAACTTGGCAAGTTTTTCTTTCTTTTGTTTCAAATTCTTTTTTAATCGAATTTTTTCTTAGATTTAATCAATTTACCCCTTCTTAATTTTCTTGGTAAATAGTTTACTGAGCTATTTACTTGGTAAATAGCTCTGTCCTTTAATGGGATATCATCACTTTTTAAGGAGCAACTGTTATATGAAGTGTCTCCCCGAAAACTAGGGCGTTTTTTACATTAATATTTCTGAACTGTTTAAATTATTATTAATAAAGATTTATTTAAAGAAAAAAAACATTTGATTTGTTAATTTTAATTGAGAATTTTGATACTTTTAGTGCATGGATACAGTGGTGATGATGAAGTAGTTGAAGAGATTATACGTGTCAAGGTGAAAAATTATAGACCTTACAGCATTAATAGTGTGTAACACTCTAAGATCGAATTTGAAAAATATCTGTAGAGGAAAATACAACCTGGTAAAATAAACTGAATAATATTCAAGAATGGCATTAGTATTTCACACTAAGATGAAAGTCGCGTGGTTAAAATGTACATATATGCTGAATGATAAAAACTTCTAAACGATTAACTTCAGTGCAGCAGCCAGCATGGATATCAGGTTTTGACTATTCAGCCCATCCAAAATCAAGTCCATCTATGCGCAGTAGTGTAAAATGTGGTAGGTCTACACGCAGTAGGTTAAGGATTCGAATCCCGCCATCGATAATTTGTCAATTATTAAAAAAAAAGGGGGGCGATTAATTGACTAAACTGTTGGCATATGGACAAGAACGAAGTAACCGGCTATGCTTGTGAAGGTTTTCTGCAGTTTCACGAACTCTCAATGAGTATCAGCATAGTTCCTATCAAAGTCAGCTGCAGCCGCTCATACTACCAATTCCTTAAGTCTACACACAAAATTCCTTGTCCTACACTCACATCCTCACATCCTCAGGCATCACAATGAACCTTATGGTCGAACTGTGTCCCATCCAGGAAAGCCTCTAGAATCTATCTAAGCTCTAAGCTTACTTAAGTAAACAGTTGTAATTAATTATTGTTGTAAATTGAATCAGCAAATATTTGATGTAAATTACACGGCCGGTGGGTCAGTGAGTTGTAGAGTCAGAAAGGCGGAGTATCGTATTATATTGGTTCGCAGTCGAGTCAATCCATTATAAGTGTTAATAAATGTTATCAATTGCTGATCCGTTTGAATGCGACCATGGCTGAAGCACCATGAAGTTAAATCAGTCATTTTCGTTACAAATTGTAACCACTAACTGTATCTTGATTTTTTTTCAGACTTAACTTTTGGAGTATTAAGAAAGGAAAAATAAATTTTTTTCGACACAGTTTTTTAGTCAACTGACCCGCAATTTACGCATTTGTGTATTTATAATACGTAATGACATATTTTAAGCCTTACATTTTATAGCGTTTAGTTCATGTAATAATTTTGGATTAAATTTTGAAAATTTGGAGGAAAATGTTTTATTGAAATATCTAAAGAATGTTTTTAATTATATTTATATAAACAAATTGTGAGAGGAACAAATAATATTTTTATCCTTCAAAATTTGTGTGTCAAACGAATACAAACTTAAACACATGTGGGTAAAACAAAATAATTCTTCTTTACAAGAAGTTTCACAATGGCGCTAGCCGCAGCCAAATTGTATAAAATGAGTATTTACCTGCGACTCCACCGACTGGAATACATAATTTGTTTTAGCATCCTACACCTACGTACGCACTTTTCTCTTCCTTACTCCATATTCATCCCAATGAATACCTTAAAATCTAGTCAGAGAACTTACCAAAGAACTAAACAAGAATAAAAATCGATTCAGTATTTACCGAATTTTAAGCACACAAACGGACAGGCAGACAAACCGGCAGACAAAAACACGTTTTATTTAATAATATGACAGTATGATATGTTGATTTCTATTTTAAAGTGTCACCTAACGTTCTTCACTATACTCTGATAAGGTAACTGTATTGATTGTTTTTCACTTAAGAAACTTGAAAGAATAACTATTTGGAATTATTTGTTATTAAATTCTCCATCTTTTCAATTTTGTTGACTAGATGAGAAAAATTTGAAAAAAATACTTACCAAAAAGTACATACTATTAGAGAATTAATGGGGGGGGGGGGGGTTCTTTTTTGAAGACGGAATTTTTATGGGGGGAATTTTTAGGTTTTTTTTGTGGGGGGGGGGTATATTTTTGGGGGGTGGGTTTTGGATAGAAAGTTTGGGGGACTGCGCATAGATAGGTCTCACATTACGATTTTCAAGGGGTAGCGATGAAAAAAATTTGGTTTTTCGAATTAACCAGTTAATTTGCAGTTATTCTGCGTTGAACGTAGAAAAAACGCATCTTTCGAGCATGTAAAGTCGTAAATGGGTGATTTTGGGGTCGTTTTTTTCATTTTTAAGGGGGTGGCGATGAAAAAATTAAAGTTTGTCGGATAACCCCATTAGTTTGAAGAAATTCTCCATGTATAGAAGAAAAAGGGTGGTTTTAGGGGTGTATTTTCCATTTGCGAATCATTGCGATGGGAAAATTTAATATTATAATATAATCCTGTTAATTTAATGCTGTTCCACCTTGAATAAAAAAAAACCCGGTCTTTCTAACAGGAAAGAAGTGAAAAGGGCAGTTTTAGGGATGCTTTTCTTCTTTTTGGGGATTACGATGTCGGCTATGAGATTTCGTGGTATTATGTTAATTTGAATTTAATTCGGGTCGATTGGTGAAAATCCCATCATTTCAGCATGTATAGAACTGAAAAACGTAATTTTGGGGGGTGTTTTTCCGATTTTCTGGGGGGTTGCAATGAAAAAACTGAAGTTGTTCGATTTGTCTCGTCGGTTTCAAGCAATTTCGCGTCGAATTCAAAAAACCGCATCTTTGTAGCATGTATAGAAGAAAAAGGGTGGTTTTAGGGTTTTTTTTCCATTTGCGAATGGTTGCGATGGGAAAATTTATATTATAAAATAATCCTGTTAATTTAATCCTGTTCCACGTTGAATAAAAAAAACCAGTCCTTCTAACATGAAAAGAAGTGAAAAGGGCAGTTTTGGAGGTGTTTTTCCTCTTTTTGAGGATTGCGATGCAGGTTATAAAATTTTTGAGGTATTCTGTTAATTTGACTTTATTTCGGGTCGATTGGTAAAAATCCCATCTTTCTAACATGCATAGATATGAAAAAGACAGTTTAAGGGGTGTTTTTCCCATTTTCGAAGGTTTGCGATGTAGAAAATGACATTATTCAAAGTAATCTTTTGATTTGACATTAAAAAAAAAATTCCATACCTCTAACATGAATTGAAGTGAAATGGAAATTTTACGGGTGTTTTTCCTATTTTCTGGGGAGGTTGCGATGTAGGTAATGAAATTTTTCGAAATATTATATTAACTTGACTTTATTTCGGGTCGATTGGTGAAAATCCCATTATTTCAGCATATTTAGACCTAATTTCACCATATTTAGACTGCCATAGCCGGTCCCAAGCCCGGTTGTGAAAAGAGGAGGGGCACCCAAGCTACGGTGCGAGGCATTGTGCCAAGAGATCTAGCTGAAGGCTAGGGCAGCAGGTTCAAATGGTATCATAAACAATCCCCTTGGAGCAACTGGCAAACTTCACTGTATCAATGCCCTGCCAATCAAGTAGCCGATGGGGTCGTATACGGCCCGTTTTTTTTCGTGGGATCAATATGGAATAACGCTTTAAAAATTATAATATCTCTGAGGCTCAAATTCCCTCAAAAAGTGAATCAACTAAGGCTGCACAAGCAAACCTCGCCGAGACACAAAAAATTGCAGGTGCATCCAGCCCAGCAGAAAATCTGGACGATAAACTCCAAAATCCTCGCCTGAAGGTGGAAATGAAAAATCTCTCGGGTGCAGCCCAGAGAAAAGCATTTGAAGAGAAAGCAAGAGCTGAGGAGAAACCGATTCCTCCGATAAAGAGGAAAATCCGGACAAAAAGCCCCACAGCTCTTGTTTTCTCAGAAACAGTGATACCTGTAGGGTCTGACTTAGGAAATCAACCCTTGGAAAACCCACAGGAAAAGAGATTGAGATCCGACGATGGGACTCGAAAAAAAACAGATCTCGAAAAAACGAAGAAAGGGGAACATGCAAATGTTATTAATAACTTTGCTGAAACCGCCGCAACAACAAAGATATGCATTGCATTGCGGGGATATCCTGCGGTCAAAATGACTCAGGAACAATCCGAAGAGGTGCAACTCTCGATACTACAAACCCTCATCAGCCAAGAGCACGTTGAGGGCCCACAATATTCGGGTTGCCACCTGGACAGGGGGCCCTCGTTGTGCGGTGCATAGGAACAACAGCCATAAACTGGCTCATGGAGAACGTCCCGAATATCAGATCATGGGACGGAGCGGAACTTGTCGTCGGGGATGCAAGAGCCCTGATGAATGGTTCTGCTGTATACTCCCCAGATCTATAATTCCGTTGAAACGGGCAATGCGATCAAAGCTATTGGAGCGCAGAATGCAAACCTGCACACTCAGGAGTGGCGAACTATCAACAGCACGAGGACCAATGCGGGACAAATCATCGTACTGGAAGTGAATGGAGCGGATCTGGGGTTGATTCAGGACCGAGGGTTGAAATTATACGTCGGGTTTGATCAAGTCAACCTTACCACTGAATACATCAAAGAGAAAAAAGAATGTCTGATCTTCGGATGATTCAGATAAACCTGCAATACAGTAAGGTGGCCTCCGCTGTCTTCTGTCAACATGTGCTGAAAAGGGGAATTTCCATTGCTCTGATCCAGAAACCTTGGGCCGTTAACCATAAGATTCTGGGACTAGGAGATACTAGAGGCCAAATTATTTACGATAAAACCTCGGAGAGACCCAGGACTTGAATTTATCCAAGAAAGACATCAATGTCTTGCGGTGTTAGAGTTTTGTCGGAGAGATCTAACAGCCGTAAAAGTAAAATACAACATGGGGAACGGAACTGGAATGGTAATCATCGCTTCGGTCTACCTACCCTATGATGCATCTACTCCACCACCATCAACAGAGATAGAAAACCTGATCCAGTATTGTGAGGCAAAAAACCAACAACTGATCATGGGATGCGATGCAAATGCGCATGACACTGCGTGGGGTAGCACAAACACAAATACAAGAGATGAGTACCTCTTTGATTATATCATAGCTTACAACATAGATATAGTGAATCAAGGCAACAAGCCGACTTTTATTAACAAAGTTCGGAAGGAAGTCATTGATGTAACGCTGAGCACTTATGAAATCAGTGGTAAAATAAAAAAATGGCTAGTATCCGATGAACCATCTGCATCGTATCACAGACAAATCTATTACAATGTGGAGGTGAGAACGGACCCGGGTGTAATATACACTATCGGGATCCGAGAAGAACAAATTGGGACAAATATAATTCAACACTTAAGTTTAAACTCGCCACAATTCCTATTATCTAGTCCATTTATCTAAAGAAAGCTTAAATGGACACATGGAGGAAGCTCAGTCATGATGTTGAAAACACATCTGAGGGATCAAGACTCCATCGTATCCTGGCAAAGAAACCCACTGACACCATCGTGTCACTTCGTAAACCCGATGGTGAGTATACTAGATCCGCGAAGAATACACTCGAGACACTGCTCCGGATTCATTACCCGGATTCGGTGGCAATGGACGGTGAAAACCCTTCTCAAAAGCAGCTTAACCAGGGTCTCCCACCGACTGGCGAGGACTGGAGAAGAGCGGCGATTGCCATTAATCGCTCAAAGATCGAATCGGCAATAATCTCAGTCGACCCCCACACCGGGACTAGATGGGATACACCCAGTGCTTTTACAGAAGAAGCAGAGCATCTTTTAATGCTGCTTGATCATATATTCAGGGAAAGCCTGGCTACGGGTTATATCCCAACCGTATGGAAGCCAGTAATTGTGATCTTCTTGCCGAAACCGGAGAGACTTAACCACTCCACGGGAAAGGACTTCAGACCAATTAGTCTGTCATCGTTTCTGCTGAAATCAATGGAACGACTTATAGGATTTCATTTGACTCAGGGGGCATTGTCAAGAAATCCGTTTCATGCCAACCAACACCCGTATCAGTTGGGAAAATCCTGTGAATCAGTCCTCCACAACCAAATATACAGAATTGAGGAGGGTTTCGCAAGGAAACAAACCACTTGTGCGTTTTTTTTTTACATAGAGGCGGCATTTGACAATGCTTCTTACAATTCCATGGTTGATTCTGCAGGTCGGCGCGGAATTGAAGACACCTTTTGCAGGTGGATAAAATCTATGCAGATAGGAAGAATACAAACTTCTCTTTTTGGAGAGTCTGTCACTGTGAGAGCCACAAAGGGATGTACGCAGGGTGGTTTCTTATCCCCACTTCTGTGGAACCTGGCAGTGAACAGCGTACTGAGAATCCTCAACCAAAATGAATACTAAACACAGGGATATGCGGACGACATTGTAATTGCAATCCAGGGACCCTGTGAAGGCACAATCTCGGAGCTTATACAAAACGCTCTACGAATCGCACAGAAATGGTGTATCAATCAAGGATAAATAAACCCTGGTACGACCAATATATTTCCATTAGCAATAATTCCATTCACACGTAAAAGGAAGGTGGACATAAAACCACCAATCCTCTTCGGTAGAATATTACGGATCACAAGGGAAACCAAGTTCTTAGGAGTAATGCTGGACTCGTAACTAACATGGAACCCTCATCTGGAATATATTACAAATAAGAGCAAATCTTTTCTCATGCTTTGCAAGAGAGCATGTGGAAAAGTCTGGGGTCTAAAACCCAAAATGATCCACTGGTTCTACACAACAGTAGTCAGGCCCATTATAACCTATGCTGCTCTAGTGTGGTGGCCAAAAGTTAAGCGGATTACTGCGTGCAAAAAACTGTCCAGGATCCATAGACTGGCATGCTTGTGCATCACTGGATCCATGAGCAGTACACCTACAGCTACCATGGAAGTCATACTGGGGCTGCCTCCGCTAAGCATTGTAATAATAGCTAAAGCGAGATCCAGCGCCTATAGATTGTCTTGCATTAACAACTGGATTAATAAAAATTAGATTGGACATGCAAGTATCGTGGGAACATCAATTATCTCAGACCCCGTCTATGAAATGGGCACAGATATACTTCCCAAGACATACTCCTTCTCAAAACCTTTCACTATAGTATGTAATACGGCCATGTGGTCGGAAGGAGAACCACCCTACCTCAGGAAAGGAATCGTCTGGTATACAGATGGATCCAAAACTGAAGAAGGAACCGGGACTCAACTTGTGCAAATATGCCACGGTCTTCCAAGCAGAAGTCTACGCCATACTGGTTCGCGTCCGTGAGAACCTACGTAGAGGCTACATAAACCAGAACGTATGTATTCTGTCGGACAGTCAAGCTGCTTTAAAAGCCTTGTCTGGAACTGAGGTCACCTCAAGGGTAGTCGAAGATTGTCTGGAGGAGCTTCTGAAACTGGCAAAACGGAACAATGTTAAATTGATCTGGGTGCTGGGTCACAGTGGTTTCGAAGGAAACGAAAAAGCGGACACTTTAGCAAAGGAGTCGGAATGCCCTTCATAGGCCCAGAGCCTCTTTTAGAAATTCCAAAAACTGCATGTAAACAGGTGATTAACGAATGGTCAAACGCTAAACACTGTGATCACTGGGAAAATGTACTGCGGCAAGAGATCGGGAAGGTACTGCTTCACAGTGCAACAAAGAGGTTATCTCTCGATGCACTGAGGCTGAACAGGATGCAGTTGCGGAGGGTACTGGGTTCATTACCGGGCATTATCCCATGCGGAAGCATCTGCACACAATAGGATGCCATAACGGCTTTACTATGTGCAGATTGTGTGGCGAGGCGGAAGAAACATCCAGCCACATAATCTTTGACTACGATCCTCTGGGTTATAGCAGATACAGAATATTCGGTGCATCTCACCCCGAATTTATGAACCTTCGGGAAGACCTGATAAGCAAGCTCTCCTCAGACTGAGATAGAAGGGAGAGCACAAAGGACCATGTGGTCGAAGTGCATTACTTTTTAGACCCCAAGATGTATCTATCTATCTATGTTTAGAACTGAAAAACTTAATTATGGGGGATGTTTTTTCGATTTTCCAGGAGGTTGCAAAAAAAATTTTAAGTTTTTCGAAATAACGTCTCAATTTGTAGCTATTTAGCGTCGATTGCAAAAAACTGCATCTTTCTGGCATGTATAGAACACAAGGATTTGTTTTGGGGGTGTTTTTTCCAAGTTCGAAGGGTTGTGATGGAAAAATTTTCTTCGTTCAAATAATTTTCTCATTTTGAACCTGTTCCATGTCGAATGGAAAAAACCCGATCTTTCTATGATGAATAGAAATGAAAAGGTAAGTTTTTGGGATGTTTTTCCCATTTGGTGGGGTTGCGATGTAGGTAATCAAACTTTTCAAAATATTCTGTTTCGGGTCGAATGGTGAAAATTTCATCTTTCTAGCATGTATAAAACAGAAAAACGTAATTTTGGGGGATGTTTTTCCAATTTTCCGGGGGATTGTAATGAAAAAATTGAAATTTTCCGATTTTTCTCGTCGGTCTGAGGAAATTTCGCGTCGAATGCCACAAACCGCATCTTCCTAGTATCTCGAGAAGTGGGTTAGGTTTTATATAGATGATCCTATGTATCTCATATATCCCATTCTGTCTACTTTGTCGTTTGAAAGTAGTCGAATAAACAACTACAAAATTAGGGTCACAATTAACGAAAAGACGATTGTTCAATGACTTTTTTGATTAAATTAGTAATGTATAACTCAATATTACATAAATTAATTTGAAAGAATAACTATTTGGAATTATTTCTTATTAAATTCTCCTCCTATTCAAGTTTGATAAACTCTGTTTTTGAAAATGCATATATTTTTGAAGATTTCTATGACAACTGTTACTATGAGATTATTTAGAAATAAACAATTTTACTAAAAAGATACACTTTATTACATATTATTTATCTAACATATGGTGCTTTTACTATACTAAAATATTCATCTTACTTTAGTTATTATAAAATTTGTTTGCTAAAAGTGGGCTTGCTTTGAGAAACGTAACTAGCATACAGTAAATTATCATAATCATGATTTAAATAAATATTAAACAAAGCGCAAAAGAAATCATTCTTTTGATTCAAATATTTTAAAACTTGTCACGTTATAAAATTTTAAAAACAGAATAAGCGAAAACTTACGAAATAAATTTCAACAAAAATTTTTCTTACATTTTATCAATTTACCCCTCACAAATTTTCGAGAAAAAAATTTACATAATACAATTTCTTTATTTCACTCGAACTTGATAAATAGCTCGATCTTTTATCCCATATTATCACCTTTTTGAGGAACAAATATTATACATTTATCGAGCCTTTCGAAACTCGGGCCTTTCTGCGTTTATCTTTTTGATCGATAATATATACCAGGTATAAAAAACAGTATCAGTTCAATATTAAATAATAATTGTATCAGGCTGAAACTGCTGCTATGAAGTAGTTTCAGTATGACTAGTTATGTAGTTTATGTAGTTTTTCTGTGTAGTTTCAGCTCTTGATATAACTTATATGCCATGTAAATCGGTGATTGTTCGAAAAAAGTCGTACGATGCTTATATTTACTTGTGATAGTTGATCGAGTATAATGATGTGTGTTTTGCGTTGTTGCAAAGTTTTTTCGGACATTTTAGAAAATCTATTGCATATATAGTTGACCCCCGGTAATCCGGCCCCTGTCTAATCTGGTAACCCCTACAATCCGACATGCCTATAACACTGGACAGTACATACAAAGCACATTTACTACGGAAAATCTTCGTCAATGCTTAAACATGTTATGACTTGTATAAGTATATAATTTGTCGGGTTACAATGTACTCCTTTACAAAAAAGTTTCGGACTACAAGGAGTCGATGGCAGTACTCTATAGTCTGACAAATTCGGTCATCCGACACAGCCTTGCAAAGTGTTTGTCGAATTACCGCGGGTCTACTGTATACTGTCAGTTCCTATTAATGTTCATTTTATCCGTTTTTTATTTAAGTGTACCTTTAATAAGTAATACTTAAATTTAAGACTTTTTTAATTATTTCATTTGTTGCACCGCTATTACATAAATAACACTTACTTATGGCATACTTTAGATTCAACACATGTAAATAAGCTATAATTCTTCTGACTTTCTTGTCTAGTAACTTCTCTCTTTCTCGTCTAGTAACTTTTTATTTTCTTAAAAAATACAAAATCTCCAGAAATAAAATCTTTAAATTCTTGTTGTGATTTTTTTGATAAATTTAAAGTTAAAATAATTAAGAAGAAATAAAAAATGTGAAACAATAAACTATATTTCAGTACACAACACCGTAGGTACACAAGCAAGTTCAATTTTATCGAAATTAAATTTATTCGTTCCTCATACAAGTTTTTGGGATTTTGCCGATGGCAATATGTCATCTTAAAAAATACGGATATATAAACTTTGGTCCATGGCACTAATCATACTAAGGTAAGCACCCATGCATGGTATTTTGTATCTTGGCTACTGGACTTAGTGTTATGAAATAAAATTTAATATATTTTATTGAAATATATTAAAATTACTGCTTGAAACTATTTTTTTTATTAGTGAAGGCAATGTTCTCTATTAAACAATATTTGAAAACCAAGCAATTATTTCCAGATATACCGTCAAGCATCAACATTTAAAGAGCATCTTTTATATCTTTGTGTTTGTTTTTTTTAATCATTTTTAACCCGACTTCAAAAAAGGAGGATGGTTCTCAATTCGTCTGTATTTTTATTGCATAAAATAACAAATTATAATGTACTATTTGTTTCGATTATGTTTTATTCAAATAATAAAAATTATTATTATTGATTATTAAAATAGTTATTGATTAAAGCATCCCTGAAATAACATATTTTTTTCATTATTAACTGTATCGATGTCCGGGGTTTGACCATTTACAACATCTCTTTATGAAATTTTGTATTTGACACTTCAAAAGTATTTAATGTGCATACGCAAAGAAGTGGTATTAATTATTAATCGTTTAAGCAGTCAGTATCGGACTTACAATTAAGACTTTTGGTTTGTGTAAGTACAGCTTATCTAAGGGTGCAATACAATTTGTCAGTTTGAGAATAAGATAAAATTAATTCTTACTTAAATTTTATCCATAGTCACAGAGGAATAAAAGACACTCAAAACCCAACCACCAACGTATCGTTTCGTGCAGCTTAAGGTCCTCTAGATAATTTAAAAGAATATTTGTTGTACTCATGTGCCATTTCCTACTAGACTAGTACACAAATATAGATATAGAAATGGCACAATGAGAAATTATAAGGTCGTAAGTGTTTAATTTCTATGTGCGACCCGCATATTCTTAATTATAACCACCGTAGGACAGAAATAAGACAAAATAAAAACTTAAGTACCATGGCTTCATTAGTATTAGATAAGTTAAAAGATTTTTTAAAACATATATAGTACTAAGATACAATATTATGTGCAACAAGAAATATTTATAAAGAGAACTGTCAGAAAACAGGGTGGGTGATGAAACAAAAAAGAAGAAGTGGTTAACTATTTCCTGTACTGTGTGTCTAATAAGTGCTGAATAATTACAATTTAGCTAAAAAATATAGTTTCAATTATACATACTTGAGTTGATTCATTTCTTTCTAATTTTCGTAATTCACCCAAATGTAATATACGCGAATAAACACGAGCTAATGGTTTTTTTTTTTTATCACCATTTTTATTATATTTTACATGCGGTTCATTACTGTAATTAGCATCTTCAGATAATTCATCTGATGATATTGTTGTTAAATCCTCATCCATTTTTTATACATATTTGTTTTGTTTTCTAACACACTCAATATAACACTGGAAGATACTATATATTGTACATATTTATTTATAAGGTGTTATAAACTGTATAATCTATAAATCTATACATTGAGTTATTTGCTATGTTATACTTAACATGACAGGGTTGATCAAACGTGGAAGATGAATTAACATAAAAAGTGATAAAATTTGCCTGTATTAAAGTTATTTCACGTGATTTATGTACATACACAGGATAAATGCCAAACCCACTTTAATTTGTACCCTAACTTATATTAGTAATACAGCTAATTTTCAATGCTCAAAAAATCCTGGTGTGAACTTTTCAGCATTTTAATGAATTTCTTTAACATTTTACCCTGATGTATATAATGCGATGGGATATTGAGATTTCATAAGATCTTTTGATTTTGAAATCTGTTCATGCTAAACATGTTAATTTGGAATATATACGTATGAGAGTGCCTATAAATTTTTTATAGTTTTTTTAATATCACCGGCGATTGAAAATTTTCGGTTGATTAGTTTGTACAATAAGTAATCGTATATGGTAACGTAGATGGCCGACTTAGTAGTAATAGGCAGAGGGAGGTCGAACCCTGGTAATCAATTCAATTGGTAATCATAATTGGTAACGAAGATGGACAACTAAACTTTTCATTTTTTGCTGATTATATATTTGCAAACTTTGAATCAGCAGCTTATACAGATCCAAAACCAGTAAATTGTGAAACTTTCTTGAATAATTGAAATACAAATAATATTAATAATATATTTTATTATTTTTTGATCTTTTAGGCATAAAAGTAATATTATATAAGTCATATTATTAATATTATTAAAATTTCAATTATTTGAGAAACGTTTATAACTTTTCTATTTACAACTTACTGGTTTATAACGGTGTGGCCATAAACTGCTGATTTGAAGTTTTGAATTATTAAACCAGTTGAAAATAAAAAAGTTTAGTCAGCCATTTTCGTTACCAATTATAACCACTAATTGTATCTTGATTTTATTTTCAGACTTAAATTTTGAGTATTAAGAAAGGAAAAATAAATTTTTTTCGACACAGTTTTTTAGTCAACTGACCCGCAATTTACACATTTGTATATTTATAATATGTTATGTCATATTTTAAGCCCCACATTTTATAGCGTTTAGTTCATGTAATAAGTTTGGATAAAAATTTTGAAAATTTGGTGGAAAATGTTTTATTGAAATATCTAAAGGAAAGTTCTTGATTATATTTATGTTTGTGTCAAACGAATACAAACATGAACACATGTGGGTAAAACAAAATAATTCTTCTTAATAAGAGGCTGCACAATGGCGCTAACCACAGCCAAATAGTATAAAATGAGTATTGATGAATACGATTTATAAAAAATATGGGAACCCGCGACTCCACCGCATGGTATACATAATTTGTTTTAGCATCCTACCCCTACTCACGCACATTTTTCTTTCTTACTCCATGTTCATCCCAGTAATTACCTTAAAACCTAGCTAGAGAACATACCAAAGAACTAAAAATAAAATATAAATCGAATCAGTGTTTCCGGATTATAAGCACACAAACGGAGAGGCAGATAAACCGGCACACAAAAACACGTTTAATAATATGCCAATTTGATATGTTGCTTTCTATTTTAAAGTGTCACCTTATGTTCTTTACTATACGAGTACTCTGATGATTGTAACTGTATTGATTGTTTTTTACTTGAACTAATCTATATATATATATATATATATATATATATATATATATATATATATATATATATATATATATATATATATATATTTATATTTAATATATATATATATATATATATATTTAAATATATATATATATATATATATATATATATTTATATTTATATTTCTATATATATATATATATATATATATATATATAAATGTATATATATATATATATATAAGTAACTTGAAAGAATACCTATTTGGAATTATTTGTTATTAAATTCTCCATCTATTCGATTTTGATAAACCCTGTTTTTGAAAATACATATATTTTTCAAGATTTCTATGACAACTGTTGCTATGAGATTATTCAGAAATAAACAATTTTACTAAAAAGTTACACGTTATTACATAGTATTTATCTAACATATGGTGTATACACTTTTACTATACTAAAATATTCTTCTTACTTTAGTTATCCGACCAAAAACATAAATGTGACGATAAAGGGCCGAGTTTTCGGGTAAATCCTTAATGTAATAGTTCCTTCTTAAAAAGTGATAATATGAGAGTAAGGACCGAGCTATTTACAAAGTAAATAGCTCTAGGCTTCATATAATAATAGTAAAGCCGAGCTATTTATAATAAATTGTAAATAGCTCGGCACTTTAATGGGATATCATCACTTTTTAAAGAGCAACTATTATATGAAGTCTAGAGCTATTTACTTTGTAAATAGCTCGGTCCTTTCTTCCATATCATCACAGTTTAAGAAGGAACTATAACGTTAAAGATTTTCCCGAAAACTCGGCCCTTTCTTACATTTATGTTTTTGGTCGGATATCACTTCTTTTTGAGAGGCTTAAATATACAAAACCGAAGGCTTCGCACAAATTGCTACGCGTTTTGTTACGCTTTGCGTAACAAAAATGCTTTTTTATATTTATTAATAATGATCGATTGACATTTGAAGAAATTTTTGCGAAATTTTGACTTCGGTACGGAACCAATAGCTCTATTTCCTTTCAGGATTTTCGCTAAAAGGTATAGTTGTGTAATTTATTGATGTATGTAGGTGTTAAATTTATCAGTGCATAGTAACAGATGTTCGTTGCTTAGGTGCTGTGTGTTATACGTTGTCTGCTAGGAGTGGGGATGTAGACATTTTGGCTATATCCCCAAGGACGGATGTAAACATCAGTCCTTGACAGAAAATATTATGTTACTTGGTTATAAGGGCGTTACAAAATTTTTGCGGGCGTAGCCGCGACGGGTAGTGCTACTTATGAATAAATAAATAAATAAATATGTGTAGCAGTGTTCCAAGACAATCAGTATCCTTGACGAGAGATAATATTATGTTACTTGGTTATAAGGGCGTTACAAAATTTTTGCGGGCAAATCCGCGACGGGTAATGCTAGTTATAAATAAATAAATAAATACGTGTAGCACTGTTCCAAAACAATTAGTATCCTTGACGGTAAATAATATTATGTTACTTGGTTATAAGGGCTTTACAAAATTTTTGCGGACGAAGCTGCAACGGGTAATGCTAGTAATAAATAATAATTTATCATTGCAAAATATAATAAAAAGTAAAAATGAGAATAAAAATTAATCTTTACAAAATAACATAAAGGTTTACCCATCCAAGTACTGACTTTACCCAATGTAGCTTAACTACATTGACCAGACGAAAACTGGTGTATTCAACATCGTATTCCCCTTGCCATCGGTTAGAGAAATTTTAAGGGATAAATAAATAAATAAATGAATTAATATGTGTAGCAGTGTTCCAAGACAAACACTATCCTTGACGGGAGAAAATATTATGTTACTTGGTTATAAGGGCGTTACAAAATTTTTGCGGGCGAAGCCGCGACGGGTAATACTAGTTATAAATAAATAAATATAAATAAATTAATAAATAAATAAATAAATACGTTTAGCAGTGTTCCAAAACAATCAGTTTCCTTGACGAGACATAATATTATGTTACTTGATTATAAGGGCTTTACAAAATTTTTGCGGGCGAAGCTGCAACGGGTAATGCTCGTAATAAATAAAAATTTATCAATGCAAAATATAATAAAAAAGTTAAAATGAGAATATAAATTATTGTTTACAAAATGACAAAAAAGGCAACTGCACACAATGTTCACCCATCCAAGTAATGACTTTATCCAATGTCGCTTCATTTCAAACACTAGACGAAAACTGCTGTATTCAACAAGCTATGGCCATTACCATCGGTAAAAGAAATTTTTAGGGATCATATAGTTCATTATGTTTTCTACATGGTTCTTTACTTTGATATGGTCTAATACCAATCAATATTTAAATGGCTAGTGTCATCCAATCAGAAAGGACTCTATAAAAATATCAACGAATTAGATGAATATATGCGTTCTAATGCTAATTTGATTAAAACGAAAATTGTAAAAATGTTCTTTTTTCCGATACAAATTTCCAGTTTTCGCAATTTTCCCGTCGGTTTGGGTACTAGATCTACCCTCATGCCAAATATCAACTTTACAGGATATTTGGAAGTAGCGTAGAATTATGATTTACTATACACGTTTTTTTAAGGTGTAACCGCGAATTTTGCAGTGAAATAACTTTTTAACGGTTAATTCGTTAACGATCATTGAAAAAACCGGTTTCTTATAATTCCGTAAAGTATCGATAATTCGAAATTTCAACACTGTAGTACTTTTCGTTCAGAAGATATTTCGGGGTCAAATCACCTTCTAATATTTCCTTAAGTAATAGCACTGTAGTGAGAAGTCCAAATGTGTCTCTTAAACTCGGCCTTACGCACTACCGTGCTCTAGATTATAAAAGTTTGTTTGCTAAAAGTGGGCTTGCTTGGAGAAACGTAACTAGCATGCAGTAAATTATGATAATCATGATTTAAATATTAAACAATGCGCAACAGAAATCATTCAAAATCAACACTTTATATTGGAAAGTGAGTCATTATAAAATAACTAACTATTGGTCGTTACATTTGGTCCAAAACTGAATGGATTAGCCATAAATCGACATCTCATTTCGTATTAGAAATAAATAAATTTCAATATGATATACAAAATTAAGCCCATTTATATTTCCGTACTCTGATGATTTCCGTACACTCTATGAGCGTATTGTCATTTCTGGTCACGCTTGAGAACCGGAATGGTTTTGGATGTTTGCCAGTGATATATAGTATGCTTCTCATCTATCTATTGGCAGGGACATCCTTGTTAGTAATGCTTCAAATCAACGGTAAGATTAACAATCTCTTGGAGTCTACTGAACAAAGTCTACTAAGTGTGTCCCATCCAGGACAGCCACTCAAACATAACCTAATTGATATGTCCGTAACCATTAAATTTATGAAATAAAATGTGAAGGGTATTTTATTTCACTTTGTTAAGCACATTGTTTCCGATAAATCTTATAGTTTTGGGGGTTTTGAAAATGAAAATTTTACTCTTTAATCACTTTGTGTTGTTCAATTTTCCGAACTTGCTCATGGAAAAATATATAATGGATAATTTCAAGACAGAAAACTTTAAAATTGCCTTTGTTGCAATTTTTTTTATCGGATGCTAGTTTTCGTATATTACAAAAGTATTCTTTTAAAACTCTCAGCAGTGCAATATTGTTTACTAGTAGTTGAACATGCAATGAATTTCAAATGATCCATGCAATGGAATTCAAACATACACATATGTCAAATTGAACTTCGGTTATTTATCTCTCTCACCACGACACCGCCTTGAGTACATGAGGTGAGACATTACACCAGTGTTTATAGGTCGCCTAATACATATGTCAATGTTCTATGGACCACAAAAGTTGATGCAAATTTTTTAAATTTTATAGTTTATAGGTGTTGATATAGTTATAGATGTTCATAAAATTACCTAATTAGCCTATTTCTGCATGTCCATTCATCTGTCTGTCCGTCTGTGGACACGATAACTCCAGAACGAAAAGAGATAACGAACTGAAATTTTGTTTTTGTGTTCTATATCCCATTAGGGGTGGGGGATATATATCTTTGAAACCGTAAAAGATAGAAAAAAATTTTAAATCAAAAATTCTTCCTCTATTTAAATTAAACAACTCGGATTTCCAAATTTGTATGAGACGGTGCCTATACCTGCCACGAAGAGCTTTCTTAACAGTCGACACACTATGAATGTGACTTTCACCAACACCCAAGAATGAGAATAACTCTTAATCATCGAGATGTTTCGCGATGCTTCCATCCGTAAGCTGCACGTCTGCACCGTAATTAGAAACGTGACCCCGCTTTCAATGTACGCTGACACACTTATCCAATCCGTTCCATCCCAATAGCTTTCGTGTACTAATAGACATGTTTGAGAGCTTGAAATAGATTGCTCTCAGAAGAAGCATAATGTTTTAGGTCATTCATATAGAAAAGGTGTGTTTCCTGATGATTCCTGTCGGTCGGGGGAGGGGGGGGGCACAACGATAACCAGAGTGGCATAAGTGAGATGCAGAAAAGAAGCGGGCAAAGGCTATCCTCTTGATAGATGCGATGCAACTCTTATATGTTACCAAAAGTTTACTATATGTTTACCAAAACGAATTGTAAACTTTGTCTTCCAGAATGGCAACAGATCTTCTATACATCTGGTCATATTTGGGTGAAGCAGCACCAATAAATTTTTATGAGAAGTAGTGTCAAATGTTTTCCTGTAATCCATCCAGGCCATACTCAAGTCGCGCTGACTTTGACGAGCATCTTGAGAGATACATCTGTCAACAATAAGATCATCTTAGCAACCTGATATGCCACGTTTGGAGCCGCGTTGCTCATTTATTATCATCCACACCGGGTCTATGGTTGTGAGTATGTGTTCATTAAGCATGGAGGTGCACGCTTGGTACATGGTGTTTAAGCATGTTATCGGTCGGTAATTGCTTGGAACTGAAAGGATTCCTTTTTAAAGAATCAGAACTGTGCGCCCTTTGGCGAACCAAGATGGAAAGGTTTCATAGCCGAAAATACATGAAGTGAAGTGTCAAGCAAGATGAGTATATGCGGAAGGTGAACGTCTCCATCAAAAACTCGACACAGCATCCATACCAGGCGCCCAGTGATTCATCTTGCATTTGAAGGCATGGGACACTTCATCAGCGGTAACAGATATTATTACCACTTGTTCCACTAAATGAGTGTTGTAGAAGCTTTGGAACAGTCTGATTAATAGTCAGTCAATAGCTGTCAATTTGTTCAACTGTTTCTCGTAGAGAAACCACTGTTTTGGTTTCTCTACGAGAAACCAAGTTGGGGGTTTCGAGAATAAACGAGAAGGATTTGAGAGAAAGGTCTTTCTTCGAATACACTTTTTTCGTTTAACTAGCTTTTTCCGTGCGGGAGCTAGCGCACGTATCTTTTCAAGATTTTTCTGCTTGATAGTGAGGCGGATACTTTTGTTGAGTGTGTGATATTGGAGCCTGAATTCACGAGCGAAGCTCCGCACATTTGGGTTGAATGGTCTACCATTCTTCTGGTATTCTAACACTCACACAATACGTGATACCGTCTGTCGGAGAGGTGTCAACTTGGAGTCAAGTTACTCTACGTGTTTGCGTAGTCCTTTCCTCAGCTGTCTCAGTGAACTTAATAGCACACTGTGAAACATAGACTCAACAATCGATTTCGAGTAAGCTACTGGCGGCGTTTGTTAAATGTTCGTCGACAATTTGGTTGATTAAAGAAAGATATTGTCCTTTTGCAAACGTCTTGCGATATTTTGGGCGTTTGCATTTAGACAAGTCATTACCGATTGTTTTCAGCGCATTTTGGTATCGATGTTTAAGTTCTTCCAAACGAGGATTTTGTGGCTTGGCAGGGGTGTTCTGAACTTCTTCGGTCACTTCAGTCATGGGGGTGAGTGGCGAGGCTGTTACCGCTGGTAGCACAAGTGGTGATGGAACATCTCTTGACTTTGATGGCGTTGGTGATGTAGCCTCTAACAAAGGTAGTGCTGGGATATTTCGACATACCCATTCCCGTGTCCCAGTATCAGAGCTGTTACTTCCCGACACTGGTTCATCCTGAGATGTCCAATCCTGGGTCTCAGCAACTAACGTCTCACGTTTGGAATAATCTATATCTAAAGAAGCTCGTCTGTCCTCATCCCTCACACTCACTTTCGGTTCCGTATTCCTTTTCGTGTCCAAAATGCTGGATGGTTAGTCAAATCCAGTTTTGTATAGATGGGCTGCTTAATCTTGCAGATGTTGCGATTTAAAATGGAAGAGTTCAGGATGAAAGAAGGATGGTCAGAATCGATCTGACCAAAAGTAATGCTTCTCCGATTCTAGATCTGCAAGAAATGTTGAGAAACGTCAATGGAGCCAAAATATTTTCTACATTGGATCTTCAGAATGGTTATTGGCAAACTGAAATGAATCCATAATCTAAAGAGTATCACCCCAATTATCACCCCAAGAGGTCTCTATCATTTTCAGAGCTTAATAAATGAAGTGTTATCTGGATACATCGACGATTTCTGTCGGCGAAGTTTACCTGGATGACATATTTATATACAGGCGATCAGTCAAGGAACATTTACACCACCTGCATCTGGTACTAGAAAGACTAGAACAGCATGGCTTGTAAACCAAGAAAGTGTGTCATTGGGAGCACTAGAGTGAAATACTTGGGACATATTTCGAGCAAAGACGGCATAGACAGAGAGGAAGAAAAAAATTAAGCTATCGGTAACCATACTGTACCAAGAACACGAAGACAGCTACGTCAATTATTGGGATTATGTGGTTGCTACGAATATATAGTTGCACCTCTGAGCGAAATGTTGAAGAAGAACATTAAGTGGCGTAGGCTGACATTACACCAGAAGGCGTTCAAAAACCTTCAGTTGCCGATAGTTAATGCGTCGAAACTAGCACGTCCTGATTTTATGAAGATGTTTAGTTCAAATACGGATGCTAGTGACGTCGGACTGGGTGAAATTCTATTTTAAATGGAGGATGATGGCACGACAAGACGTATTATCAATTATGCCAGCCAGAAACTTGGACCCACACAAAAAAATCGGCCACAGCAGTGAAAAAATGGCTTTCATTTATCTAGGCACTGAGGAGGTTTCTGGAAGGGAGACACTTCAAATTATATACGGATCATGCAGCGCTACAATGGCTGAACAAAACTAAAGATAGTCGAGCCAAATTGACAAGATGGCCATTGACATTGAGAGCCTATGATTTTGAGATAATTCACGTCCCCGGCAAAGGTAATCAAGCCGCTGACTCCTTGTCCAGACAACCACAGGGCAAGATTGAAGATGAAGAAGTGGAAGACATTCTGGAGTGGGTGATTGAATAGAGTGCGAAAACACCAATAACTCTTAACGTTATCGAAATGGAAAAACCTCCGCTCGACGACATTAGGCGATGGCAGGATGAAGATCGTAATGTAGCAGTCCACTTAGAAGTAATATCCGTTGACGAGTAGACCGAACAAGCGCTAATTACACCGTTGCCTACTGGACCTTCTGGTACAATAGTCAACAGATGGTACAAGAAGTGCCAGTGGTTGCCGTTGAATGCCGAGTTGGGTTTGTAAGAAGATGTCACGACGGTGATGAAGCAGCACACCCTGGTTGGATAGAAACATATCGACAGATCCGTGATCGCATGTAATGATATGAAATGCAGGATGATATACGTAGATACGTAAAGGGGTGTGATACTTGAGCAAGAGTGAATCCACTGAACCAGAAGCCTACTCAAGCAATGAGAATTCGAAGACCTACTTCATCATGGGAGTTAGTCAGCTTCGACTAAACGGGTCCATACCCACGTTTATAACATGGAAAGACGAATATTTTGGTACCAAGTTATTTCAAAAATCAATAAAAAAATTATAAAATCAAAGATAAATTATTTTGAAAAAATATACATAATTTATTTTATGCGTGCTTACATAGATTTATGAAAACAAGTCGAAACGAGAAAGTAATCTTACTTTCTAACTACGTAAATAACAGTTGTAAATGAGTATTTTTGTAAAATGATATCGGTAAATATATGATGTATATTATACATAGCTGGTGGGCCAGTGCGTTGAGACGTCTGACATGCGGGGTATTGTATTGTTATTGTATTGGTTTCAATCCATTATTACGTTTAATAAGTTTTATCAATTGTTGGCCCCTTTACATACGACCATGGGTAAAGCGCATCTGAATGTTCTGGAAGAGTATAAAAAAATATATTTTCGAGAAAGAATGTTTTCTGTTTGGTACAAACAAGCATCCTACTAGAATGATCCATGACCATATAAAAACGGATAAATTTACCGATTTCAGTCAGCCTAAAATTACCATTTGTTGGAATAATTTCAAAGTTTAAAAATCAGTATTGTTCGATTTATATTAAAGTTATAAATTCAACATTGTTGAAAAAATTAAATTCAAATTGTTTTTTTAAATCAAATAAACGTTGGAATTTCAAAAAGTTTTTGTTTTATTTCATTTTTTTGCCAAATTTTTTGCGTGTTGTCCAATTGACATACATTTAAACTTTTACAAATGGTTAGTGTTTTTTGTGTCAAGTATCGGGATCTATTGTAGGTTCTACGGCGCTCCTTTTGAAGGCTAAAAGGGAGCCAAGATACCGCGACAAGTTGTACCCTGGTTCTATTGCCCCGGCCTCAGGCTCGTCTGCTCTTGGTACATCCCGTCGTCTTACATCACATCCATGCCTCTGACCCCCCAATCGATCCGCAAGTAGATGACTGAACACCTCGTTCCCCACATTCAATCTTCCGTGATTCCCATGAGCGGCAGTCCATGCTCTGGTCGGCTTCAAGAGACCTCCATTTATCTTCGTGGGAGGCACTGTATCCAGTATATAGGCACCAGATGGTAAACATCTCAGCATCCTGTGAGGGCCTTTTCATTTCGGTGTCAATCCAGCATGAGCAGCTTCCACCATATTGCTGAGCACTTGGTTGCGCATAAGGCGTACTCTCATAGAAGATAAACGAGCCCCGTCTCCACTTGGTCGTTTCCTTCGGCATAGGCCAACAATTTCTTGGCACTCTTGGCCTCGCTTATTATCCTATTCTTGGAAATCTTGGAAAGGCTTCAATAGCGTTTGTATCTGCCAAACCCCAGGTTTCTTCATATCTGCTCCCAGTAACAATTGGGCAAGCAAAAAACAAGTTGTTCGATTTACACGATTTTATATCGCGAACAATGACTTTCTCAGTTGATGGCCCAGTTTTTATGCTCTTGATTAAATGGATGCAAACGCAATACTTCTTCAACCCTTTGTTCTGACGTTCCGTGGGATTGGCTCTAAGATGGTAAATTGTAGTGGGCCATATTTCTGTTTACCATTTTCTATTTTCGATCTGAACTCGGGACCATTATCACACAAAACTATTCTGGGATTCCCATAACGACAGAAAACTTCGTCCTTTAATACTTGGGCTATCTTTGAAGTCAACGTAGCACCCAATGGAAATGCTTCGATCAATCTAGTGAAAAGATCAGGCACAACTAAAATATTCATTTTTTCTCTTTATGGGCGTGGGTATATACCCATTAAGTTCACGCTGACCACCTCCCTTGGCTAAACCGGTCTTCGACTTCTCGTACATTGACTTGGCTTCTGTTTCCGTGGCTTCACTCTAGCACAAGAAGCACGCCCTTTTAAGTATCTTCGCATGTCTTCTTGTATCCCATACCAGTAGATGCTACGGATCTGACCATGCGTTTCTCTTCAACCGGGGTGTGCTGTTTCATCACTGTCGTGGTATCGTCTTCGAAACAAAAGTCGGCATTCTTCAAGAACGACTGGTACTTCTAGTAACATCTATTGACTATGGTACCAGAGGATCCCGTCGGCTACGGTGTAATTAGCTCTCTTCCGTTCGGTTCTATCGTCGAAGGTAATCATTTCTAAGTAGACTGTTGTGATCAACGATGTATCTTTTAATGGGAGTAGTATAACGTTCTTCATCCAGCCAACGTCGAATGCCGTCAAGTGTAGGTGTTTCCACTTCGATGGCGTTGAGGGTTATTAATGTTTTTCCCCTCTTTTCAATTAGCCATTCCAGAATATCCTCCACTGTTTTGTCTTCAGCCTTGCCCTGTGACTGGAGTTATTTCCGGGGACTTGAGTTAATTCGAATCATAGGCTCCCAATGACAATGCTCATCAAGTCAATTTGACTATGCTTAGTCCTGCTTAGTCATTTGAGCGCTGCATGATCCGTGTATAGCTTAACGTGTGTTTCTTCAAGACATCCTCGAAATTTTCTTAATGCCCAAATAATTGAGAGACATTCCTTTTCTGTAGTGGCGTATTTTCGTTCTGTGGGTCCAAGTTTCCTGCTGGCTTAATTGATTATCTGTCTCATCTATCCATATCTTCTATTTGTAATAAAATACCACCCAATCCGTCTCTAGCATCCGTGTTTAAACAGAACGTTTTCTTAAAATCTGCATGTGCTAGTTTCGGCGCATTTACTATGGATGACTTCAGATTCTCGAACGCCTATTTATGCAATGTCAACCAACGCCACATTCAGTTTTCTTAACATTTAGCTTAAAGGTGCAGCTGTATCCTGTAGTTCTTCACGAAGCTTGTGTAGCAAACACATAAGCCCAAAAATTGTCGAAGTCGTCGTCGTATTTTTGGTACAAGATCATCACTCAAATTGTGCCCCAAGTATTTTACTACACAATTGCTTTTTTTACAGGTTAACTCATGTTGTTCGAGTCTTCTTAATACAAGGTCCAGCTGGTGTAAATGTTCCTTGACTGATCTTACTAACTGTAAATTATGATGTCATCAGGTAAACTTGGCAGAAATCTTCAATGTATCCAGATAGTACTTCGTTCATAATGTTCTGGAAAGTAGCTGGAGCGTTCTATAAACCAAACGGCATGACGAGGCATTGGTAGAAACCTCGAATTATTCTTTCGATTGTGGGTTTATTTCAATTTGCCAGTAACCAGTCTGAACATCCAATGTAGAAAATATTTTAGCATCATTAGCTTTTCACAACATCTGTTGCAGATCTGGAATTGTAAATTCATTGCTCTTTGTAAGCTCGTTCAACTTCCTATAGTCGACGCAAAATCGAAATGTTTCTTCAGTAATACGACGAGTGCAGCCCAAGGCGATGTGGATCGTTCTATAATCCATCGCCCTCCATCTTTTCAATCATTTCTTCCAGAACCCGTTGATATTCGTTGTTGTATGGGCATGGCCGTAATTTAATGGCGGGAATTCTTTTAAGTTTAATGGGTGCAAGTTTTCGTCCGTGCAACATTAGCGAAAATCTTGGGATGTTGCCGAAGGACATCTTTTAACTGCTCTTGGTTCTCAAGAAGTTTTATTTGAAACTCGCTCAATACTTCGTGAGATACTGCCATTTCTCTGTGTGCTTCATCAGGTTTTCTCCAAGCAATGCGGCCACTCTTGTAACACCCCAAGTAAATTATTATTATTCTCATTATTATTGCCACTCCGTTAATCTATACCCACACCATTTTTCATTAAAAATTTGTGACCAAGTATCAAATGGTTCCGTATGCCAAGTACAACCATTACTTCAATATTGAATCTCATTTTCGATATCATAACACCCATACACATTTTGTTGTATATTGTTGTATGTGGCTCTACGCCCTGTACTATCTCTGACAGGGTGTCATTTACCAATAATTCTTGCCAGTTATTCACTTGTAATGCCGATCAATGCTATTATTGATTTTCCACGCACATCAACATCCACAATAGGCACATATTGGTGTGAGTTATTGGTCTCCATTGTTCTCAGACAGGCAGGTAAATGATGGTGTTCACGCCGATGCTGTGCGGTTTTGTGAACGTTAATGTCGAGAACCAATTTCCTTCCTCATTGATCCTGCAAGTAGTTTCCCGACGGCCCAGGTTTATTTTGTTGTCCCTATCTGGGACATTTTCCACTTATGTGCCCCACTTGGTACTTGGTTGCATGCGAAGCACTTTCCTGGAGTGTTTGGGCGTGGTGGTGGTGGTGGTGGTGTTGGTCTGGTTGGTGGTTCATGCTGTTTAAACTTCGTACAGTGTTCTGACCGTAGTGCGTAACTATTGGCAAGTCATCAACATTTCTGTCGGCGTGTACTCTTCTGAATAGCTACACTTTTATGTTAACGATCGCTTATGTTTACAAACCTGTGGGCTGAAAAACGGTCCTCAATTCTAGTTCGGCTTTAACTTTTCTTCTCACAGAATTGAAGAAGCTTTACAGCTGCCACTCTATCTAGTCGAAGGTATAGCCTAACCCACGGTTTATTAATGCCCAATCTCTTGCTGGTCCCGTTAGTTTCTTTGTTACCATTTTAGTCCAACAATCTTCGGCCGATCTACCACTAAAATCGGGCATAATTGATAGAAGCTTCGTTGCGTCTAATGCCCATTCTCTCATCCAAGCGGCCGGTCACTTGATTCTCGGATTCCACCATCCCCTTCTCCAGCTTGATGAAATTTTATATCATCTTCGCAAATATCCTCTCCGTGGTTGTCACAATTGGCTCGTCTGGGTCGGCTACCGTACTTCTTCACCGTTCATTTGTGAGGTTGACTGCCAAAAGTGTTTCCATCTCGCCTGCAAAGCCTCTCTGGTACCACTATTGTTCCGCCCTTCTACTTCCAACATCTCACAAAATTGTTGCATGAGAACGCTGCGGCTTTCCATTGTGGATGCGTCTTTCTTCTTTGCATCTCTGGGTCCTGGCACAATCGCCACTTGACGTAGTATTTCGGCTCTACAACAGATTCCGATACTTGACACAAAATATTAGTAAAATTTACTAAAGTTATTTCAATCGAAACAACACGCACTTTAAAGAAACACAATTAAATAAAAACAAAAAAATATTTATTTTACTCAAACCTGGATTTTATTTAATTTAAAAATAATTTAATTCCACAATAACTTGAGTCTATTTCTCTCTACAATACAGAACAATGAGACGCGCTTGATTTTATAAGATATTACCCGCACTCCGATTCTATTTTAATGCCTTCTTCAAATCTATTTTTTTTAAATTCCCGCTTTTAAACTACACTTAAAAATACTCACTAATTTAAATAAGTATATATGTATACCTAGGTCAGTGTTTACGATATAAATATGGCAAAGATGTTTTTAACCTAAGAATTACACGTTAATTAAAATGAAAAAAATGTAAGAATATTTAAAAGTGATTTTATTTAATTAAATCATAATTAATTTTTAAAACGAATGCTCATGAACATTAATCAGGTAATGAATATTACATATGCATTACACTATAATTTTAAACAAAAATGTTATTTACAATCTTTTACAGGTTTTAGGTATATATTAATGAAGAAATACCTTAATAATACAGGTTTCAATGAGCCTGTTTAGTGAACTGACCCCTAGAGGGGTCTTAGTTAGTTAGTAGATAATCCCTTTTTTCCCATTTTTATACCATATCACCAGTGAAAATCGGCAGAAACTATTGAAGATAAGTCCGAAGAAACCTTAAATTGGTATAATTGTTTATTAACAAACATTAGGTTTAAGAAACCATTTTTTTTATTCATATATATTTATTTGTGTATACTTAAACGTCAACAATACTATGTTTGTCCAAATTCCTTTGGGTTACGTAAGACAAATTGTAGAAGACTTTAGCGTATACTATTTAGACAACTGCCATTGTCAATGAATTTTTAATTAAATACTGATATGAAAAAATTAACTCGTCAACCAGGAGTCGAACCTCGGGCCTCTGGATATCTATTCCAGTATGCTTCTGCAACACCAAAGACGACTGTGTCGTAACAGCCAACCTTTTCATATAATTCTTATTTCTATTTATTTAGACAGTATTACTTCTGTCGAAGTTATTATTCATATATATTTATTTGTGTATACTTAAGCGTCAACAATACTATGTTTGTTCAAATTCCTTTCGGTTACGTAAGACAAACTGTAAAAGACTTTGGACAAACATAGCAGTGTTGGCTTTTCATATCAGTATTTAATTAATTTTTTTATTAGTTATGCAGTCCACTCCACGGACGTAATAAGCTTAGGCGCGTTCATATTTTGGTCCATCGACCCAGGATCATTTTGAATCATATTTGGTTTAATTCGTTTAAAAATATTGTTAGAAATATTATATTTCATAGATTTCAATAAAATGTAATATCGTTATTAGTTTTGGTTTAATTTAAATTTTCAAAATCGAAATTATTTTGAAGTTGAAATACACGTTGTATTACATAATTATTCGACTTATTTGTGCATATTGTTGTTGTGTAAAAAATAAAATTTATTTCTTCAAATTATATAACAGTGATCCTACAAAAGTCTGTTTATTGAATTATTAATAAATTTTATTATTCAATTATAATTATTTTATTATTATTTATTATTTTCGACGTAAATATATTTTATATTTTCTAGAACTTATTTCAATTATTATTAGGTTCTGATAATTATTCCGTTTCCAATTATATTTAATTTACATTAATATTTAGTTACATTTATTTAATTATATTCGAATAAAGTTTGGTAAAAATAAAATTTTACAACATGTCGAATGATGAAGGAAAACTGAAAGTTCTGAATAGCAAAAAAGAAATGTTTTTCAGACGCATTCAGAAATTCTATGAATATACCAAGGATATCGATAATGTAACAGTGCGGAAAAATTTCCTTACGAAATTAAAATGTTTGGAGGAAACCAAGTATAATTACATATTATTGAACGGATAAATGAATTGAAATTGAAATTAGACCCTGATTTTGTACCCAATTTTCAATTACTCGAGACTTTCGACGATTTATATTGTGAAATATTTTCTTGTACGGAAGATATTACCTCAAAAGTCGAAGTTATGGGAAACGAGGCATCTACGTCCAATTTAGAGGCATCATCTAGAATGTTTCCTAAGCTGCCTAAATTATCCCTGCGTACATTTCCCGGTTATATCCAAGAATGGGTACATTTTTATGAGTGTTTTAAGTCCTCCATCCACACTAACAGTCGATTGAGTAATGTGGACAAAATAAATTATTTAATAGAACAGCTTTCGGGGAAGGCTTACAATAATTGTATTGGCTTACCCCCTGTTGGATCAAATTATAAAATTATTTGGGACAAGCTCTGTGAAAGGTACCAAAATCCACGTATCCTTGCATGTTCGTACTTGCAACAAATTTTGGATTTTAAACCTGCACAGTATGCTTCCGTCAACAATTTGGATAACATCCTGGACAGATGCGATGCATCATACCGTGCCCTACAAGAATCATATAAAGGTGATTTACTGGATTTTATGTACGCGTATTTATTGTGATCAAAATTAGATTCGGAATCACGCAATTTGTTTGAAAATACTCGTAGAAATTCCAGTATTTTCATTTATACAGAAATTACTGAGTTTATTAAGCAACAAATTCAGATCTGTAATAGCACCTTGGATCATGGGAAACCCAATTCGACATACCAAAATGCAAAATCGAAATCGCACACATTTTTTTGGCAAACCAATCGGGAAGGCAATCGATGTTTAATTTGTAGCTCCAATCAACTTATGGATCTAGCGCATTGTAAAAATTCGTAGATAAATCTGCATCGGATAGATTTAAAATAATAAAAGGGAAAGGTTTGTGTATTAATTGTTTTGCAAGTCACAAAGTCGTACAATGTAAAAGTCCGCCCGTATGTAACGTCTGTCAATACAAGCATAATAGTTTGCTACACTTCGTCAAGCCCCCAAATAACGACGTAAAAGTCGGCATATGTCAAAATGGTACCGGTGTAGGTCAAGGAAGTTCCGTTGTAGGTCAAGGTGGTTCCGCTCCTAGTCAAGGTAGATCCGTTGTAGGTCAAAGTTGTTCCGCTCTTAGTCCAAGCAGTCCCGGTATAGTTCAAAGTGATACGTCAGCATTTTGTTTGACAGTCGATGATTCTATAGTCAAATACGGGTCTACAGTATTGTTGTAAACGGTAATTGCCCGTGTCTACGATCATGTTGGTGTCAAGAAACATGATCATGGTGTTTATGGATTGTGCCAAATTGTGCCAAGAAACTTCAATTAAATATAAGGTCGTCTGAGATGGTTGTTAAGGGCTTTTGTGGTGATAGTCAGGTTTTAGGAGCCTTGGATTTGATTATTTATTCACGTCTTAATTCGTGTGTAAACTATAAAGTTAATGTTCTTGTAATCGAAAAGATCACAGACCGGTTACCTAACGTCGAAATTTTACGAGAGATGTGGGAATATTTAAGGTATCTACCATTAGCGATAAATTTTATGAGCCTGGTCCTATGGAGGGCATATTAGGGGCTCAGATGTTTGCCACTTTGTTAGAATCATATAAATCAAACTCACTTATTGCCCTTGAAACAAAATTGAGTTTCGTAGTAATGGGCTGTGTACCCATTTCCATTGGGAACATCGTCGGTACAATCTTTTCATACTCAGGTGAAATAGCCATTAGAAAAGTTGGTGCGTAAGTTTTGGGAGTTAGAGGACATTCCAACACAAAAGTTTGAGAGTCCAGAAGATGTGGAAAGCGAGAAACTTTATGCATCGACCGTGCTGCATGAGATTTCTGGATGATATGTGGTATCTTTACCATTTAAATATAGCGCCAATAAGTTAGGCGAATCGTATCGAAATGCTCTAAAACGATTTAAAGCTTTAGAGAATAAATTTGATAAATACCCAACACTGAAGCAACTGAAGTTAATAAAAAATCATCCTTCTACCCCCCACTATCACACTCCACACAATGGTGTGTTGAAACCGGACAGTGTGTCCACTACCCTTCGATGCGTTTTCAAAGCAACCGCAAAAACTACGAAGCATTCTCCTTGAATGACTTGCTCTATACTGGGGCTAAGCTACAATCGGATGTAGTTTATTTATTTTAGAATTTTCGCTTATTTTCGTCAAATGTATCTGAGAACCGGAATGCATCCAAAACATAGAAAATATCAATTAATACTATGGCGTTTCTCAAAAACCGACGAAGTTTCGGTATATTCGTTAGACATCGTTAGTTTTGGTGTAAAGCGTTCGCCATTTTTAACTTTTAGAATGTTAAAACAATTGGCGTTAGTCGAAGCCGACAAATACCCGTGAGCTTCGCCAATTGTTCAACGGGATTCATTCATAGATGACTTAGTCACGAGGCTCCAGCCAAGGAAGCTACGGAATAATATTCGCAGATCATTGAGCTAGCATCTGCCCAATTTGAATTAACAAAGTGGGCGACAAATAAATTATCAAGAATTATTTTTTTTCGTACCTGAAAAGGACCGTTGACCAAAAATAGTGTCCTTTGATTCAGACTGCCTGAAAATATTGGGTATGCACTGGTACCCTCATTCAGATGTTTTCATTTTCAGTATCAATGCCGAACTTACAACTTGCACTAAACTTAATGTACTGTCGACAGTCGCTAGATTATTTGATTCGTTAGGTATACAAGCACCCGTAACGCATTAATGAAACTATAAAAGAATATGGATTTTGAAATCTGATTGGGACGAGGCTCCTGTTAATGAGATTTGTACATTTTGGGAAAGTTTCCAAATCTATTTAAAATGTAGAGGGGATACGAAAAATTAGCGATGGGTTTTCTCGAGGATTAAGTGCTTCCCAATTCATGAAAACTCCTAATTGGAATACGGGTCCAGACTGGTTAAAATTAGAACCTCCATTTTGGCCAATAAGTAAAATTACTAATAATCAGGACGTTATGCCCGAACAAAAATTAATGGTCATGGTAGCTACACAAAGGCCGGAAAACTCATTATATTCATTTATCAAAAACATTTCTTCTTGGCGTAAAATGATTCGAACAACAGAATATATTTTGAGATTTCTAAAATTTTTGTCCTCTTTGGGAAGTTTAGTGCTTCGTATTTGGTTCGGGCGGAATAATCCTTAATTAAGGTGTTACAAAATTAATATTCACACTATATTTGTGTTCATTTTGTGACATTTAATAAACCCGAATAATTTAGATATAATAATACCTTTTGTTTGCGCAGGCCTAAAGGGCCGGGTTCAGTAAAAAAGCAGGTTTAAAAAAAAAAAAGAAACGAGCTCTCTTGACCGCTGGACTTGATTGAAGAAGGATCAACTTTGTACAAAGAATAAATAAGAAACTTTTCTGATTTTGGGTTTAATCAAGAAATAGATTAATGGTTTTTTTTTTTTAATTACTTGTATATCGTATATTTGAAAAAGTAATTAATTTCTACATAATTTAACTAAGGTATTTAATCGCTTATTATCATATTTGTTTACCTTTCTTTCATTTGAATAAATCTGATAGCTTTGTAAATCACATAAATAATTAATTGAATTGATTAATTTACTAAATAAAAGTTTAAGTTGGTATGTTGGTATTACACCACTGTTCGAAGTCGCTGAATATATCTCTAATGTCAAAACTATAGACAAAGTATTACTAGGCTACGCGATATACTTTCTGTATTGAAAAGATGTACCAACTTTAGAAACAGACAGCCTCTGATCTGCAGTGTTTCAATCTTTGTTCCACTATAAATGAATGACAGAGATAGCTCTACTGTAACCGTGTTTGTATCTCTTTCTAATATTGGAACATGCATTTCATCGAAGGCGCAGTCTAGTATTATATTTTGTCTATGGTCAAAATCATATGTCTATTGTCAAAACAGCGTAATTTTGTGGTTAGGTTTGTAATTAATTTTTGAAATCGTGCTTAAAATTTCTAAATTCAGTGAGTTTTTTATGAAAAGTCAATGAATGAATGTTTATTTTTCCTATAGTTTATAAGATTGTATTTCACTTATCGTTTTTCATTACGTTTATAATTTCATAGAATCAGTTTAAAAATATCCAGTTCGAATGAACACAGTTGATTTGAATTCGTTTTGTTAAATTTATTTCTGAGTAAAACGTTTCTTGAACGTAATCAAATTGAGGTTACGATTTTCTTTTATCTCATATCTCGTATAATTGTTAGCCCTGCGAAAATATTCGAAGGGTTAATTTATCGAAAGTTTTGTAGGATTATTAATGGTCTTAAGGATATTCGAATTTTATATTTAAGATTGTATTTCACTTATCGTTGTTCATTACGTTTATAATTTTATAGAATCAGTTTTAAAATATCCAGTTCTAATGAACACAGTTAATTTGAATTCATTTTGTTAATAATTTTATTATAGAGCAGAGACTTTTATTAAAGGTAATTTAATTAATGCCTCTTAATTATTTATTTAATTTTTATTTACTCACTCAGTTAAACACTCCTAAAGATATTGGCACTAGAATATTTAATACAGAAGGAGTATTCGAACGGTTAACGTCACTCGAGGAAACTGTGGGCCCGATAAAATACCTCCTTACTCAATCTTTTCCACTAGCGCTCTCCTGCTTTGATTAATCTCATCCTTCACGCCTTTAATTTCTAATCATAAATTAATAATAATTTTTTTTAACCTTTTTTATATCCTATCATTTTAGTTTTTTTTTTATGTTACAAGGGTGGTTCAAAAGAACCATTTAGTAGATTATATTCAATCGTTGAAAAAATGTAGTTTGCCTACTGCAAATTTACGACCACTTAGCCTTCTTTTGCACGATGGGATGCTACGAGTAGGTGGGCGGCTCAAAACCGCTGATATTTGTTTTGAGCAGAAGCACCCACTACTCCTACCTAAAAGAGAAAATTTTGTGAATTTAATAATCGAAAATGGTCATTAACAAAACTTACATACGGGGCCGTCGTTGGTTTCATCCCTATTACGCCAAAAATATTCAATACTTGGCGCCCGTAATACAATATGACATAATTTGAGAAAATGCAATCATTGTTTCAAATTAAATCCGAAACCAATTTTTCCCAAAATGGCGGATTTACCTTCATTTCGAGTTGCAGAAGTCTCCAAATCTCTTTTGCATGCCGAAATCGATTTTGCAGGACCATTTTTCATTACCCTGAGTCGAAATCGTGGAGTTAAGAGCCAAAAAGCATACTTATGTTTATTTATTGGCTTATGCACCAAATCCCTCCATTTGGAACTTGTGTTGGATTTGTTAACCGATGTGTTTTTGACTGCATTCAAACACTTTTTGTCCAGGAGGGGTGCATGCTCAGTGGTATACTCCGATGATGGTACGAATTTCATTGGAATGAATTAGATAATTTATACAAATTATTGAATTCGGGTGAACTCGAGAAAAAAATGGGTTAATGAGTTAGCTCACCGGAAAAGTACCTGGAAATTTCAAACTCCATTAAGACCACATTTTTCAGAAGTCATTTTTCAGAAGGATTCGCAAATAAAATGTGTTAAGACTCATTTGTACAAAGCTGTTGGGGATCAAACTCTGTCGTATGAGGAATTAAATACGGTATAAGTTCAAACAGAGGCATTATTAAATTATAGGTCTCTGTCTAGGTTGAATACTGATCCAACAGATCCCAAACCTTTAACACCAGCTCATTTTCTGACCATGACTCCCTTAGAAGTATTACCTTCAATGTGTCTGGTTCTCCTATCAAACTGGGAACCCTTGTTATCATTATACAAGATAACATGCCTGTCCTTCGTTGACCCGTCGGCATAGTTGAAAAACTATTCCCTGGCATAGATGACATTGTTCGGGTGGTCGAGGTAAAAACAAAATCAGGCCTGTATAAACGACCAGTTGTGAGGTTATGTCCATTATCATCACAAAAATATTTTGCGTTTTCATCTATTTTTATAACCACCATTTTATTAACTTTTTTTGCAAAATTCAAAATTATTGAATTGTTCGTAACAAGTTGGTTCATTGTTTTACAACTAATAATTTTATATTATTGACAGACGTATATTATGTTGTGGCATATTAAATGAACTGTTTACGTTCCTACATCACTATTTGTTAAAATATACAGAAATTCAGTATTTTAGGCAAACATTTATATACAAGATTTGATTTGATAATATCTTTATTATAAACCGGTTTCAGAAGTATTTTTCTAAGTAGGATCAGAAAATATTGTTCTGAGTGGGGGCTGTGTTCACGCCTATGGTAAAGATTTAGATCTAAATAGCGATAATTGATATCTGAGAGTGCATCAACTCCTAGGTATATATTAATGTACAATAACCTTGATAATACATGTTTCAATGAGCCTGCTTAGCGAGCTGACCCTTAGAGGGGTCACAGTTAGTTAGTAGTAACATCCAGTTAGTTTTGAATCCATACTTTTTTTAGTATAATCTATTTTCAGTTAGTTGAAATATTTAGCAAAAATTCGTGTCGAAGCATTAGTCATTCAAAAAACATTTAGTTAGCAGAAACAATTATATAAATAAAAGTGAACTTGGACCTCAACCAATTTGGCGGTAATAAAATCAACAAACCGACAATTGGTTGATTTACCGATAATCCCTTTTTTCCCGTGTTTATCCCATATCACCAGTGAACATCGGCAGAATCTAGTCTAGGTAAGTCCGAAGAAACCTTAAATTGGTATAATTGTTTTTTAACAAATATTAGGTTAAATAATCAAATTTTTAATTAGTTATACAGTCCACTCCACGGACTTAATAAGCTTAGGCGCATCCAATATTATTTATTAACATTACACATTACATAGATTTAAATACGTAAGACGATTAACGATGAATAATTATTAACATGAAATATTACAATATTTAACAAAAAACCGTACAACAATTATTAATTTAATTAACAATTGATATGATTCCTAATGACGGATTGAAATTTAATAAATTTCCCGAGATAGGACTTTATAACAGGTCAAAGCAAAAATTCAATAGAGAGTATTTTTAATATTTTTACAAAAAGGTAAGTTCTCAATTTGAAATAAATGTTGAATTACAAATAATTGAAATGAATAAGGTTTCTAAAATAGCGTTTATACCGCTACCCGTCACATTTAAAAGAAAAGGAAATTGATAAAACATAATTCGGCACCTGAAGAATTAATTATCAAAATCAAACGATTCGATTTTGAGGTGTTTTAAATAAATAATTGTGAGTTGTACAAATACATAATTTATATTAATTAATCCTCAGCGTCAAATGATAGATAATAATGACAATTATTTTTGTTTCATCAACACACACACTACTTAAATATTTTCTGGGAGGAAATTTTTGAAAAAAAAATTGACGTTCCTCATTTATTTTAATAAGTGTGCATGTTTGTTCTGCCATGACTGCTTATTGATTTCAGATCAGATGAATATCAATTGCTATCAATAAAGTTGCCATTTTGGATTTTTGTTTGAAACAAATAAGGTTGACAGGGCATGTTAAGGTAATATAAAAATTAAAAAAATTTAGAGATGAAAAATAAATTATAAATCCTTTTATAAAATACACGATGATGAAAGCAAATGTAGCATCGTTACATGTGCTGAAATGAGACTAAAGATAATTTTTGTTTGTATTTTTATACTTATTTCAGCCATGCAAAATTGTATGCACTGAAAACAAACCTTTCCTTAAAATATGACGGATACAGTCACACCACTGCAAAGACATCATCGCCCGCTCAATCATTGTCTATTAATACGAGGATGATACTTCTTCAAATGTTCCAAGTGTGAACGTGAGATGTTGTTCGACGCAGTGTCTCTTAACTGGACCGTAACGGGTGTTAAAAATCGTACGATTTCTTTTGCTCCGTCCGTTTTGGTCCAAAGTCCTTCGTCCGAAGAGATTTTTGAAGAACTAGGTCGCCTATTTGATAAGTTTCACCTTCAGTGAAGGTTCTTTAAAAAATCATCGTACCACTTCTTCCTTACTGACACGATGTTCAACATTCACGATTTCAGACACGTCCCATAGGTTATCCATTGGCCTCCGAAGCTGCCTCCCAAGGTAAATCTCGGCGGGAGTAAAGCCAGTGCTCTGGTGAACTGAATTATTCAAACGGATTGCTTTTACAGGTTACGAAAATTACGAATATTTTTATGACGAGATTATTTAATAACATTAACCATTAAATAGATTGAAAGACATAAAACGATTAACGATGAATCATAATTAACACGAAATATTACAGAATTTAACAAAAATACGTACAACAATAATTAATTTAATTAACAATTGATATGATTCCTAATGACGGATTGAAATTTAATAAATTTCCCGAGATAGGACTTTATAACCATTACAGGTCAAAGCAAAAATTCAAGAAAGAGTATTGTTAATATTTTTACAAAAAGATAAGTTCTCCATTTGGTATTATTCCATAAATTTCAGACAGTTGAATTCATCTTTTAGATTCGAAACCTATGGTCGAATAATTGTCGAATAATTTTTAATAACAACATTAAAAAATTATTATACACTTGGCGTAGATTTTAAAAATTAAAACATCCTCCTTTCAAATACACAAATACCAGTTTCGCCAGACTCTTTCCAAATTACCTATACTCGAATGGAAAATATTGCAAACATTTACTATTATGAAATTGCAATGAAAGTTGGAGATTTTAACTCATAATTCATATATAAATGATTTTACATGAAAAAGGAGTAACCTGCTTTCCACCGAGTTCCCTCTCCCCCTTATTCTTCTTTTCGTGAGGATAGTGGTAAGGGGCATTTTTCGATATTGACCTAATTAACAAAAAGTAAGTATGGCAAGGATAATTGTCAAAAATATAAATTTAAAATGCACAAAAAATAACTTGCGTTAATTGTTTAAATGATTATAATGCTTCAAAATTATCGAAACTGCAGCAATTTAAATTATTCTTGAAAAAAGAAGGGTTTTAGTTGCTTAACAAACTAAAGTGACAAATCGATCTTTTCCTTTGAAGAGGAATTTCCGTTAAAATTCCGTAAGAAATCTGTATGGAGTGCCAAGGGTGAAGTTAGAAGGATTCTGTAAATTTTTATGAATATTTTCTGTTTCACTCATTTAGCTTAAAAGTTACGAAAAATATATTTAACAAATAAAATAGGCCATAAATTTATAATAATACTCTTTTAAATTTTGTACTTCTATTTCTGAGTACATTGTAATGATTGTAATTGAACACGATTCTATTTCATAAATCATTTCATCTTACTTAATTTTCTATTTTTCATATTTTTTAATAATATTTCATATTACTTAACTATAAAAGTACAAATTACTTAAATATCTCTTTATATAAAAATTTAAAAGAATTAGTTACAACTAAGCACACGTACGTACCTTATTAAGGATCTCATCCGTGGTATCCGCCATTTTATATTAGTTGTATAAATAATTAGCAAGTTGTGTCACTTTAAACTATAAATCACTGCATGAATGTGTGTGTATTATACACATTATATTACCTTATAGTCCATAATTAAAATAAATAGATATATTAATTAACAGAAATGTTTGCATTTATAGCAAAAATTAAATTAATGCGTATAATTTAGATTTATATAAAACATATAATATAATAAACTGAAAGAAATTTTTAAATGGTAATGCTTATCATGATTAGGTTATAGATATTGTAGATAAATAAATAAGTACCAAACAAACGTTTTACATTTCATTTTATTTTATACATTTCAGAACTTGTGGTTTATTTTTCATATTCCTTTAGTTTATATGCTATCGAAGATATAAGTACTACAACAAGATCTTATTAAAAAAAATCGCGATTGCCTAAAAATTTACACAAAACAGAAAACAAATTCCACCTTTTTATAGTATGAATATATGTAAATAATTTATATAATGGTAGGTATTTTAAGTTTACTCCCGAGTTTGTAGCGGTTTAAGAAATTGGCTTAAGAGAAAATATTTGGCGCCGGTCTTCCACAAATTGAAGACCTGACGTTGATCCTCCTGGATACAGTAGGATCAACTGCTGAGTGGATGGGACTAAAGTTCCAACCACCGAAATGCGCCTCACTTCACGTCGATTGCAGACGTCGCCGGCAAGTCTACCCGAATTTACTATCCAAGAAGGAGGACTGATGGTCTTAAAAGACGGAGAAGAATATCAATCTAGGAGTCGCCAGGAAATTCCGTGTATCACAAATCCCCCTTGATGCCATCCGGTCAATCAAGGAGGATACCCAAAGAATATACGACTCTCTTCTCGCCCCCTGGCAAAAACTGCAGTCCTTAATATGTTAATCCTTTCTCGGCTGGACTTTATTCTGCGTGGCGGCAATGTCGCCAAAGAGCTTTTGACAAACGCAGATAAGTCTATAAAAAGACTGGCCATGAAATGGATGAGCTTACCCTTACGTGGCTCCCCGGAGATTCCATGCATCCCCTCCTTCCAGGGTTGCACAAATCTTTTACCGTTGGCCGATTCTGCGGACATAAGCACGGTGGACAACAAAAGACTGTTGATCTGCAAGGAAACTATTGTCACGTCGTATCGGTGCTGATTCAACCGCTGATTCAATCGAGGAAATACTTATCTATCTGAATGGCGCACTTGAGGGTCGACTGGCACGTGACATCTCTAAAATTGGCGTGGGTTTCCATTGGTGCGTCGAAAGGTGCGACCTGTCCATCTTCACAGAGACAGTGCGATCCATGGTTGTCCGTATGCTTAGATCAGACATACGAGCATATTACCTTGCTAACCTATTGGGAAAACCAGATCAGGGAAAGGCGTACTCATGTACTCACTCTAGAAAAGCGAGCAACCACTTTCTGTTGAATGGTCGGTACACTCGATTCTGCGACTACCGATTTGTACACCGTGTCCGACTTGGCGAGGTTCCATTAAGAGGTGGCTCGGCAGCAGAAGCTGGATAAATATAACCAACTTGCTGTCGAACTATCCTAAGGGCTATAGGGTCTTATTGGATGCATCGCCGGTTCGCTTGGTGCCTGGCTAGCTGAGAACAACCGAGTGGCGAGGTCACTTGGAATTGCATCGAAATATACGCAGACCATGCCATGGTTGATGGCCTCAGACCATGGTTGATGCCATGGTTGATCCGCTGGTAGCGCACATATACATAGAACATTTAACCGGACAGAGGCAGTACCACAACCAGCCCCCGTGACCAAGCACACTGGTAAGTTATGGCGCGAACACCTGAGTCATCGTCCCTTTAAATTGTGATAACTGTGCAGTGATGTGATAAGTTTGTTTTTCTTGACTGGGATATGACACTACTTCTTTTAAATTGTTATTTATTGTTTTTAAATGTGAAATCTATATTTTTAATTATTTATGTGTTAAATTTAAAAGACATGTTTTTATTTTATAATTACTAGTTAATATTTTTTAAATCAATACTACGCTTATTCGACTATTTCAATTTTCAAATTTTATTCTTTGTATTTCAAATTATATTAAAACGAACCCTTTTATTCTTATGCCCGACGTCCGTCTGATCCCCTATGTTTGTGAACACAATAAAAAACAAACCAACTGAAAGACGAAGAAACAACGAACACAAATTTATCGAGCTGAAAACTTCCAGTTCATGAATGAGTAAATCGATCCATGTGAATCTATCCCAATTAGAATGGAAATATGCATCTTTAAAACTTTAAAAGTTTAAAGAAAATATTCCCTTAATTCTTTGTTCCTTTTTATTATAGTGATATATTTATTTAATTTATACTAAGGTTGGTAGTATTAACAACTGTAAGAATATAAAGACGGTTGACAAATAAAAAGTCGTTAGTATAATGTAAAACTTGTTTTTGTTTCGTTGCTCTCGTTGCCGGAAATAAACATAATACATCCAAGAAAAGTTCAGCGGTTAGATATGGGTGCGAAGAAAACAAACCCAAGTCAGAACATCCTCGGGAGTGTCCTCAGGAAGAGCTTTCATCATAGAAAACATTGAAGAAGTAGAGGCGCTTATAATAAACAGTGATACCACCTGGATCCTGGACAGCGGAGTTTCACGTCACATGACTCCCAATCGAGAATTCTTCTCCACATTTAAGGAAACAAAAAGAACAACAGTTAAACTTGGAAATAATGAAACACTACAAGTCGAAGGAATTGTAACTGTCCATATCGACAAGTGGATCGACGGAAAATGGTAAAGTGGTTCCTTGGACGACGTGTGGTACATTTCGGGGTTGAGAAGAAACTTGTTCTCAGTGGTACTGTCACAAAGAAAGGATTTTCAGTTAGCAAAATTGACACGAAAGCAAAAATAATGAACAACGAGCAAATAGTAAGACTGGCCATCCCCAATGAGAACAATCTGTGCGAGCTACTGATCTCAGCAAAATCAGCAAGTGACGAAGTGAATTCAGTGACAACTGGAACATTTAAAGCGTGGCACTAAACACTTGGACATTTAAACATTAGGTCATTCAAGAAGTTATTTTAGAATATATATACAACAATGTGAAATTAACCAAAAACTAACACTTTTTCTGTGAAGCGTGCGTGTATGCTAAACAGCATAAATTAAAAATCAGTTTTTCGGACCATAAAACCAGGTTAACTAGTCTACAGTGACGTATGCGGACTGATGTAATAATGAACAACGAGCAAATAGTAAGACTGGCCATCCCCAATGAGAACAATCTGTGCGAGCTACTGATCTCAGCAAAATCAGCAAGTGACGAAGTGAATTCAGTGACAACTGGAACATTTAAAGCGTGGCACTAAACACTTGGACATTTAAACATTAGGTCATTCAAGAAGTTATTTTAGAATATATATACAACAATGTGAAATTAACCAAAAACTAACACTTTTTCTGTGAAGCGTGCGTGTATGCCAAACAGCATAAATTAAAAATCAGTTTTTCGGACCATAAAACCAGGTTAACTAGTCTATAGTGACGTATGCGGACTGATGTGGATCAAGATATCGTTTAAAATTCTTCCGAAACACCAGTCATTACAGGCTATCTGGGCTCTGAGTTTACTAGCGGTCAGGAGAATCGAAGATCCACAACTAGATACATATTAAGTCAAAACGTAAGTGTCATCACATGGAAATCACAGCGGCAAGAAAAATTTTACCACATCAACGCCAGAAGCGGAGTAAGTCGCATCCTCAGAAGCCTGTTAAGAAGCTGTGTGGTTAAAACCACTACTTGGTGAACTTCAAAAATGTGTCGGCCAAATCAGTTTGTGAGTGGACTATCAGTTTGTGTGTGGATAAAGTTAATAAAAGATCCAGTGTTTTACCACCGTACAAAACAGGTAGATATACGGTATCATTTGATACGAGAAAAATACGATAGTGGAATGATCGTAATTGATTACATTAATAGCAAAATGCAACTATCTGACATTTGTACCAAGGCTTTACCTCTTAATGCTTTCAAAAACATGACCGAATTAATGAACTTGAATAAATGTAACGTTTAAAAGAAAAAAAAGGGAATATTTTATGGGAGTATTAAAGAAAAGATTATTAGTTCTTAGTTACTTTTTATATTAGTAATATAGTTAATTAATTTATACTAAGGTTGGTAGTAATAACAAATGTAAGGATATAAAAATGGTTGATAAATAAAAATTCATTAGTAGGTGTACAACTCGTTTTTATTTAAATTAGTTTTCAATTTACTTTATGCTTTACTTATTGCAATAGAACTTCTTCTCAATTGATCCACAATAACCTCTACAGGTTATGGGCCCATATCAACGATGAGATTCTATAAGAAAAGTTCTAAGTGTGTTCTAAATTGTTGGGTACAGGAAGTAACAAAAAATTAAGTTGAAAAAACTGTGTACAAAGGAAATTGGCGGACAACAGCATGTTTACTACTTTTTATTTACTATTTTCAAGTTAATTTAGTGGATAAGCCAGTCGAACATAGGTCCAGTCGAACAGTGGTTCGTATAGTTAAATTAAGTATTACACTTAAAATTGTAACTTTATTCTTAGTTTCTTTCTCTTAGATTTCAAGATCCTTGCTCCTATAAGGAGCAATGAATTCATATATGTTGCTCAAAACATCCTTAAACATTATAAAAAGTTACTGGTCTTTCAAAATTTAATTTATAATAATTTCATCCTTGTCCAAACATTTGAACTATGTTTGTTTTGCATAAAAAATATAGTTAGTTATAGATAACAAACTTGTTTTATATAATAATAATATGCAGGTTCCACAATTTTGCAGGACAGGCAAACGTCCCTCCTGACTCCTGGGTTGTATATCCTGTATATCCTGTATCCATTCTCCCACGTCAACAGACATAAATACGTTACATTTTTAAGCATAATAATACTTTCTTTAAAATGATATAATAATAATACTTTTTTAAAAAATAAAACGTACACAGTACATAATTAGAATAAAAAATATACTAGCTTACAAATACATGTTCGAGCCATAATAATTATTTGTAATTAGATACGTTTTTAAGTTCATTTTGAATATAAATCTGATAAATCTTCACCTTCACCTTTGCGTCTATATATCTATACATAAAAATAAAGTAATTTGTGATTTCGAAATAAAGGCTATTTTTTATGCTCCTATGATTGTTTGCACGTTACCCAAACACGTGTTTTTACATTTTGTTCTGTGTGTCTGTCTGTTTTTTTGTCCGTGCTAATCTCCGAAATGGTTGAACTGATTTTGAGGGGACTTTCATTGGCAGCTAGAGGAGAGTATCAATAGAGTGTTCAAGGCTACTTTTTACCCCAGGAATTTAAATGACGAAAAATTTTCTTTCCTTAAAAATAAGCAACTTGCAAAGTAGCTCATTATCCCTAGGGTGAATCTAGGGGGTGTGAAAATAGCTTACGTTAAAACCGTAAGAGATAGAAGAAAATCTAAATGCAAAAATATTCCTTCTTTAAAAATAATCGATAAGTAAATTTGCTCATGGAACTAACCAACCCCCCACAACCAAATAATTCAAAGATCAAATGTTCCTTCCTTAAAAGTAGAAAGCTTGTAATCTCGATCATTGTACACCTCACCAGGCTCAGTGTTAGCTGTGCCCACAACCTATCGTTTGGTTAGACACATTTTTTCAGGCATTCAATAGTTTTGGTAAAAATACAGGCGTGGTGCATAAGAAAAAGTAACAATACAATATGTGTATAAGACGGAAGCATTTCGACAAATTTTTAATTGCATAGATAATGTCACATAAGAGCCATTAAATTCGATTTATCATGAAAGTCAATAAATTAAAACTAAGTTTTATGCTCAACGTCAGTTGGCGGGTAACAGCTAGTGTTTAATATATAAAAAACAAAATAAACTATTCGGTTTATTTTAGCAATGTATTTTATGTAACAAGATTGTATTCTCTGGCACACATTATCAGATGTGAATTGTTCTATTCTTACAAGAGACATATTGGTATATAAACTATCTAACATAAAATTAGAACCAGTTAATACATTCTAAGTCATAGGTGGGCAAACTTTAACTGCACTCAGCTCTGAGTGAGAGGCAGGAAGAGAGAGTAAATACAGGGTATCCTACCAATTATTATTATATTCTTTTATTAATTAAAACATTTTCTGAAAAAAATATAATAATACCAACTCTTTTTTATGGTCACTGTTATTCAAAGTATACAATACATACAATACATTGAATACATACTCTGGAATTTTGGGCTGGTAATTTGGGGCATAAAATATACCTTTTTAATATATTTGGGTATGAATAAAATATAAATGTTATATAAATTTTAAAATATAAATCTTTTGATCTTTTACGATTACCGCTTGTAAATTTTTTGATGGTTTAGCTTCAGTTTAGATTTTAGAAATGGATTTTTGGAAATTCTGAATAATTTGCCTAAACTATTCATAGCGGAGAACTAATAAACAATTGTTTACTTGATTTAATTATTTTTTCTCAGTAGGGGGTATAGTGTCATGGAAATTTCATGACACTGGATACAATAAACATTCCAATGATAATGGGGGGAGGGGTTGGTAATTTGTTACCAATTTCTAAATGGTTAAATCTTACATCAAGTGGGAATACATTTAGTTGTTGTTGTTATTATTGTTATTACTATCATCATTATTGTTGTTATTATAATTTTTTGTTGTTTTTTGGTGTATCTCTCCATATTGTAAAATATATTTCTTAAACAATAAATATATTATAAAAGTATTTCTAATTTGATTGAATACATTTTTGAGCAATAATCGGTAGACCAACCTGTATTGAAAAATCGTTCCTTCTTACTTCAAAACATACCTTTTTTACTTACTCTCCTACTGCTTATGGAGAGCCGCTCGGCTCCGGAGAGCTGTCTGTGCCCACCTCCACATAATACATAAATGTGACTTACTGGTTGAAATATATTGAATTGGGGGTACATACAAATCTTATTTTGTAGATCAATCGATGAACAGTCATCAATGAACAAATATTAACTGTTTAGATTGTACGCTACTAATTAAAAGTCATTTTCATTGTGAATTAAAGATAATCTCTTAAATTCAAAACATTTAAGGAATATTAAAAATAATAATTTGATTATAATATATACCATGATGAACTATCATTATATATATATATATATATTTATAGTTAGTTATATATATATATATATATATATATATATATATATATTGGTTAGTTTCTAATATTAAAATAATAATAGTTATATATATATATAATATATATATATATATATATATATATATATATATATATATATATATATATATATAAACTATTATTATTGTAATATTAGAAACTAACCAAATATTTTGCTAATACACGATATACTTCCATTCATTATAAATATATTCATATACAAAGTGTAAATAAACCATTTGTCTTATATAACGATATTCTACGGTATTTAAATCTATTGGTCTTTATAATTTGGAAAATGTAAATGACTAAAGAAAAATTGGAAACATTTTTGAAAGATTAAATCTAATGAATTAAAACAATTTGTTTTATTCTATGCATAGGCCGCAAATTGCTTTTAATTATATAAAGATGAAAAAATATTCTAACTATCATTAACAATAATAATGAGGATTACTTACTTAGAAGAAACAATTAACCCTAGGTAAGTAGTAATTAAGTAATATAAGCAATGTCAGTAAACCCCTGTTGTTTCATGATTTAATGTAAAATATGTTTGTAAATGTTGGTACCTCCTGAAATAACCTTTGGCTCAAAACAGTATTAATTATTATTATTATTACATATATTATTTTGCATTCTCGCTTTGCCCACAATGAAGCTCCACCATCGAGATCCTCGGTTCAGCCTTCGGATTTGGTTTGGCGTCTTAGATAGAATACATAAAACCGCACTCTTCTAGCATGTATTTTTTAAAAGGTATTTTTGGGAGATTTTTCCCATTTTCGGGGAGGGCTGCCCATTTGATATCTACCTATTATATCCATAATTTTGTAAAGAATTATACATAATAGGATCTTTAGCTTTGTTACAACAGACAAGTTTTTTAAATAATCAATCTGGTTACTTAAATCGAAAAAGAGTTGCGCATGTAATGTTCAGGCTAACAGACAGTGTAAGTGAGTATGTCAATAGTCACTATCATGTGGCAGGAATTTTCTTGGACCTGTCGAAAGCATTCGATTGCGTTGACCATAAAATACTATTGTTCAAATTGGAACATTATGCCTTGAGCAGAGGAAACAAAAAGTTGAAATTAAAAACGGGGTTTCTAACTTCGCTTCCGGCTGGTTGGAGGTTCGAAGAGGGATTTCCCTGGGCTCAATTTTAGGGCCATTGTTGTTTTTGCTGTTCATAAAAAATTTACCTATCATGATTAACAGACAAATAAAAAATAGTGAAACAATTCTTTGCGCAGATGATAATCATCTTTCTTTTTGAAAAAAATAAAAATGAACTGTATTCTAACATAATAAAAAGTGCTATTAACATAGTAGAGCAATGGTGCTGTAGAAATAAACTAGCATTAAATAGAGAAAAAAATATTATGAAATTTGGCAATAAAAATACTGACATTTCACAGAATATAAAGAATCTTAACTGTAAAGAATCTTATTTTACTCGATAGTAACATAAGATATTCACGACATATTGAACAACTTTGCAGTAAACAAAGTAAGGTGTCCTATCAGCTGAGGGTTATGAAAAGGAAACTAGATAACAAAACTATTATTTGCATGCTAATTTTGTATCTATATTGAATTGTGGAATATATGGGCCTCTTCAAATCATGCAGATAAAGTATATATAATTTTCATAAAAGAGCCATTAGAATAATATTTAATTTAAACAAAAGAGACGGCTGTAAATGCATGTTTGAGAAAAATAACATTCTTAAATTTTATTCCTCCTAAATCTATGAATAAATAAAATTACAAAAAAGTAATTCAGTTTTTTTTTCATAAAAATATTAATAAGCCTAATTTTACACCATTCGTAATATCAATTACTACAGCAGTATAAAAATTATATCTAAATTTTACTAATATAAAACCTATTTTAACAAAATGGAAACCTGACTTCAGAAAGCAAATATTCCATAAAATGCACTAAAAGTAAAAAAATAATTGCATATTCTTGTGCCAATTTTAGTTCACCTAAGCAAAAATTTTTTAATATATATGGATTTAAATATAATTTTGGAGGCGGTGTCAGCATAGAGAAATTCACATAACTTTTGGACACCGCCTCCAAAAATAACAATAATTGTAAATATATATTTAAAAATTTTTGCTTAGGTGAACTAAAATTGGCAAAAAAATATACAATTATTTTTTTACTTTTTAGTGCATTTTATAGAATATTTGCTTTCTGAAGTCGGGTTTCCATTTTGTCAAAATAGGTCATATTCAGGACGTCCAAATGAATCCATTTAAATAAAATTGCGATTCCTATCAAACTGCCTGAAAAATGACAATTTGACTCTAGTATATTCTATTTTTTAAATTTTAAAACTTTATTAATTTCAACGATGTAATGACAATATGGAATTTCATCAACATTTTATTTATAGTTTTAAACTTAAATCGAATGACGTATATATCAAACCAGAAAATGTCGGATATGTTGCCAGGCACTTTATCCGGTTCGCATCAGTTACGAGTACGGCATGCCAGATAGGGCATGCCGTACTTGTTCCCGATAAGTTCCTGAACAGGTATCGATCTGGCAAGCCTAATGTTAAAGTGCTAATATTATATAGGGCAGAGGTGGGCTCAGACAGCTCGTCTGAGCCTTACGGGCTCTCCATAAGCTGGGTGAGAGTAAGTATAGAAGGTATGTTTTGAAGCAAGACGGAACGATGTTTCAATACAGGTTGTCCCTACCGATTACTACCCATTAATTTATTCAATCAATTTAGAAATAGTTTTATAAAATTGTTTATTGTTTAAATATTTTTTACAGTATGGAGAGATACACAAAAAACATAATAATAATAATAACAATAATAATAATAATAATAACAATAATAATAATAATAATAATAATAATAATAATAATAATAATAATAATAATAATAATAATAATAATAATAATAATAATAATAATAATAATAATAATAATAATAATAATAATAATAATAATAATAACAATAATAATAATAATAATAATAATAATAATAATAATAATAATAATAATAACAATAATAATAACATAATAACAATAATAATAACATAATAACATAATAACTAATAAATAATAACATAATAATTGATGGAAACCACGGGAAGACGGTAGGCGTCTTCCATCAGGAGAACGATAGGAATAGGTAGGGAGATGAAATAAAGAGATAAAATGGAAAGGGATAAGTACAATATAAAATAATTAAGAAACAAACAAAAAATTATTCGTTTTCTATTATTATTCTTTGAATAATTTTGATAAATTTTCAATATCAGGAATATATGTATTTTGGGATATTCGCATTATATTTTCTAAATGTTTATCCGTAAGGGAATTTCGCGAATCTAATTTTATATGTTTCATATGTGAAAATCCCGATTCACATAGATAAGAAGATGCGAAACAACTACTACGTTTTTTATATATTTTTAATAATTCCGGATATTTAAACGAAGATGGGTTTTCTGCGACGATTTCCCAAATACTTTTTGTGCTTGTGTTCATGGCTCCTAATAAATTATAATTTGTTGGAAGGGTAATCATTTCGTTTAATAACGCGCAATCATTGGAATCCGGAAAAAATTTGAGAAAAACTTCTATTAAAGTGGAAATTTTAAATTGTCTATTAAAAGGGGCCATTAAAAAATCACTCATTAGATTTATATTTTCAAAATCTTTAAATCGATTATTAAATTGTAAAATTACCGTTTCTAATAAACATTTATATTTTAAAAACAATTCAGTAAAATCACTCTTCACACATTGTTTCGCAATGTGTAATAGTTTAGGAAAATTATTTGGAATTTTTAAACCACCAAAAAAATTTACCGCCATCTCTAAAATTTTTTTCAATTCTATAATAGTTCTAACCGCGTCCCAAATATAAATATTTTTGCCCTGTAATTTTAAATTATGTAAATTAACTATTGAAGTTAAATCTACGAGAAAAGCTAAAGTTGCTGTAAAATCAAAGTCTCTTAGTTCAGGGCAAGGCTCACCGATTTCTTCATGAAATTATACAATTAAATCTAAATTTTCATAAAATCGTGCAAACATTTGTCCCTTACTAAGCCACCTAACTTGAGAATAATATTTTAATTCCCTAAATTCCGGATCGTTTTTTTTCGCGAATTCGTCAAATAAACGATGTTTCAACGCGCGCGTTTTAATCGAATTAATTTTTTTTATAACAATATTTTCAATTTCCGTAACTGAAAGGCTTTTCATGCATAATGCCTGCTGATGTATGATACAATGAAATGATAAAAGATTTTTTAATTCAGGGATTTTTTTAAAAAGTGCAATTAAACCGATATTACAACCCGTTATATTACTTGCACCATCCGCGGTAAGTGAAACAAATTTTTCTAAAGGTAATGATTTTATTCGTGCAAGTACTCCGGCATAGAGATTTTCGGCGGTCGTTTCGCGATGTAGGGAAATCATCGCAAAGAGTTCTTCTTTAACAAATAAATCATCGAAAACCATACGAATGTAAATTAACATTTGCGCAGTATTTGTTGCATCGGTCGATTCATCCAACTGCAATGAATAGCAATAACAAAACTTAATGTCTTCATTTAATTGACTTGTCATGTTATCATCAATTGCTTCTACTCGCCGTGTTATTGTTCGACGAGAAATTGGGACTTCTTTATCGAATTGTTTACATTCTTCTTCAAGTTCGGTCCCACCGAACATTGAGTCCACATAGTCTTCCACTACCGTCTGCATAAAGTCACATTCACTAAATGGCTTTCGCGATTTCGCGATTCTATACGCTGTTTTGAAAGATAACGCGGTTTTTGTAAACTCATCCTTATTAATATATAGCAAACGGCGCCGCACCTCCACTGCTGAACTTATCCAAGACTGCTTGCGATGTCTTCTCCATTATTAAATTCACTACTTTTATTTTTTTTTAAAAACAAATTATGCGAAAAATAATTTCCACTACTACAAATAGTACTTTTCACTTTTTCAATTCAAAGTAGACTAACTCGAAGAACTCAAATTCCTACTTTATGTAAAACTTAACTTAATTCATCAAATTACCATGACATTATACTGAGCATACTCCATACGAAGAAAAAATAATTAAATCAGGTAAATAATTCTTTATTAGTTATTGGATATGAATAGTAAAATATTTAGACAAATTATTTGGAATTTCCAAAACTATAATTATATTTAAATTATCCTTTGCAAAAATTTCCCTCTTTTAGTTTTATTACAATGGTCCAGCGGTAAACTTAAAGGTTCAAAAGATATGTATTGAATGATGTATTGAATGAGTATGTATTGAATTGTATTATTTACTTTGTATAATAGTGACCATAAAAAAGATTTGGTATTATTATATTTTTTTCAGAAAATGTTTTAATTAAAAAAAGAAAATATTAATAATTGGTAGGTTACCCTGTAGTAACTCTATCTCTCTTCCCTACCTCTCACTCAGAGCTTGGCCGAGTCAACTCCTGCTCACCTCTGATATAGGGTTTGTCTGACAAGGGCCAGATTAGAGACGGATTTAGATAACCTTGGCTCACAATTGCACAGTAGTGACGGGAATTTTGTATACTTTGTAAAACTGAAATTTTTTTAAACTTTATTAATATTAAATAAATTTTAATTTTTATATTTCTTTAAGAAAATAATAAAATTAGTTAAAATTTTTTTAAAATTTGTTAAGTTTAATAAATTATAATCATTATTTTCTGTAATTTACGAATGTACTGTAATCATTACACCTATGTAGTTGAACAGGGCATCTTAAAGTAAATCGGATCAGATTGTACCCGGAAAACCGGACAAGAAACGGGTCCGAATCTGATTTGGATATAAAGATGTAATGCGTCTATCCTTTACAATGGTAAAAAATTATACAATGTCGATGGATGGTTTTATGACATCTCCAATATCAACCCTTATAATGTGTATTTTAGTGTTAGTGTACAGTTGGTAAGTAAAAGCGTAGATACATATACAAAATAATATCGTTTATTAATATTTCATTTTTCAGAATGAAACAAATATCGGCTGGTATTATATATCATTAATACCTCACAAAAACAATCTTGTGATTGTTCAAACGTCATGGATAGTTTGGTACATCTAATTCGTACGTGATTTGGCATGTAACGCGAATGGGTAATCCCGACCCTCACTGGATCCTAGCCTGATCTGTATCTTAACAGGTATGCTTGATCCGTTCTCAAGAGGCATGCCTGATCTGGATCGTATCAGGCAAGCTGGAACGTTTCGAGCCAGACATGACTGATGTGGATAGGGTCTGCATTACTTATCTGCGTTACATGCCGGATCAGAATAATGTAATAAATTTTTTAAATGAATGGTCCACTCTTCCTATGTTCAGTATTAAAATGTTTATATATTTTTTTATATATTTTATATTAATTATATATTTTTATCAAAATCACGACGTTTTCCAAGCAAGTGGAATTCATAAATTTTTATAAAATTAATTTTTATTTCAAAATTTATTTATTATTTTTATTATTCTTATTAGAGAGTCATGACTAAACATGTAAATTATGTTTATTAATGTTTAAAATTGTGTTTAACAGAGAGACCGATACGAACAATGGGGTAATAAGTATACATGTAATTGTGTACCGGCTTGCGCTTGGACCGCATTTACCATATTATATTAAGGGACGAACGATGCTAAAGATTATTTAAGATACAGGATATACTTTGTACATACAAAATATTTATTATTTTATGTAGGTTATAGATTGGTGTTTACTACAATAAACGTAAATAAAATGTTTGTCTTATCTTATATTTAATACCCCTACTGAACTGGATGTCATAATGGATGAGGTGCTTAAAAAGGTAAAAGAAGGGTGTTCTATGAATGGATTGAAATTAAACGAAACCAAAACTCAAATATTTAAACTCAAAACAAACATTAAAAATAATTTAATACAGCACATAAATTTCTTAGAAGTAATAATTGTTAGCAAACTATGTTGGAAACCACTTATTGATTCCCTTTGCATTAAATTAAACAAAATTTACTTTCTACTACGCGAAATGATTGATAGGAAAACACTTCTACTAATTTATTATACAATTTTTTATTCCATTATGACATACGGTTTAGTTATCTGGGGCTCAGTAAAATATTCAAAAAAAGTTTTTATATTACAGAAAAATGCTTTAAGAATTATTTTTGGTCTCAAAAAAAAAATAAAGAAAAAAAAAAATAAGAAAAATCTTAACTTTACCATCAGTTTATATTTTAGAAACTGTGAAATTTTTTATAAAAAATAAACATTTATTTGCTGAAAGAAATTGAAAAATTATGTGTATTTAACAAGCAGGTTTAAAGTGCCCTAAAAACGCTTACAATTACACATGCAATGCTCGTAAAATTACACATCCGTAAGTAACAGCACGAGGAACTTAGCAATTAAATTATATTTAAAAATTATGAATAATATAAATATAGTTATAAATGCTGCAAAAAATGAAAATAGAATTATCATCGGCATTATAAGAGGCTTCCTTTTGGATGCTTGTTATTATGACCTTCAAGATGCTCTGTTGTAAATATGCAAGAGCGCATTTAAAACTATTTGTTTTATTTTACACTCTTCCGCAGTTTTGTTGTTGTTGTTGCTGTTGAAAAGAAAAAAATTAAAGAATAAGAAACATGACACATTCTGTACATATTGTAATGTTGAAAAAGAGTCAACAACTTGAAAATTACTGAAATATATATTTCTAATATTTCGAAAGATGGAATAGATAAAAAACTACACAAATACAAATTTTTGGAATGAAGCTCCGAAAATCGTTGAAAATCGTAGGAAATGCTTTAACTCACAGAGTGTGTGTATCCTGGCCTGAGAGACCACCCATTAAAATCCACCCCACATTTGGGGCTTCGAGGCTTAAGTCATTAGCTCCCGTAAGTTATAATACAATTACAAAACTTAAAATAACAAAATATATACTATATAAAAAACCATCAATATAATAAAAAACAACATGAACAAAAAATATAACAGCGTTGCAGTGAAGGTGTAAACGGCCTTCATAACAATAAAAAAAACTTATGAACTAGATTACAATAAAAATATAACAACGTGTAATAGTGTGAGTGTAAAGAGCGCATACCATTACGGTTAAAACGATAAAACTTAAAAAATATGTATAATAAAAGCTGGTATTGTGGGTGTAAAGCATAAGTGGGCAGGGTTTTATTTTATAAGCTCTGAGTGAGAGGTAGGAAGAGAGATAGATTAAATACAGGGTATCCTACCAATTATTATTATTTTCTTTTTTGAATTAAAACATTTTCTGAAAAAAATAAAATAATACCAACCCTTTTTTATGGTCACTATCTATTATAATTATACAAATTATACACTATTGACTATACAATGCATACCATACATTGAATACATCTCTGGAATTTTGGGCATAAAATGTACCTTTTTAATATATTTGTGTATGAATAAAATACATATCTTTTGATCTTTTACGTTTACCGCTTGACAATTGTAAAACGCTTGTAAATTTTTTTATGATTTAGCTTTAGTTTTGATTTTAGAATTAGATTTTTGGAAATTCCGTATTCATATCGGAGAACTAATAAACAATTATTTACCTGATTTAATAATTTTTTCTTAGTAGAGGGTATAGTGTCATGGGAATTTTATGACACTGGATACAATAAACATGATAAAGCGGGGTGGGTGGGGGTTAATTTGTTACTAATTTCTAACTGGTTAAATTTTACATAAAGTGGGAATTTTATGATAGCTTACTCAACCTAACTGAGTTGTTTTGATTTAGTCTACTTTGAATTAAAAAAGTGCAAAGTACTATTCGCGCTATTCAAAATTATTTTTCGCATAATTTCTTTTTTCAAAAAAAATAAAAGTAGTGATTTTAATAATGGAGAATACATCGCAAGCAGTGTTGTATAAGTTTAGCACTGGAGGTGCGGCGGCGTTTTTTGGCATCAACGAGTGGGAGCATCGTTTTGGTATATTTAACAAAACTGATAAAGAGGTAACTGGCCTATTTTGTGGTAAAACGTTTATTTGTTGAAAAAGAAGTAATTTCCAACGTCATTATACCGCGAAACATTCTGTCGAGTTTGAAAAATTCGAAATAGGGACAGCAGAACGCGATCGCGTAATTGCTGTTTTAAAAAAAAATTGTTTTGAATTATCGTCCGCCAACAAATTATATATTAATAATGATGCATTGGTAGGCCAACCTGTATTGAAACATCTTTTCGTCTTACTTCAAAACATACCTTGCTTACATACTCTCACTTTCTTATAGGGAGCCCCGTGGCTCCGGATAGCCGTCTATACCCACCTCTGGTATAAAACACCCTCAATATCACAGCTAAAATCAATAAATTTTTGTTAAAAAAAAAAACAAAAAACTTTACTTATATTAAAACAAAACATTTAAAAATTAAATGTTGTACGAGTCTGTAAAAACATACAAAAATTACGATTTTTTTCGTGATGCTACCCCTAGAGTATCCGTGAAGGTTTATCATTTAAAAATGAAAGCAGTTCATGGAGCTTGCAGTATAGGAAAATGCTCGTGCTACATTCAATCGGAGCTGTAGTCTTTGCCGTAAAGGTTCAAAGACTACAGATTCCTCAACAATATACCCCTCGGTTTTCGAATAGTGCACCTAGGCTGATCCTTATCACAGAGACGATACGCTTTCGAGATTTGATCGTGTCCTATTCGCAAACGAGTTAGGGACATACTTTCTCTGTTTGAGCTACCTGTGAGGTTTCTCTACTCACGCTGCCATTTGTCATTAATTTTGAAGTGTATGCACACGTCCAGATCCTCGAGGCGTATGGTATCCAAATGCTCTGAATCGACTGCGACCCGCACAGCTTCATTAGCCACCTCATTCTCATTTGTACCCACGTGCCCTGGTGTCCATACTACATACGATAGATATCTGCTGGAGAACGTAGATTATTTTCTGAATGTTTTGTACCAGAGGGTTCCTAGAAAGCGTGCAGGTTAGCGCATGCAGCGCGCTCAACGAGTTGGAACAAATGAGGAATATATTGTGAAGTCTCGAAAACTCTTCACGAAATCACAGGGATTCGAAAATTTCGTATAATTCAACAGTGTACATGAATACCTATTAGGAGAGCGACCAAATATGTGGGCTATTGTCAATAAGAATATTTTCAGCGAGTCATTGTATTCGCTGATCAGTTGTTGGAAGCAAGTGCGATAGAACACGGAACTGGTCTCTTCTTTACGGAGGCCAACCAGTGGCATCTAACCTTAGAGATCAGCCAAGGAGGTTTTTCATGAAAGTGTAGAAAAGTACCTTAGCAAGTTCGAAATACTAAAAGCTCCTGCATTTGAACGGCCAAATATCTAGCGACCGCGGCGCGTCTCGCATAGAGTTTCCTCAGAAATTCTGAATTTTGACTTTCTGATCTTGGAACATATCCCCGCAATCTACTTGAGGAGCAGGCACTCACGTCTTAACGTCAACGGGGGCAATTGTAGGTAGATCACATCAAATCTCGGGCAAACTGAGGCCCCGGGAGGCCACGGGATCGCCAGTGAAAACATCTTCACTGAAGACTATGTCGGCCATAAGACAGCCTACGATGACGATGATGACAGCACACGACATTCGCGCACCGAACCCAATGTTGAGTGACACGCTTGCCGATCAGCTAGCCCACGAAACGTTTGGGCTACCTGCTCTACGCTTTCCCTCCTGCTGGCTTGCAGGCTAGGTACTAGGTCCTGCCACCACAACAAGGTGGACCCACGAGAGGGCCCAATAGTGCTAAGCAATGGTGTACTTTGTTTATTGTATTGATATCAATGTATACATATCTTTAATTTTGAATATAAAAATATAGTTTTTAGTTTAGGAATAATTCCCATATGAGTATCAAAAACTGTTCTGTCGCAACTGTTTTTAATGAATTTGTTTGAAGCAAAACTGATTAAGTAATTTTAAAACATTGTTGTTTTCGAATGGAATAAACTTTTTATACCCAGTATATGTAAAGATACAAGGTATATTAAATTTATTGCCGACTTTATAACGCTTCAAAGTATTGATCGTAGAAAAAAAATTTCCGTACAGGTCAGAGGTGGGCAGGAGTTGATTCCGCCAAGCTCTGAGTGAGAGGTAGGGAAGAGAGTTAATACAGGGTAACCTACCAATTATTAATATTTTCTTTTTTTAATTAAAACATTTTCTGAAAAAAATATAATAATACCAAATCTTGTTTATGGTCACTATTATACAAAGTAAATAATACATACAATCATTCAATACATACTCTGGAATTTTGGGCTGGTAATTTGGGTCATAAAATGTACCTTTTTAGTATATATCATATTTGTGTATGAATAAAATAAAAATATATAAAAAATATATATAAATCTTTTGAACCTTTAAGTTTACCGCTGGACCATTGTAATAAAAGAGGGAAATTTTTGCAAAGGATAATTTAAATAGAAATATAGTTTTGGAAATTCCAAATAATTTGTCTAAATATTTTACTATTCATATCCGAGAACTAATAAAGAATTATTTGCCTGATTTAATTATTTTTTCTTCGTATGGAGTATGCTCAGTATAGTGTCATGGGAATTTGATGAATTAAGTTAAATTTTACATAAAGTGGGAATTTGAGTTCTTCGAGTTAGTCTACTTTGAATTGAAAAAGTTAAAAGTACTTTTTGTAGTAGTGGAAATTATTTTTCGCATAATTTGTTTTTCAAAAAAAATAAAATATTGACTATACTATAGACGATACTATATAATTATTGGGCAATAATCGGTAGGACAACCTGTATTGAAACATCTTTCCGTCTTGCTTCAAAACATACCTTCTTTACTTACTCTCACCCAGCTTATGGAGAGCCCGTAAGGCTCAGACGAGCTGTCTGTGCCCACCTCTGGTATAGGTGTTCATAAAATTACTTAATAAGTAGTCCATTGCCGCATGTTCGTCTGTCCGCCTGTCCATCTGTCTGAACACGATAACTCAAGAACGAAAAGAAGTGACGAGTGGAAAATGTGTTCGTAATAAAATTTCAACGTCGAAATAATTTATTAAATAAACACTATTTTTTTATTGTTCAAGTATTACAAGTTAAAATATTACAATTAATTGTTTGATTGATCAAAAGAATCTTGCACTTTTACATGTGTATCAAAGGAAGACTAGATATACTCTGATTCAATTTTACTTATTATTGATTATTGGACAGTTATTATGAACATTTGTATTAAAAGTATTATTTTGAAAAAATAATCTTAATCAAATCATATTTATAAATCGATTATGATTACTAAAAACTGTATATTTAATTTTAATTTCTAATATGAAAGAATGTAATTCCTTCCCCGTTGAATGGGCGACGACCAATTGAGTTTAAATTTGGACTCGGTCGTCGGAGCTACAGGAGCGGCAATTCCGATTGTTTTATCCAGTTTATATTTCTTGATTAAAATTTGTACAACTCCATACAAAATGACCATAAAAAGTACTGTAACAGTACCAAACAACAAGTAGATGTCTCTCTGATGTGCGTTTGTTTGTAGTAAATCGATAGCATGATAATTTTCCATATGATAGTCACTTAGTTTTTCCAAATTGATTGATTGAAGGTAACATTAATTTCGGAGAATGCCATTGGTTCCACTTATTTGTATATTGTATTTCATTTATTGTGATCGAACAATTTTCATAATGTAACAATAATGTACCCTGTATAATTTTATTTTTGAACCCAAAAGTAGTTTGAATATTAGTTTTGGGGATGTTAACCAGTAGTATGTAGTTTTCTTCTGGTTGTGCTATTGTTTGAACCATTGTTTGTTCTGTTAGTGTACAATGAGCAAATTTCACCTTTCCATATATTTCCAATACCTCTCGAATCATTAGTATTTTTTTGGTTATCTGTTTTCGTACATATAAACTGCTGTTCAATATTTTTACATTTTTCGGTCAGATAATAAATTTGTTGCTTATTGTAATGAACATAAAGATATGGATTGTCTATGAATTTTGTATTGTTAACAAGAATAAGTAGCGAGTGGATGAATTCAAATGAGCTTTTATCGAACCTTGGTATTTTGACACTGAAAATGATTTTGTTATCAGTATAACACAAGCCTCGACTAATAATTCGTAGATCTATTCTCTGTTTTTAATATGAAAAGGTTGATTGTGAAGTATTGATTAAATAGATTCTAATTCAGAGGGATGCAAGATTTGTTTGGAGATTACATTTAATTTGGCCAATGTGATTGATTCTAATATGTCATTTAAATGGATAGTTAGGATATCTATATGTTATAACTTGCTAATATCTATATGATAAACATATTGCATATATCTAAAATTTTCTTCCTCTTTTTCAGTTTTATTTGAAATTTGAATCGAACTATCATGTGTTTGTTCAGTGTGATCTGCGAATAAAATTGCTTATTTAAATCGTGTTCGTTAATTTGTAAACTTTCTTTAGAATTTGGAATATTTTTCGCTTCTGTGGCGTCCATGTTCTCTGTAATGTCATTGCTAATTGATCCTAGTCGTTAACTAATCGTTTATTCCTTATATGAGGATATAACATGTTAAATTCATTAGATAATTCTTAGAATTTTAAGTTTGTTAGTTCCTGTATGCTACCTAAACTAGCATTGTTAGTTGTTTTTGTTAAAGAATTTTGTATATTAGCTAAAGTTACTTTATAAACATCTAAATCTACGATATGGATTAGTTTTATAAAATCCTTAACTAATCTTGCTGGAACCAGCTTCATCGGGACCATGCCATGGGTGTATATCAGGTCCATAATTTCTATCTTCTGGCAAGATATTTTCGTTAGGAGGATGAGTAACCTAAAATGAACGCTTCTTTTTAATTTTTAATTTTTGATTTGCTTTTGGTGTTTTTGGATAATTTGAGCGTTATTTTTTTGTTTTCGGTTACTAATGATTTTCGAAATTTAGGGTTAAGTTATTTATATACAAGCCCTTTTCTAAATACATTGTCTCCTAGTTTAATATTTGTTGTACTTCTTTCTGTTCTTGTTTTTTGAATAATTGTTTTTGGTGTTTATTATAAGTTTTAAGATATTCATGGTAATTGTTAGGTGTAATATCTTTGTCAAAATTATATATTCTACCACTGAATAATTTAAATGGTTTAAATTTTGTAGTACAGTGGATTATAATGAAGAATACTTTCGTCTAATAAGTCTTGGGGTAGCCTATTTTTGTCCTGATTATAAAGGATTCTATAGTGTTCTGCTAATGATAAATGAAATCTTTCGATATGTGAATTACCCGTGCAATTACCCGTGGATATATAATGTAATTCTATTTAAGATTGTTTTAGAAAATCCATAAATATCATTGAGCTGAATTCAAGTCCTGGATCGCATATTATTTTTCTTGGTATACCGCGTATACTAAAGAATTTCCGTAAGGATTTGATTTGACATCGATTGAATTTTTTGTTTTGAGTACAAATGCGCTAGCTTACTTAGAAAACTTGTAAACATGGTTAAAATGTTTTTATTTGGAATATGAAAAATATCTTTGTAGATTATGTCTAAAAGTTTTTTTGTAGTTTCGGTGAGTTCGGATTTTGATTTAATTGGTTGTCGGTCATATTTTATAGTCTGATAAATTTCGCAATTATTGATATAAGTATTTAATAATGTTTTCTTTCCAATATGGAAAGTTGCTACTGTATTTTATTTCTAACTTAATTTCATTGATACCGCGATGTTTATTATGATTATACTGTTTCGGCATTATATAATCTTGAAGGTTCTCGTTTTCAATATCGTCAAATAAAATTTTACATCTAATTAATTTAAATGCTTTCCTATTACTAAAGTATTGAGTGTATAATTCCTTTCATTTTAATGTTTCGTCACTACAGTGAATACCTATTGCCTTTTTTGGTGAAAAATATTGTTTAAATATATCTATTTAATTTTGTTTTGTATAAGCTTTACAAGAGATATTTTGTATAAGCTTTTGATTGTGTATGTTTTGTTTTGAATAAAACTTTTAAAATTAGTTTTGGTGTGTCATGTCCATTTTAAAAATAATTTGTTCAGTGAATTCATTATGTGATTTTTTGGAAATTGGAACAAGATTAGAATTATCATTATCAGCGCTATGTTGTGTTTCTGTTAAACAAATATCACCTGATTCTTTGTCTACGGGTAGTTTATGAAATATTTGAGTCTGTGGATCAATTAATGTTCTGTTTGACGTATAAAAGGGGTTTTCAAGTATAGGGAGGTCTGCATATTTTGTTATAAATTTTTTATGAGGTTTTGCTGTGAGAGGCATAGCTTCTAATTTGTCTATTAAATCATTGCCAACAGCACCATCAAAATTATGATATTTTCTAATGAAAATGGGAATGTTTCTCTCGTTAAATTCTTTTTAAAATTGGTATTTCAATTTTCAAATTTGGATCAAATGTACTTATGCAGTTTTGATAGATACCCTTTTTATAAATTGAATTTCATACTTTGCTTCAATTCTTAAAACAATTATATGTATTGTATACATACGCATTTCGACTATAAAGTAGTCTTCATCAGTATGAATCAGCCAATTGTAACTATCTCCGGGATATGGAGTCAAAGAAATGTTACTTGTGGCTAATTTTGTGCGTGTCTCACAATGATATTAGAAAAGTTCTGTCTTTTGTATGATCTGAATGATGTAGTACCTAAGGGATTACTTTAGTTAACTTCACAATTAAAGGATTAAGTGTGTGATGACCTAACCCATTGATTGGCGGTAATCATTTTCTGACTACACGGTCTTGTTATTGTCAATAACGTGAGGGTGTTCTTCGAAGCTAAGCTTGATATTCAGGAATTAATTTTGACCATGGTCTAACTTTATAATTGGTTTTCATAATTTGTGTATGAAGATACTTTCTGTGGGGTTTTGTATCGATTTCAGTAGTTTTAAGTCCGATTTGTCAATTTTGTGGTTATTCTCAATGATGTATGCAGCTTTACACGGTTTTTTGGTTCTTCCAAATTTACCATGAGCTAGATGTTCTTTGATTTGAGTTCCGATTTGGCGACGACTTATATTTTCGAACAATTTTGACAACTTACACGATGTATACCCGAAGGTTGTTCTTTGATAATTTTATCCTTTGCGTTGCCCAGTAATTTTATTTTTACTAACCAGAGCTTTTTTCAAGATTATGATCTCTTAGTTCTGTCGTCTACCCAACCTACAAAATTTCAAAATGGCTTATGACCAAATTTCAATCGTTAAACGAATTCTATTCATTCACGAATCGAAATCGGGAATCGAATCAAAACCTCAAAGATTTTAATGTACAACCGAAGTTAGTTTTAATGTCTTTCGATGTAAAAGTATTATACCCAAGCGTCCCGATACCAAACGCAATAAAAATACTAGAAAAATGGCTAACAAATGAAGGGATACCCACAGATGAAATAATTGACTATCTGAAACTAATAGGGCTTCGCATTAGAAAGAATCTGTTTACTTTCGAAGGTAAATACTATAAGCAAACATTTAATTTTATATTTAATAAAATTTAATGTAATGAATTATTGATAATTATGAAAAATTGCGTTATTCAAATTTCACATCCCTTTATTAATATAAAAATCCAAAGCATATTTTAGAAGGAAAATTATTGATTATTGGACTGTTTTATTGTGAACATTTGTAATAAAATGTATTCTTTTGAAAAAATAATCTGAATCAAATAATAATTATAAATGAAATAATTTTTCTAAAAAATGTATATTCAATTCTAATTATAATTCTAATATGGAAGAATGTAATTTCGCTAATGGTCAAAATCGGACCATGTTTCTGCAGAATGGGCACAACTACCCATCTTTGAAGCCGTAAGAGATATAACAAATTGTTTTCTCTTTAAACTAAACAACATTTATTTGAAAAGTTTTTCATAAACTTAATAGTTTTCTCATAGTTTGTGCTCAAAAGTTCAGTAGCCACTTATCGCGAATCAAAAGTCGTTTACTTTACGTAATCGTCCACTTTACGCGCAGCGCTAATATCTTAAATGCGAAGCGTTAGTTGCTTCACGCAAAGCGTTGATAAACATGAACGAAGCCCCACTAAACGCGAAGTATTGGCTGAATTTCGCGATGCCTTATGTACTTAACTAGAAGTGTTTGTAACGTACGCTTAGTACTTAACGCGAAGCGTTGAGTTATGTTTCGTATTAACTGTCGTTTCAAGTTCACCATTGCGAAGCGTCGCTTGTTTAACGCGAAGCGTTAGCTACTTGACACCAACCGTTGGCTAATCAACGCGAAGCGTTTCCCACTGAAGGTGAAGCGCTAGCGAATTAACGCGAAGCGATACTCACTCAACGTGAAGCGTTTCTTTAGTGTAGTTAAAAATCTTAGAAACTTAATAACTTAGCGCGAAATGTAAGTTACTTCACGCAAAGTATTTTTTAATGCGAGCGAAGCGTTACTTTAGCGAGGTTAAAAATATTACAAACTTAGCTGCTTAGCGCGAAACATTTCTAAACGCAAACGAAGCATATTACGAAGATTTTTCGCGAAGCATTAGCTAGTTTTCGCAAAGCGTTAAACACTTAACACGAAACGTTAGTAACTTAATGCGTAGTGGTCATAAATTAGCGCGAAGCGAAGAGTAACGTTTCGTATTAACTAACAAAATTCACTGTCGCTTCGCGTTGGCTAGTGCTTTACGTTGACGAACGCTGCGCGGTAATTAACGCCTTGTGTTGACTTAGAAACGCTTGGCATCGACTTACGTTTCACATTGTATAACTAACGCTTCGCGTTGACTTACTCACTTAACGTATACTAATAATGTTTACGTTAACTTACGATTTATGTTAACCAGTGCTTTGGATTGACTAATGCTTCGCATTGATTCACTCATGCTTCGCTTTGAATAACTAATGCTTCGTGTTGGCCTATCATTTCGCGTTGACTCACTTACGCCTCGCGTTATCTTAACATTTCACGTTAACTAGTGTTTCAGGTTAACTAATGCTTCACGTTAACTTACGCTTCGCTTTGACTTGCCAAAGCTTCGCGTTTACTATCACTTCGTTTGCCCAACGCCTCACTTCGTGCGACTAACTAACGACTAACTAACACCGCTCGTTGACAAACCAACGCTTCGCGTTGGCTTACTTTTGCTTCATGTTAACAAACGGTTCTTGTTAACTAGTGGTACTGGTTGACTAACACTTTGCATTGAGTCACTGATTACTTACGCTTTGCGTGAAGCTTCAGGTGAACCAGTGTTCAGGTGAACTCACGCTTTGCGTTAACTAACTCTTCCCGCCAACTTATACATCGCGTTGATTGACGCTTCGCGTGGATTATTTACGTTACGTACTAACTAACGCTTTGCGTATACTAACGTATCGCGTTCACATAGTTACGCTTCGCGTTAACTTACGCTCGACGTGGTTCAGGTAGAAATACTCTTCGTGTCAAGTAGCACTTTGCGTCGACTAACGCTTCGCGTTAATTTTCGCTTGGCGCTGATTACCTAACACTCTTCTCGTTAACTAACCCACTCTTCGCGTTGGCTTACCAATTCCCCAACGCTTGGCGTTGATATACCAATGCTTCGCGTTACCTTGAGCTTTACTAGGGCTTCAGGTTGGTGGACTCTTCGACTTGACTTTTCGCGTTGTCTTAAAACTTAGCATTGACTCACTTACGCTTGGTATTATCTTAACGCTTCGTGTAAACAAACAAATCAGATTTACTATCGCTTCGTGTCGACCAACACTTCGCCTGGACTAACCCTTCGGGTCGTTTAATGCTTCGCGTTAACTTTTACCTTGTGTTGACTAACTTACATTTTGCATTAACTTACTTGCGTGGACATACTAATGCTTCACGTGGACTAACTAACGCTTCGCGTTGGCTTACTTACGCTTTGAGTAAACTATCGCTTCGCGTTTACTTACACTTCGCGTTAACTAGTACAGCGCGTAGACTAACACTTAGCGTTGACTAACGCTACGCGTTGATTAACTAAAGCTTCGCCTTAAATCACTTACGCTTCGCGTTATCTTTACGCTTTGCGTCAACTAACGCTTCGTATTCACTAACGCTTCGCGCTAACTAATGCTTTGCTTCAACCAACCAGTCACGTTGACTTACGCTTCACGTCGACTAACGGTTCGCGTTGGCTACCAACGCTTCGCGATAACTAACGCTTCCGGATAGCTAACGCATCCCGTTGACTAATTAACGCTTCGCCTTAACTTACGCTTCGCGTTTACTACCGTTTCGCGTTTACCAACGCTTTGCGTTTATTAATGCTTCGCGTTATATAACTAGCGCGTCTTAACGCTTCGTGTTAATAAACGTTTGGGGTTTTTACTTAGGTTTCTCGTCGACTAACTAACGCGTTAACTAAATTATATAAGTCAATATTTAAAATTAAAAAAATCGCAATATTTTAATATACATTTATTTAAATGCAAGAACATTTTTACTGTTTCATTATTATTAACACAAAACAAACATTAACAAATAATTCATATTTTATAAACATTGACTAGGCAGAATTGTTAACAATTCAAACATTGATATACAACTTAGTATGTATGGGGTATTCAAATAATTAACTCAAGTAAGTGGTTACATTACTTGCTTCATATTGATGTGTGAAACATAGCGTTGCAAAATTATAGACTTATTATTATACGTCCATGTATACGTAGGTCACACTAGTAATACTCAGTATACATACGGACGTCACCTTAGTATTTTTACTTAGCTTAAACATATTTATTTTTTGTTTATTATGTATATCCGATCAAAAACTTAAATGTAAAAATGGGCCGAGTTTTCGGGGAAATACTTTATATAATAGTTGCTCCTTAAAAAGTGATAATATCCCAATTAAAGAGGCGACCTATTTATAAATTAAATAGTGAAAACTGAAATGTAAGAATGAAAGTGCAAAGTAAAATGAAAAAAAAATTTGGTTGAAATAATGTATTTCGTAAGTTTTCTCTTAGTATGTTTTTCAAATTTTATAACGCGGCAAGTTTTAATTTAAAATATTTGAATCAAAAGAAAACAAATTACTTGCCGCGATATAAAATTTGAAAAACATACTAAGAGAAAACTTACGAAATAAATTATTTCAACCAAATTTTTTTTCATTTTACTTTGCACTTACATTCTTACATTTCAGTTCTCAGTATTTAATTTATAAATAGCTCGGCTCTTTAATTGAGATATCATCACTTTTTAAGGAGCAACTATTATATAAAGTATCTCCCCGAAAACTCGGCCCTTTTTTACATTTATGTTTTTGATCGGATATCACTACTTTTTGAAAGGTATATATATATCTATGTATATATATATATATATATATATATATATATATATCACTCATCAAGCCCTTTTATTTGATACCCATATCATAGGGGTTAATGTCGAAATTGTAAATCGCCATTTTCGGCGGCCGCCATATTGGATTTTGATTAACGTCACTTTATATACTGTGTTTCGCTCATCCTTTCATTTGATACCCATATCATAGAGGTCAATTTGGAAATTTTAAATCGCCATTTGCGGTGGCCGCCATATTCGATTTAAGACGAAATCCTACACTAATGTAGATATCTAAATAATTTTGAGTCGGCGTCAAAAAATCACCATCGAAATGGAAGAAGAGTGGATCTGATTTTGGGTTAAAAGTAAAAAGTGCCCATTAACAAATTTGACCTTACTTTTTTGTTCTAGAACATACACACAAAAATTAGCTGTTTATCTGTTTTCGTTCTTGGGTTATTGCGTCCACAGACAGATGGGCGGACATGCGGAATTAGCCGACATGAGCCATTTTATAAACAAGCATTTATATCAAGGATTAATAAATTTTCAAACATTACAAAGTCGGCACTAAACTTAATATACAATGTATATTTACATATACTGGGAATAAAAACGTAATTTTTGGTGTTCTTCCCCATTTTCTGAATTGTTTCGTTTGAAAAATTAAAGTTTTCAAATTTTTCCTATAAATTCAAGTTAAAACAGGTTGAATGCAAAAAAACCGATCCAAATCTTGTTTTTTTTTATAAATTTGAAAAAATTTCTTTGTTGAAAATTTTTAACAATTAGTGTTAAAATTTGAATTTTTATGTATTCATAAGTAATTCCCTTTGAAGTATTCATAAGTAATGATTACAACCTAACATGAAAAATACATCGCACACACCTCTCAAAGATGGTGTGTTGTAATATTTTAAGTATTAATATAAAAAAAATTTTTGTTTTTCCCATTTTTTCGGATGTTCCGTTGGGAAAATTGAATTTTTCGATCAACAAATAGGTTATGAGATATTTCGCGTCGAATGAAAACAATCGCGTCCTTATCAAATGTCCGGACATGCCTTATACTTAAACACATAAATTTAATTTTTGAATCTCCATATGTTCCGTTGAGAAAATTAAATTTTCCCAAATATTCTTATTTAAGGTATGAAAAATTCCGCGTCGAATGCTAAAATCCGCATCCTTCTACCATTTCTGGAAGTGGAGCAACAAAGTTTTAAAAATCGTCCACAAATCTCACAAGTGGTGTGTGCTACATTTTAGTATAAATATAAAATAAATGGACCAATCATAGAGCAGCAATATTTCCTATGTTAATTTTATCAAAAAAAAAATTCAAAAATTTTCTATTTCCCAATATAAATTTCGTGGTTTGATAATTTTCCATTCGGTTTGGTCACTATATCTAACTGTATGGAAAATATCAAATTTTAAGGACTTATGGTCTAGGCCCTGGAATTATGATCCTGAATAGCCAAGAATTGTAGGCGTTCCCGCATTTTATCGACTTTAGAATGCGAATAACTTTTTATCCGTTTATTTATTAAGGGTGATTGAAAAAACTTATAATTCCCCAAATAGCTTATATTCGAAAAATCAGCACTATTGCTCGTTTCGTTCAGAAGATATTTCGGGGTCAAATCTGCTCTGATATTTCCTGTAGTAATTGTACTGTAAGCGCGAAGGCAAAAAACCCCTCCAACTCGGTCTGTCGCACTACCGTGCTCTAAATAATTTGACTTTGAATGTTCTGACTTTGAATCTCTTTATTAACTTTTCAAAATCAAAACTTATTTTCTGTTTCATATTTTTTGTGAATTTGACCTTCGGAAGTGTAAATTCTTATATCACATAATCACATAGGGTAGATTTTCATAATGTATTGTTAAATTTCTCAATTTTTTTTACAAATTTTTTTTTTTAATACTTTACATTTTTCATAAAATTATTGTTTATTAAATACTTTCACCTTTTGATATTTAAGTGTGTATGAAGTCATCATACAAATATCAAAAACTACATTTTTAATCTTTTACCTTAAGGTATTAAACTTTAAATTTTTATCTTAAGGTATTAACATTTAAATCTTTCTTTGCACTTCAAATGTTATCTTACATTTTTTTTCGATTTATAGCTTTCGTTTTGGTACATTCCTTATATTAGCAAATAAATTTTTGAAAAATTTTTTCTTTTCTTAACTATAATTTTTATAGTTCTTAATTCTATGAATGCTTAGTTGACATTCATATATACTTATTACTTTTAATTCATATTCATGATATTATAAGTTTTTTTTTTTGAAATTGTACCTTATCAAGGGAAAATTTTCTTTATATATCCGTGTTAAATTTTCAAGTTATTATCTTGGCATTTTGCCTTAATTTGACCTTAAACCTTTTGTATAAATTTTAGTTTCTCTTATTATTTCGAACTTTACTGCTGTAAATATTTTTTAGGTAATGTTTGTTATACAACAAATTTCATCTGTACCATTAGTTTGGAATAGTTTCAACTTTACAATTTTAGTTTAATTAGAAGCAAAACAAAGGCAATTCCTAATCAAGGGTTAGCAGAACCGAGCCGTTCTACTGTGGTTGTCACACCTTTAACGTCATTTCGTTGTGCGAAAAGAAGGTTGTCCAAGAAACTTCTCAATTATTGAGAGATTTGACTCTTCAAATCACACAAAATAGTACGATGTTATCTAACATACCTAATATTTTTGCAGAACCAGTGTCTCATGATGCTGTTAGGACACATGACTTAATTCATCGAGTCCCTTTGTTGAATGTCTTGGATCCTATTTCCATTGTTAATTTTGTTATCGAAGTTGATGACGTAATAGCATTACGCGTAGTGAATCAAATGTCACTTATTCGTTCCCTTATTGCTAAAGTTAATCATCAATCTAGACATACTTGGTCAACTTTCATCTAAACCAATAGTTCGTGGGATGCTATTAAATCTAAACTCATGTCTTATATTCCTTTACCTGAACTTCAAACTTTAGTTGATAGTTTTGTTCGTCGTAAGTAAGTTATTTCACCCTCTTTATCACAAGAGGAAATTAACATTATTTTTGCACACGTAAATCGTGAAACGTACGACTAAATAAAATTAGCTGAAATCCCTCACGATTTCGACTGTTTAGAAACTTTTGCTCTGCGAATTGAGCAAATTCAGGTCAGACTCCTTTCTTATACAAAATCCGTTTCATCTGATAACTCTGATAAATTGAATACAGATATCACTCCTGTTAATCCTTCTAAAACGCTTACTTGTGCCTATTGTAAATTTTTAGGACACCAAATAGAATCTTGCCGTACTCGTCCGCCGAGCAGGCCTAACTTTCATGTTCCCGTTAAAAAAGAACAGTCGTCCCCGTCTCATCTTAAGAATGCGGTGAAATCTTCAAAAAACCAATAAATTTTAACTCTTAGTCAAATTTAAATCTGCCAATTGCTTTTCTTAAATTCTCTAAACTTGATCTTATTACTCTCTTGGACTCCGGTAGTTCTATATATCTCTTGCGGCCGTTAAACGTTTGTCGAATTTTGTTAAAATAATCTTCTCTGATGTTTCTGTTACTGTAGTCTCCCTGGCTCTAACGTATTAAAATTTTCCAAGTCTTGCATCTCACGTTTTAAATTCGGTGTTTTTTCTTGGAAATCCACTTTTTTTGTCACGGATTCTATATCGTTTGACGTAATTGTTGGATCCTATACTTTAGCTCGTTGTAAAATTTGCAATTAATTTTGCGTGTAAAGAAGTTTGCGTTTTCTCAAATGAAATCTTTACATTTCCGTTTGTTAATTTGAATCAGTTTTCTCATTTAGTTAACTTAATTTCTGAGTCAAAAGCTATTTTGTCTAAATCTCAAAAAAAAAAGTTGAATACAATTATAGTTAAATGTTCGTCCGTCTTGTCTTCCATTCCGGGATTAGTCCGCGGTTTTGAATACAAGTTAATCTGGAAGGATGATTCCTGTTCGAAAATCGCCTTATTTTCTTCCCAGGGATAAATCGGATCTTCTGGAAGCTCACTACAAGAACTTTTGGATTGGAAAATTTTATCTCCTTGTGTTTCGAGCTACAGTAGCCCGGTATTTTTTGTACCCAAACAATCTGGTGTAAGCCTTTGCGGTGATTATAGTTTTTTAAATCCTAAAATTCAATTTGATCCTGTTAACTCGGTTAAAATGAACTCTATTTTTGCGTCTCTTTCGAACGCAAATTATTTTTCAGTAGTTGACATGTCCAAAAGCTATTATCAGATACCCTTAGCTCCCAAATCGAGACACATTACGGCTATTATAACACCCTTTGGTCAGTACTCCTTTGAATGTGTGTCCTTTTGGTTTAGTCAACTCAGCACAAGCTCTAAACCGATATCTGTTACGTGAGTTTTCTGGGTTGTATTACCGGAAAACCTACAAGATTTAATGGTTGAGTATTTTCATCAGATTAATCATAACGGTATAACTAAAACTTGTCGTGACATATCAAAAAGATTTTGGTGCGTTAACCTATTTAAGCTTGTAAAAACCTTTGTGCTAAAGTGCGATATTTGTGCAAAAACTGAACCGTCTAACTCAACTAGTGTGTTGAGTGTTTTTGGGTAGAGATTTGTATACACCACTGGATCTGGCAAACAATATTAAATGGGCTGACGATAAAATGTCATTAGATCATGTACGAAATGCTATTGCTCTAGCTAGACGTAAAACTTTACAACGTTATACCGACAAACCAATTATTTTGAAGTGGCAACTTAATGATGTGGTTATGATTTTAAAATAATTTTCTTTCTCGCTCCTGGTATCTTTTAGTTTAGTCAAAAATTTTGATTTAACTATTCTTTAGACTAGGCCAAGAGAGAAGTAAAGTTGTTTTCTTATTTGCATTCAAGCTTTCTTAAAATAAATAATTTCTGTTACCATTGTTCTTAAATATTTATTCTATTTAAGCTATTTTATTTACTTAAATTTCCTTAATTTAAAAATTTCTCTTCTTGTATTATTCTGTTTGATTTGTAAATTCTAACTGTTCCATACTAATAATTTGTAAATATTGTCATTTTGATATCTATTTCTTTAAAATTTGTATATTTAGTTTAATTATTTGTATCTTATACTTTATATTTTATACTTTCTTAATTTGTAAAAAAAAAAATCAGATTTTGCTTTATCTTTCTTATCTTAGTTCAAAAAAAAGCAAAAAATTCTTTTGTACTGCGTATTTTAAGAATTTTTTTCTTCTTTTTTTCCCGAACACTTGTGCAATGATATGTGAAACATATCGTTGCGAAATTATAGAGTTATTTTTAAACGTCCACGTATACGGAAGTCACGCTACTAATACTCAGTATACATATGGACGTCACCTTTAGTATTTTTACTTTGCTTCAACAAATTTATTTTTTGAGTCTGATATAAATACATGCCCGCGCATTGTTTTTCGATTGTGTTATATATTTTTTTTCGATTGTGTTTAATTTATACACTGTGGAGTTCCTAAAATCACTCTTCTTCGGATAGTCAAACTAAACTCTTCTTTGGATAGTCAACTAAAATACACGTTCTCTTTAGTAGCGTGAAGCTAAAAATACCGTTTAGCGTTGAAAAGACTTTTATATTTTAGTGTTCTAATGTTAGACACTTTTCATGGGTTTCAACCCAAGTAATCTTCAAGAAGACTCTTCACTCAGTACCTGATTGAATTACGGTTCACTGAGTAACGATTGTTCTTGACATCGGTATTATAGTTGAATTAGTTCACGAAATACAGCGTTAACTGATAATTGAATTAATTATGTATGTTAGATTTGTACTTGTATATATTCATTAAAGTTTTTGGGGGTAATCATACTGTTTACCTAATGTTAGAATACTATGATTTAGTTTAAAATTGTAAATATATGTACATTTTTATTTATATGTTGTAAATAAATTGCTTTAAGTATAATTTTAGTTTTTTTCTAAATACACTTTTAGTACGATCGTGAGCAGAAGTAGAGATAGGATTAAAAAGGGGGCTTCGAAGAAGCCATTCACGAAATACAAATCTCTGGGGATAATTTCTTACAACAGTGGGATGTGAACACCTAGTCCGATTTACATAAGAATTTATTTAATGAGCCAAAGCACGATTTTTGAATACACTCTGTCTTCTTTAAAATACTACAATTCTAAATTATTTATCTATATCATATTCTTTTCTTAACGTAAACTTATTATAATCTTTCTTCTCTTAATTAATATTAATATTTTGTATTGAATATTCATGTTATTAAATCTTACTTCATCTTAATTAATATTAATATTTATGTATTTAATATTGATATTATCTTATTTTAATCTTTATCTAACTGAATTTAAACCAAACCCAAATGTAAAACATTAATTTTTATTCTCCTATTATTTAAAAAAATTTAATATTTAATTTAATTTTTTCAAAATATTTTTCGTTTCGTATAATTGTTTGGTTACATTCAAACATGCTTACGCGTTATCTTTACGCTTTGCGTTTACTAACGCTTCGTGTTCACATACGCTTCGCGTTAACTAATGCTTTGCGTAGATTAACTAGTCGCGTATTACTAACGCTTTGCGTTTACTAATTCTTCGCGTTGTATAACTTACGCGTACTAACGCTTCGTGTTTATTACCGTTTTGGGTTTTTACTTACGTTTCTCGTTGACTTAATAACGCGTTAAAATTTTAAATTAAAATAAAAAATCTAAATATTACTTCATTTTTGTTTAAACAATGGCAAAGTATGTCTTTTATATGTTAATGTGCTCAATTTTAGCCCTCAAAAAAAAATTTGGTCCCCGACAATTAATAAAATACCGAAAATTGAAAAGTAAATAATAACTGCTTTTGATTTAAAGTTTTTTTTTTTTTTTTTAAATTGAAAAAAAAAAATTATCAGATATAATTTAATTTAAAAAAATCAAAAGCCATACAAATTGAATGCTTTTGATAAATAACATAAATAGATACACAAATAAATAATTCAAAAAAAACAAGCTTGTATAATGTATTATGAACAGCTTAGGTATTGTAAAATTGTGAATAGATTTTGAATTCGCACGTGGCCGTGGGTGTTCAGTTAAATATTAAACAGGATGGGTGTCGCGATGGTTCGATGCCTAGTAAAGTATTACAATTTTTTATTAATTTTATAAATAATCTGAACCAGCGAATCCGCCCATGGTTGTTCATAAACTGGATTGTTCGAGAAGCCTCCATGCGAAAATATGTTTCACAAAAAATATATATATATATTGCTTAAACATCAACAACTGGATTTGAGAATCACCCATGGCGGGTATAAAGAGCCACGATCACTGCGGATCAAATCAGTATATATTTGACTGTTGTGTAATCAGTTCAAATGAGTTTAAAATCAACTGTTGTTTGATTCGGTTAAAACTATATCATTAACAATTGTTCGATTCAGATCAAGTTAAAGATTAAGTTAAAGTTGGCATTTGTACAAGTAATTCAAAGTTTGACATTGTGTTGAAAAGTATTAAAAAATTGTTGAAAAAGAAAATGAATTCTAATAATTTTTAAAAGCAAATAAACCAGGTTTTTGTTTTGTAAAAATTTTGTTTAATTTAATTTACTGTTTTTTCTTTTTTAAAAAAAAGTGCGTGTCATTTCAATTATAAGATATTTCGTAAAACCATTTACTAATATATTTTTTTTTGTTTTTGTTGAGTATCGGAATCATTTGCAGGTTCGGGCAGCGCTTCTTTGACGTATAAAGAGAGCCGAGATACCGCGACAAATTGTTATGTCAACGAATCAACATCGATCACGTTTTAAGTGATAGGCCAAAGTTCGGCCAATGATGTTGAAGTATTGAACCACGTGATTTTGACAGTTCAAGATCTCAAAATTAATAATAATAAATTCCAAAGAAAATTCCGAAGAAATATGCAAATACTTTTTTAATGTTGTACGTACCTTTATTCATGTCCATTTGAAATGAATATATATAGACGTTGGTTAAGCAATCATGCTGTCTTTTTTTGATGAAATAGAAATGTTTTTAAATGTTTACAACGCGGCAAGTAATTTGTTTTCTTTTGATTTAAATGTTTTAAATTAAAACTTGCCGCGTTATAAATTTTAAAAACATACTAAGAGAAAACTTACAAAATAAATGTTTTCAACTAAATTTTTTTTAATATTTAACATTGCACTTACATTCATACATTATCGTTTTGGCTATTTACTTCATAAATAGCTCGGCTCTTTAATGGGATATCATCGCTTTTTAGGGAGCAACTATTATATGAATTATCTCCCCGAAAACTCGACCCTTTTTTACATTTATGTTTTTGATCGGATATCACTAATTTTTGAAAGGCTTAAATATACAAAGCCAAAGAATTTGTGCAAAACGGTTTATTTGGATAAATGTAACTGTGGTTCGCTAATCAAGCCCTTTCATTTGATACCCATATCATAGGGGTTAATATGGAAAATATAAATCACCTTTTTGTGGCGTCCGCTATATTGGATTTAGAATGATCACTTCACTAACTGTGTTTTTCTCATCAAACCTTTTCATTTGATACCCATATCATTGGGGTTAATGTAGAAATTATAAATCGCCATTTTCCGGTGACCGCCATATTGGATTTAGAATGACGTTACTTTACTTACTGTGTTTTGGCCATCAAAACCTTTCATTTGATACCCATGTCATAGGGGTTAATGTGGAAATTATTAATCGCCATGTAGCGGCGGCTGACCGTCAACATCTCTGTACGTATTAGAGAAATAAAAAAAATTATAAGAAACTTAATTATATTAAAACTAGTTTTCTAAAACATTACTTCTTATGTGTTTTTCGATTTTTTCCAATATTAAGATAGATATACCAAATTTTGTGTTTCCCTCTCCCAATAGTACTCCTTTCTTCTTTCCGATTCCAGTCATGCTTACCAAAAAAATGCATTATCATCAGAACTGAACTAACATGAAAAAATTAAACTCCGTAGGATAAGAGAAAGTGGGTCAAATTTAACTTGCAAGATTCCATAACAGACACCTGGACAGGTGAAACTAAATAAAAGCTTGTAATATTTCAATAAATGTACTCATATTGAGGCAAAATTAATGGATGGAAATTTTTATTTCAATTGTTCATTCAGCATTATTATATGCTCGATTTTCGAAATCGATTGCCTGTATCTGATCAAACTACCATGTAGAAAACATTGTTACCATAATTTTTAGTTTTTTCCCATTATTTCGGATGTTGCGTTGGGAAAATGGAAATTTTTCTACAAATAGGTTTTGAGATATTCCTCGTCGAATGCAAAAAATTCGACGATAAACATTCGAGACATTCCACGTCGAATGCATCCTTCTAAAATGTCTGGAAGTGGCTTAAACTTAAACACATAAATTTAATTTTTGGTTTTCCATATGTTCCGTTGGGAAAATTAAAAAGATTCTTATTTAATGTTTCAAAAATTCCCCATCGAATGCAAAAAACCGCATCCTTCTAGCATTTCTGGAAGTGGGTTAAATCATAGAAGAGCAAAGTTTTAGAAAATCGTGCACAACTCTCCAAAGTGGTGTATTTCGATTTATCGTTAGAAATATCGTACTTTCATAATTTTTCTTTTGGTTTGGGCACTATATTTGACTGTATGGCAAATATCAACTTTTAAGGACTTAAGGAAGTTCAATATTAAAGTAATTGTTGTACCTGACCTACGGAACCATTCGATACTTGGTCACGAATTTTTATTGAAAAATGGTGTGAGAATTGATTACCAAGGTGGTACAATTTACTTCAGGTGTGATAAAAGTGATCGCATTGCTTGGAGAAAACTTGAAGGAGCACATTTGTGTGTGCTCCATCAGGATTTCTCCAAGCAATGCGAACACTTTTATCACACCTGATGTAAATTGTTATTAATTCATTTTCCGGATTCGGTGGCAGTGGATGGTAGAAAAATCATTCTCAAGAGCAGCTTAACAGACCTCGTCGGTCTCCCACCGACTGACAAGGACTAGACAAGAGCGACGATTGCCATTAACCGCTCAAAGATCGAATGGGCAATAAACTCATTCGACCCCTACAAACCACCGGGACCAGATGGAATATTCCCAGTGCTTTTACAAAAAGGAGCAGAGCATGTTTTACCTTTGCTTGGTCATATATTCAGGGCAAGCCTGGCTACGGGTTATGTCCCAACAGTATGGAAGCCAGTAAGAGTGACCTTCTTGCCAAAACCAGGGAGGCTTAACCACTCCACGGGAAAGGACTTTAGACCAATTAGTCTGTCATCGTTTCCTCTGAAAACAATGGAATGACTATTAGGATTTAATTTGGCTCAGGGGGTATTGTCGAGAAATCCGATTCATGCCTACCAACACGCGTATCAGGTGGGAGAATCCTGTGAATCAGCCCTCCACAACTAAATATACACGATTTAGGAGGGATTCGCAAGGAAACAAACCACCTTGTGCACAAATGGATATCCGCAGAGTGGTGTCTGATCCCTACTTTTGTGGAGCCTGACAGTAAATAGCTTACTGACGAACACACAGGGATACGCGAACGACATTGTAATTGCAATCCAGGAACCCTGTGAAGTCACAATGTCAGAGCTTATGCAAAACGCTCTAAGACTCGCACAGGAATGGTGTATCAATCAGGGATTGAAAATAAACACTGGTAAGACCACTGGTAAGACACTGATTCCATTCACACGGAAAAGGAAGGTGGATAACATGAAATCACCCATCCTCTTCGGTGAAAGACTACAGATTGATATGTCTTAACATATCTTTGTCTATACTAAAGTTATTGGTATGAGTCCATGCATACGGAGGTCACTTAATAAAATCAGTAGTATTACCCATGCATATGGACGTCACTTGTTTATGATTTTGCTTAAAGAATTATTTTTTTTACGTAACATTATATAATGTCTTGCTAACTAAATCGTTTGGGTTGTATCCTGTTACAAAACCTACTTTACTTATTCAGACACCTAGTCTGGTAAAGGAGATTCCTTTCGAAGGTCAAACAGAGAGCATCAATTCAGTTGAGCATTGGTAATAATTTTAAATGGTACATTGTCAACAATTTTCTTTATAGATTGATGTAATTCAAAAAGTATGGACCGCTGATTGATTTTGTCTCCCGGCGTTTTGATATGACTTGTTCATGTAAATTGTGTGGTATGAAACTGAATGATTCAACTTTATCATTGGGTATGTTTGACCGTTTATTTATAATATCTGTGTAACAGGTATTTTACTAAAAGTTCTTTATTGAATCTAACTTTATTGAATACTATTGAATGACTGTAATATTTTTTTTCTATTTCCTCAAGAAATCTAACTTGTAAATTGTGTATATAATATTTTATGTCATTGTACATTTTGTAAATAAATTGTTATCCGTCTAAATATTGTTTTGACTTTAAATGCTTTTCATTTCAGAAAACGATACAGCTACTGGGGAAATAGTCGGAGGGCTTTGAAAAAGCCATTAACTTTCTACGTATCTCTGGGTATAATTCCTGATATCGGTATGATGTGTAATATATGATCCAATTAATTACCTATATTCTTATCTTCATAACTTTAAATTTTATTTCTTCTTTTTAAGTTATTATGTTGGCATTAAACTTATACTCTTCACTTAAAATTCTTAATATTTCACATAATAATTTACTTGCCTTTACTAAGATATTTCGCGAACGTTTAATTAGATTCCAGAGCCGAACTCATATCTTTCATTCTTAATTCATATAAATTATATACTGTTATACGCCTATATTCATAACACACTTTAAATTATAAGATAATCATTAGAATTGGTGTATTCATTATGATAGAATTCATCCCCTTAATTATAAACCCTTTCTTTCTTTTATTTTGAAAAAAATTAAATCTAATTTAAATTTTTTCAAAAAATTGTTTTTTGTTTCAAGATCACAAGTGAAGCCAAGTTCTTAGGAGTAATGTTGGACTCTAAACTAACATGGAACCCTCATTAAATACATAACAAATAAGAGAAAATCGTCTCTCATGCTTTGCAAGAGAGCATGAAGTCTGGGGTCTAAAACCCAAAATGACCTACTGGCTTTACGTAACAGTAATTTGGTCAATACAACTACTAACTTCAATAGTAGTTAGTAGTTAGTCAGTATAGCCTATGCTGCTCTAGTGTGGTGGCCAAAACTTAACCAGATTACAGCATGCAAAAAGCTCTCAGGATCAAAGACTGGCTTGATTGTGCATAACTGGAGCCATGAGCAGTACACCTACAGCAACCATGGAAGTCATACTGGGGCTGCTTCGGCTAAGCATAGTAATAATATATAAAGCGAGATCCAGCGCTTATAGGCTGTCTTGCAATAATAACTGGATTAATAAAAATCAAGTTGGGCATGCAAGTATCGTGAGAACATCAATTATCTCAGACCCCGTCTTTGAAATGGGCATAGATATACTTCCCAAGACATACTCCTTCTCAAAACCTTTCACTGTGGCATGTGTTAGGGCCATGTGGTCGGAAGGACACCCACCATACCTCGAGCGGGAATCTACGGTGAGAGACCTAATGCAAACATAAGCCTGAACTGGGGGAAATATGCCACGGTTTTCCAAGCAGAAGTCTACGTCATACTGGCTTGCGTCCGTGAGAACCTACGTAGAGGCTACATAAACCAGAACGTATGTATTCTTTCGGACAGTCGAGCTGCTTTAAAAGCTTTGTCTGGAACTGAGGTCACCTCAAGGGTAGTCACAAATTGTCTGGAGGAACTTCCGAAACTGGCAAAACGGAACAATGTTAAATTGATCTGAGTGCCGGGTCACAGTGGTTCCGAAGGAAACGAAAAAGCAGATACATTATCAAAGAAGGGAGTCGGAATGCCCTTCATAGTCCCAGTGCCTATTTAAGCAATTCCAAGCATTGCGTGTAAACAGGTGATCAACGAGTGGTCAAATACTCAACACCATGATCACCGGGAAAAAGTATCGCGGCAAGAGCTCGGTAAGGTACTGCTTCAGAGTGCAACAATGAGGCTATCTTTCGATGCACTGAGGCTGAACAGGATGCAACTGCGGAGGATTACCGGATTCATTGCCGGGCATTATCCACTGCGGAAGCATCTGCACACTATGGGACTCCATAACCGGTCCAGTATATGCAGAGTGTTTTGTGACGAAGAAGAAACATCCAGCCACATAATCTTTGACTGCAAACCTCTAGGTTACAGCAGATACAGGATATTCGGTGCATCTCACCGAATATATGAACCTTCAGGAGGACGTGACAAGCAAGCTCCAGGCTATTGTCATCATATGGGAGAAGCGAGTCTCGTCAGACTGAGGTAGCACAATGGACCATAAGGTCGAAGAGCATTAGTTTTTACCCCGATATTAATCAATCAATCAATCAATCAACTGCTGTTTAAAAGTAAAATTTGTTCAAGTAAAGTCAGTTCTACATTGTTATATGAAAAAAAGAAACTCATTTAAAATGTGGAAATACAAAAATTAAATTCAAATTATTTTCTTGAAATCAACTAAATTCAGGTTTGACTAAGTTATAGATATCATAAAGATATAGATATATTGAAAAAGAAAAAAAATATTTTGATAAAATTCAATTAATATTCAATTTTTTCAAAATAAAAAATAAAATTAACGATTATGAAATTTAATTTTAATTAAATTTTTTCAAAATAAAAGAAATAAAATTGATTTGGTTTTGATTTTTAAAGATTAATATTAATATTTAGTATATAATATTAATATTAATTATGATTGCAAGTAAATAGTGATTATATAAGTTTAATTTTATAAAGAGAGATTAAATTCATATGCATATTTTATAATAATTAATAATTCCAACATGTATTTTCGACCTTAGAATTAGATTTACCCAGAAACGATATATTTTAAATAAAGGTAAGAAAATCATTTTGTTGTATTTAAAAAATTTTAAAGATTATAAGATGACATGCCAACATAATAATTTTAAACAAAGAAAGTAATGTACGTAAAAGAAAGTTAAGTATGTTAAAGAACTTCAAACGGATAAATCAATGGTCAATTCGAACACCTGTGCAAATTTAGTTGTACGATTTTAAAAACTACTGAGTGTTTTGGCTCATTAAATAATTTTACAATTTTAAGTGTAAAAAATTATCAGTTATTACACATCCCACTGTTATTAGAAATTATCCCTAGAGATACGTTGGCCCCTTTTTGACTTTTTTTCCTGTTTACGATCATTAGCCGAATTGAATGATATTTTTGAATCAAAGAAAACTTTACTAAAAATTATTTATTTACACCATTTGAATAACATAGTAAATCTATTTACAATGATCAAAACTAAAATAAGAGCATTCAAAAATGTTAAATAATCTGTATGATTATCCCACAAACAAAATAATAAACTGAACGGGTTAGTAAGCCATTACATCACATATATACATTAGTTTTTACCAACCCGAAATCGTCTTAAAAACTATTTACAAAGAAATATCTAACATACCCAGTTAAATCGAAATTATCAGTTTCGCTGCCTTCTACCGATTTTCACGAACAATGACGAAATTTCATTCCTAGTGTCAAAAACAATTGTTACTCAGAAATTCATTATTACAATAGATACGAAAGTGAAGAATATATATTATTTAATTTGTAAATGTCAAGACAGTCTTTACAGCTTGACGCCCATATAAGTATCTATTTAGCTTGATGCTCATAAGAAGTGTCTTTTCGAGTTGAAACCCATACAGAGTGTATAACTTCGAACTCCACAGTGTTTAAAATAAGTTCGGTTCAAAACAATACACAATTGAAAAACAATGCGCGCGCAAGCAGCTATACGTATATACTAAATATTATAATGGCTTAGTAACAATAAACCAAATCAAAAATAATGGACGTGCATGCATTTACACAATACATATGACATGAGTGTGTTAAGCAGCAAAAGTAATACATAGTGAAGTCCGTATGTATGGTAAAATACTGACTACTTCAACAGTGACAGCCGTATACATGGACGTATAAAAATAATTTTACTATTTCGCAAAGATATGTGAAAACATATCAATATCATAAAGTTTTTGTTTTATTTAATTTTTTTCTAAAGTGCGTATGTCTTATTCTACTCACCGATGTGTCCACATCCTTCTTCGCCGAGATATCGTCTTCGTCGTGCCAACTGGGACACTTTCATGGAAAGTTTTCAAGTTCCCACGTTGGGGGGAGCCGTAGAAGAGTATGTGTTCAAAATGTCCTCCAAAGTTATTGAAGCAGCTACACAAGCTTTAAGTAAGCCTTCCGGCATTTCACCTAAGAGAAAAGTTCCATGGTGGAATGATGTTGTGAGAGAAGCGGTTGCAGAGAAAAAGAGGGCGTTTAACAAACTTAAAAGACGCCCCACGCAGGAAAATTTGATAGCCTTCAAAAGAAGAAGATCTATAGCAATCAGACCTATAAGAGATCAGAAAAGGCTATCTTGGGAGCAATATGTTTCAGCGATCAATACATCCACACCATCTTCGGAGGTATGGAGGAGGGTGAAAGCAATTTCCTCATCACCGGTGCCTGCCCTCTTCAATAAGGATGGCCGAGTCATATCGCAGCGTGCCGAAATCGCTGAGTGTTAAGCGGATCGTGCGGATCATCACGAACAACATGATGGTCTTGATTGTTTCTCAGATGAATCGCTCCAGTATACCAACGAGTTTACAATGCAAGAACTACTGGAGGCGATAAAGGAGTCAACAGATACATCATCTGGCCCCAAAACAATACATTATGCCATGATCCAGAATCGGCCTCATCCTGGTTAGTGCGAATTACTGGATCTATGCAACACTATTTTTTGGCAGAGCGTTTACCCTCAGAAATGGCGGGAAGCTATTATTATCCCACTGCTTAAAGAGGGTAAAGATTCATCGCAACTATCAAGCTACCGTCCAATATCTTTGACTTGCTGCTTCAGCACGATATTGGAAAAAATGGTGAACAGACGTCTCGTCTGGTGGCTAGAAACTAATCATCTGATAAGTAAATACCAGACAGGCTTCCGCCAATACCATTCGACGAGGGATCAAATTGTTCGCCTTGAGAATACCATTCACGACAAATTTATCTAGGGCTATCACTTTGAGGAAGTGTTCTTCGACCTGGAGAAAGCATATGATATGACTTGGAGGTACGGCATTCTCAGGAAGCTGCATGACTGGGATATAAGAGGATTACTGCCTCAGTTTATTCAAAGTTTTATGTGTGACCGAAAATTTCGTGTCCGGCTGGGTGGCACTGACTCTGGGATCCATTCCCAAGAGAATGGTGTTCTCCAGGGCTCGACGCTTAGCGTCACCTTTTTTGCTACAGCGGTCAATCACATCGCATCTTCAGCCCCGAGACTTCAGCACTGTATCAACGAAGTGGTGCATTCTGCAGAAAGTGTTGGTTATTGGTTCTCCACAGTTAAAACTAAAGTGGTTCATTTCTACAGAAAACGCAAGGCACATCCTGGTGTGATACTTTACTTCAAAGGATCACGGATTTGTCTTTGACAAGAAATTAACGTGTCGTCCACAACTCCAGTCCCTGGTAGCGAGTTGTCCCAAGGCAATGAATGTACTTAAGGGATTGGCTGGTACATCGTGGGGAACGGACCGGGAGATGCTGCTGCAGCTTTATTCATCGCTGGTTCTGCCCAGGATGGATTATGGGTGTGTTGTATTCTCCTCCGGATGTCAGCGCTCAAAATCCTAGATCCTATTCACCACGCAGGCATTAGACTTGCTACAGGAGCCTTTCGAACGAGTCCCTCCATGAGTCTATGTGTAGAGTCGGGATTGCCCCCATTGAGGTTGCGGGGTGAGCGCCTGCAACCTCAATTATGTCGCGGGGGTATGGGCTAAGCCCAATCGTGTCAACTTCCCGGCTCTCTTCAGAAAATCAAGATTTCTGAAGGGACTCTATGAGAGACATGCCACGGTCACCAGACCCTTGACCGTTCGAATGCAGGAGCTTTTAGAGAGTCTTAATTTTAAATTCTCTCAGGTACTTCCCTACAGTTTTCATGAAGTACTTCCTTGGCTGATCCCAAAGGTAAGGTGCCGCTTTGACCTGGCTGGTCTCCGTAAAGATGAGACCAGTTCTCAGACAAATTATTTTCCAACAAATTATTAGCGAATACAATGACTTTTTTGCGTGTATACGGATGGATCTAAAACCATTTCTGGTGTGGGGAGTGCTATTGCCATTGGCAATAGCTCACACACTTGGTCGCTCTCCCCACTGGCATCCGTGTACACTGCAGAATTATATGCAATTTTGCACGCTATGCGATTTTGTGAAGAGTTTTCGAACCTTCATAATACATTCCTTATTTGTTACGACTCATTAAGCAAGTAAGCACTAACGTGCACGCTTTCAAGGGACCATCTGGTGCCAATCATCCAAGCGATACTCCACGTGCTCCAGCACATGTCCATCGATATTATATGGACGCCTGGACACGTGGGTATACATGGGAAGTGGCTGATGAAGCAGTGCGGGTCGCGGCTGATTCAGACTACCTGGATCTAATTCCAATACGCCAAGAAGACCTGAAAATGTGCATACGTTTTAAAATTAATGAAAAATGGCAGCGTGAGTGAAACACCCTCACGGAAAAGCTCACACAGGTCAAGCCAAGCATCAATAAGATGCCGGCACCTGTAAATCTGAGCCATAGAGAGAGTGTGGCCCTTACCCGTTTGCGAATAGGCCACACTCAAATCTTAATAGGCATGCATATCTTCTCTGCGGTGAGGATCAGCCCAGGTGCACTGTTTGCAGGACAGTGCAAACCGTGAGGCATATTGTTGAGGAATGTGTAGTCTTTGAACCTTTACGAGAAAGACTACGGCTTCGAAAAAATGTGCGCGAGCATTATCGTTGAATACAAGCCCCGCGAAGAGGATGATTACATTTTTTAATAAATCTCACCTTCTGCGGAGTGTTTTTTATGTACAGCCTCGTACAATTTTATCTTCTTTTTAAATGTTTTGTTTTATATTATTTATTGATTTTATCTATGATATTGTGGGCCCTTTACACCCACAATATCACATTTTATCACGCATAGTTTTAAGTTTTACTGTTTTTATTGTAATAGTGTAGGCTCTTTACATCCACACTATTACACGTTGTTATATTTTTTGTTTGTTATCTAGTTAACTTTTTATTGTTTTCTAGTTTTTAAGTTTTAAATCTTTTTATATTGTTATCTAGTTTTTTTATTTTTATTTGTTGCTGTGAAGGCCTTTTACACCTTCACTGCAACATTGTTATTTGCTGTTGTTGTTGTTGTTGTTAATTTTTTTTTGTTATTTTTTTATTAATATAGTTTAAGGTTTGTTATTCTATTCCTACCTAGTCAATTCATTTGACTTGGTAGTGTTGTGATATGCTGTGATATTGTTAAGTTTTGTTATTGTTATGTTTTAACCTGCGAGGGCTAATGAGCAAGTTCTAGCAGCCCCAAAAAGGAAGTGGGTTTTAGTGGGTAGTCTGGCTGGCCAGGAGCCCCACACGCTGTGCGTCAATGCATTTCCCACCTCCCTGTCGCAAAATAAAAATAAATAAAATGAGTTATAAATAATTTAACGTCGATAAAAAATAAAAGTGGACATTTCAAACAACATCGAAAAAATATTTATTCAAAAGTCAAAGCTCCGTTTCTTGCATTTACCGATAAAATTGAGTGGCGATCTCATTAGAACCAAACATCAAGATTTCCAGTCGCATTCGATTCTTTGAAAATTGTCGAACCAAATTAGTTTTCCTACAACAGAATTGGAGATTACGACGAAATTGGCAATCTTGCCAGGATACGAAGTCTTAAACAACACTTAAACAACACTCAATCGTACAACTCGCGAAAATACTGTAAAGAATGTAGAAAAAATAACCATAATACCAAAGACTGTAGAAACAAAAATAATTTACAATCTAATAGTAGTGGAGAAACTTCACGATTAAATAATAAGGTCAAACAATGCACCTACTGTAAATTTAAAGGTCATACTATAGACGAATGTCGCAAAAAACCTTTTAATGAAAATTTAAACCATTCAAATCCCAAAGTAGCGCACACTAATAGTGACAAAAATAATACAATTAGTACAAACAATACAAATAACCCTAATAATAAAAGTACTTCTGGTAGTTCATTTAACAATACATATTCTTTAAACTATCGCTTGGGTTAGTAGAAGCCCCAATGACGAGCAAATCAACACAGGCTTCATAAAGCTTCCAAATGCAATGAATGATAAAAAACTTTAATTCTAAACATTTAATTCTAAACATTCTCGGAACGATCAATTAAATTTTTTACTTGACACTGGCACAAGCATTAGTCTATAATTTGTCTAAAAGTTAATAATTTGAACCCAAATCACAAAACCGAAATAAGCTCAAACATTAAAATAACGATTAAAGGAATAACCGACGAAGAAACTACATCATTTGGACTTGTTTCAATTTATATGACAAAAAATGGCCACAATTTTCACCATTTCTTTCACTAAGTGGACAATGACACTGTTCCATACGATGGAATTTTAGGTACGGACTTTTTATCTAAGCATAATGCCATAATTAATTATAAAACACATACAATTTGCTTAGAACCCGTACAAATTATTAATACTAAAGTTGAACCATCTAGGAAAGATGAAATATAAAAACTACTTATAGACAGACTAACTGAGCAACAAAAATCCCAACTAACTGAACTAGTTATGGAATATAATTCAATTGTTAAATTAGAAAATGATGTACTGGGTTGCACTAACAAAATCGAACATGTAATTAAATTGATTGATGAGAGAAGTGCTATAAAAAATAATATTTATCCAATGCCCAAAAATTTACGCGAAGAAGCTCAACGAAAAGTCGAGGAACTCTTAAAAAATAATATAATTCGTAAAAGTAAGAGTCCATACAACTGTCCTGTTTGGATAGTCGATAAAAAGTTAGACCATTCAAACGTTTAGAAATATCGTATGGTAATAGATTACAGGATGCTTAACCAAAAAACAATCGCAAATAATTATCCAATTGCACGAAATGACAAAATATTATCAAACTTGGAGGAAACAAATATTTCACAGCCCTTGATTTGGCATGTGGCTTTCATCAAATTTCGGTCAAATCTTAGGACATTCCTAAGAGAGCATTTACTGTTGGCAATGGCCATTTTGAATTCCTTCGTATGCCATTCGGTTTGGTTAATGCGTCTGCAACTTTCCAAACTTCGATGAACGAAATATTCCATGACCAAATTCAACAAAATAAATGTATGTATTATCTAAACGACCTCATAATTCTTGGAAAAAGATTAGATGAACACATACAATATTTTATGTATGAGCATATAATAACACAGATATGAATGATTGGGATGAAATGTTATATCTAGCAACATTTTCATACAACAGTCATAAAAATCGATCAACAAATGAAACTCCGTATACTTTAGTATTTGGAATAGAACCAAACATTCCAACATCGTTCAACATAGTTCGAAACACCACAACAAAAACGTACCAAAATCGGTTAAAAGAAGTCCAAGAAAAAATAAAACGTTTAAGGACAGCAGCACGAGAAAATTTAACAAAAAGTAAACAAGTAAATAAAGCCCAGTACGACAAAAAACAAACCAAACCTGGTATCTTTAACGTTGGAGACGAAGTTTTAATAAAAGAAGGCCAAGCGGCTCCAAAAAAACTCAACAATCGTTGCAGAGGTCCTTTCAAAGTCATTTCATGTCCCTCCAAAGTCCTTCATACTCCCTTCAAAGCCATCCTGAATCACATACAGTCACCTTAAAAATGAAAAAATCCAACAAGGCTTATCACGACAATATCCTAAGACATTATATTTCAGATGGTGTTCATATTGTTCGTGCTAATGATAATTCACCGGACGACAACAGAACTACAGGTGGAACGAATTGAAAATCATCAGGATTATTTTAAAAACGCCTTGGAGATGCGAAACTATGTAATCAACAACTAACACTTCTACATTTTATTAATACAACTACTTATAGTGATAATTTAAATTTAGCAACGCGATTTACCATAAATCTTACGCTTTATGCTTTATGAAACAAAGTAATCATTCAAATGCAGCAGCTTACAGACTTCAACAAAAGTTACTAGTGCAACAATTAACTGAAATTAAGACATTTATTAATACTGTTCAATCACATATACTTACAATTAGATAAACCAACTACCGCAAAAACTTTTCTAAGAAAAAGTCGAGGTCTTATTAATGCAGTGTCTAAAATACTAAAAAGGTTACTAGGGACTCTGGACTCAGACGATTTAGAATTATATTCTAATTCAATTAAATACTTGATCGAAGATCGAAAAATCACTCATTTAATGATGAGAGATGAAATCAAAATACTTTCAGATACCATGAATACCTTAAATAAAACTTTAGAAACGATACAAGAAGCGGAACAGAAATTGAATGCTAATACAAACTCTTTTAATAAATTTGTAAACAAATCTACCGCAGAAATTAGAAATTCCGTAGACATAGAGATTTGAGATCATTTGTTACTAATAAAACAAATAAACGATATAAATATTAGACAGCTTCAATCTTACAGTATGACTCTAATGCTTATAAGACACGGAATTATCGATCACAACATAATTAATCTTACAACTTTGTACAACGAATTAAAACAAATAACTTTCCGATCATAACTAATCAAAGCAGAGCTGGAATGTATCGAGTGTTATTATAGAATTATGGACGTTAAGACTTTCATTAAGGAATCTACCTTAGTAATATTAATTAAAATACCGATAGCGCAAATTTTAGAATTCATCGTATTTCAACTATTTCCTTTACCTACTCCACATAAAAATTCAAGTCAAACATCCTATATCACAATTGATTATCATTACTTAATATCAAGCAGAGGAAAATCACAATTCGCATTACTCAAACATCTTGACAAATGCATTCGTCTAAATGACTTATACATTTGCAAACACATTGACACAATGGAACGACGTTCAACGAACATATGTGAATCGGAAATGTTTGATTTGGAAAATCAGAATATACCAAAATCATGCAAAACAACAAATATTATTGCTCAATCTGAAATATGGCAACAAATATCCAAAAACCAATGGTTATTTATATTGTCAAAATCATCAAAAGAAAGTCTACTTTGTAACACTGGAGAAGATCAAGAATCAACTCTAAATGGTATGGTTCTACTGTGATGAAATGTTTTTCACAACATGCCCAAATAAAAAATAAATTACATAACATTTTTTAATAAACAAAATTCACCACTGACTACAACAACAACACAACATCGAAGACAACAACAGAGGTGTAACGGACGATGGATAAATACAATAAATCAGTTCACTTACATTTGGATAGTCGAGCGGTCGAATGCATTCGCCAGCAAAAGAATCAATAATTACCCTGAAGCTCGAATCCGCTAGAAATTCAGTAAGTAATCACAAGAATTTGATTCTGTTGTCAGACGATTATATTCAATTGTGAGATTTATCCAAATTAATTATGAAAGTCTTATGGTTTGATGTTTTTTTTTGTTTAAGGTATTGGAAAAGGAATTTGTTAAATAATTATGATTGACCCACAGGTTATCTAATGACTTAAGTTTCTAAGATGGAAGAAATTTTCGATGATGTTTCAATATGGATGTAATGTTGTTGTCTGATAAGTTCCAATTCTTGAATATTTTCTAAGTTTTGTTGATTTAATATGTTAAAGTCGCTTATGTTTGAGAGTTGGAAGATTTTTACTGCATTGTAGACTATTTGTTCAATTTGCATGTTGGATGTGGTAGTAGTTAACGTTCCATAGATTATCTTGTTCAGCTTTATTTTGCATTGTTCCATTATAATGTGAAGTTTTCCTTGAAAGTTTATTGTATTCTTTCCACAGTTGTTTGTAATGTTAATAGGTTTTATTGTTGAAATAATGAGATGTTTATCTTCCATTTCTTCAATAAAATCGTCCTCAGCAGTTCGATGTAGGATACATTTGGCTGGTCTATTTTCCATTACGTTTATTTCACATACCTTGGACTCCATTGATTGTAATAACATCGGTTTACAAATGCAAGTTTGTTCTATTCGACTGTATGGTTGACTTATGAATGTATATTTAGTATTATTGGTCAGGATAAAATTGGTTTCAGTTTTTATAATTTGGTGGTTTTAAGGTAATTAAGCTTTAAATTGTAATCATTTGAAAAGATGTTCGTAATAAAGAATTTTGATTTGTTTGTTTATGTTATTATTTATCAAATTTATTTCGTTAATATTAAGGATGTTTTTTGTTATAATATTTAATTTAGCTAATTGTATAGAAATAATTATAGATTCTATGTGCTCATTAAGGTGTTGAATTTGTGATTGCATAGAGAAATAAAATTGTGATTGAAATAACTGCTGTTCGTTATGAGCATAAGTTTTCATTGCATGAACAATAATTTGTAATTTTGCCTGTTCAGTATTAATAAATTTTGTTACGTTATTACATCTTTCAATCATTTGATTATTTAACTTATATTGTGTGTCAACACTGGTTTTTATTTATAACTCGTTATCGTGTAACGTTTGTATTTGGTTATTTATTTCGACAGCGTCTGTATGATTCATGTTACCAGAGATTTGTTTTATGATACTATCTAAGTCGCCTATGAAACCTCTCTTTTTTCAGTTTTAACCTGTTAATTTTATTTTCTAAATTATTAATTTGCAATAGTAAATGTATAGGATTATAAAATGTATTTCGTTAAATTAAGCAAATTCTATAGTATTTTTTATATCTTTAAGCGCGTATTCTATATTAGTGATATTTATGATATTAATAATATTATTGTAGAGTTGCCTCATTCTACAATTTCGTAGGTCCAATAGTTCCTTCTGTATTAGTTAAGTCGTGATATTCAATCTTCTGAGCGATGACCGTTAGGAATCTGCAAAAATAATTCTTGTTTGAATTTTTGCTTTATCAAATGTTAAGCCGTTATCTTTTAATACTGCACGCTTAAAGAATTAAGGTTTTAATTTATCGTATGCTTGTACAGTGTCTTTAACATCGATATCTGGTTCAGCTAATATTAATTGCGGTGGATCGATTTTTGATTCGTTTGCTTCTTTATTATTCTACGGGATTTTTCATTTCGTTTTAATATGAGTTTACGAATAATTTCTTATTCCGATAATATTTTTGAATTATAATCGGTTGTGGCGGTATTGGATGGTTTGACTATTTAGGTTTCTCTTATACCTTGAACAACTTCAAAAGAGGTCATTTTAGTTTGTGAAGGTATGGAGGGGATCTGTTTCTTCGCTTGCTTTAAACTCCATAGTAGCTCAGTAAGAGTACTATGTAGACGTTCTATAGGGGATTTACCTGTAGAATTTTTGCTGCTGTGGTATGATTTTCTTTACTGTATTATTTTAAGAATAAGAATACCTCTGATTCTTTAAAATCTATATTTTCGAATTCGGTTCCCGGGTCTGTATTATTTTGTTAAGTAGCCCATGCCGTGAAATAAATTGTTTGAGTACTTTAAGTGTTTTCTTAGAATTATTAAACGGAGTTATGGTGGCTTCTACAAATTTACTGAATTTTTCGAGTATTATAAATATGTTTGTGTTTTTAATTTGATATGGATCAATCTATAATATCTCAAATGGTTTTGTAGCCTGTTTGGTCTGGTTTTGTTTTATTTTTGAAGTATGACCGTCGAATTTTGTTGATAAGCATATTTCATAGTTGTTAATGATACATTGTACTTTCGATTTCATATTATTAAAGTATCGTCGCTTTAAGTGTTATAGACTCTCATCTACACCACGATGTAATGATATGTTGTTGTGATACTCAATTATTAATTTGTTTTGCTTGTTTTCGTTTTGTACATATTCTAAAATTCTTGCGCAAAGAATTACTTTAGTTTTAGTGAAGTATTTCTTGTCAACTTTTGAAATCATTTTGAATGCATTGTCGTCCGTATGTATAGCACGGGTTCTATTTAATATGAAGTATTCTTTAAATTTGTCTATGAATAATTGCTCTGAGAATTTTTCTGTTTCTATAATTAACGTTTTTCGTGATTTGAATAGAGTTTCTAAATGATTGTGGTTTTTGATATACGTATTGATTGGAAAATTAATTTAATTCTTGCTCTAATAGGCGTATAGCGTCAACCATGTTTTCGTCCGCTGAATTTTGTGTCGATGTTTCTACATCTTGTGAATGTTGTTCGGAGTTATTTAGTAATACGACTCGAGATCATTTTTTTGTTTCCTTTTTTCTATTATCAGTTCTAAGAAGTACTATAATTAGGGCTACTGGCTAAAAATGGCTTGAACAGTGATTTACCCACTGTAGTCACTTAAAATAAAAAAAACTATATAGTAAGCTATATAATATTTTACATAATTCTAAATCTTAGGTCTAACACATTTTGTCTATTCAGTCTGTTCAAACTGTCACTATTGTCTAAAAGATGTATCACTCCAGTATTTGGATGCCGTTCAAGGCGAGTCATGTATCTGTCACTGAATCACAAAATTTCTTCACGCACTGTGGGAGCTTCGAGACTACGATGAATGTCACGTTACGCACATACCACGGAGAATCACTAATTGTTCGTAACACTTTCGATTGGAAACGTTGGAGTATTTCGATGTTACTGTTACTCGCAGTTCCCCATAGTTGAATTCCATAGGTCCTCACAGGTTTTAATATAGTTTTATACACTAACATTTTTTTGTCTAATGATAGCTTTAACTTTTGTCCTATAAGCCAATTATATTTAAAGAGATTTAAGTTTTGTTGTTTTCGTTTGGTCCAGATGTCTTTTTGCCATGTAAGTCTTCTATCAAGGTGCAACCCCAAGTATTAAACTTCATTAGCTTGTGGAAAACTGACATTGTTCATGCAAACAACTGGACAAGTTTCTCTTCGCATGGTAAACGTGACTTGAACGGATTTCGATTCATTAACTTGAATGCGCCATTTTTGTAACCAATGATGTATTTGATTTAACGTATTTTTCAGCTTTCTAGAAGCTACATTTGGATTATTGTAAATGGATAAAATGGGAGTATCATCTGCAAATGTCACTGTAGTATTTTCTTCGTCAACAGGTAAATCTGCAGTATAAATCAATTATAGAAATGGACATAGAATGCTGCCTTGCGGTACGCCAGATTCAATAGGAAATAAATCGGATAACTCCTCTCGATGTTTGATTTGAAAATATCGATCGTTTAAATATGATTTCAAAACATAGTAATATGTACTAGGTATTTGTTGTTTTAGGTTGCAAAGTAGGCCAGGATGCCATACTTTATCAAACGCTTTGCTTACGTCAAGAAATGCGGTTGTACAATATTTCTTTTCTTGAAAACTTTTAACGATTGTATTAACTATTCGGTGTACTTGTTCAATAGTGGACTGCGTTTCACGAAAACCAAATAGGTGGTCGGCTATAAATCTAGATTCGTAAGTAGAAGAGTCATGTCACTCCTGGATAAAGCTTCCAAATTTATCAACCAGAGGAAATGGTGGCGCTGTGATCGGTGATTTTGGTTCGGACATTGGTGGTGCTGCGATCGGTAGTTGTGGTTCGAAACTTTGCTAAGCCAGTGGAGGGGCAATGGTGTGTGCTCTGAAAGGTTCTGATCTTGGCTAAGTTTGGACGATGGTATTGGTGGGGGCACTGCGATCGTATTGGCGCGAGATTTGATTGGGTGGAGTCAATTGATAACCATTGCAGGTGTTTTGTTGTGACGTAAGTGGTAACCTTGAACATGTCAGAACTAGTTATTTCTGCAGTTAGTTTCCTTGAAATTAACTAGAACTGAATTTTGCTGATTCGGTAAATTTGTGTTTATTGTAATGATATATCTTATTACATAAAAACTGTCTATTAATCAAAATTCATTTCATAACCATAGCAGGTGTTTTGTTGTGACGTAAGTGGTAACCTTGAACATGTCAGAACTTGTTATATCTGTAGTATATTTTGTTGAAATTAACTGGAACTGAATTATGCTGATTCGGTAAATTTTCGTTTATTGTAATGATGTATCTTATTACATAAAAATTGTCTATTAATCAAAATTCCAATAAGTTATCTGATCATATTACAATGTATTTCTTAGTATTTTTTTTTGTCGGCGTGAGCTTTGCTTTGGTTATATTTGAATATCGTAGAAAAATGGATGCTTATGATAGAGCGCAATTACAAATTATAAGTGATGGATATGCAATAGTATGGAGATGACATGGAAAATAGAACAGGCGATGAAAAATATTCGGACGGTAGAGGAAGCTGATCGATGGATACTGTTAAATAAACTAAGTTTGCATTTATGTAGGCAATTATTAGCAGCGAAGATTGTGATTGATATTGGATTGTGTAAATCATACCAGCGGCAACTTCACCAACTAAAACTGATGCTAATTTAACAAGGTGTTGGTGTTGTAAGAAATCACAATCGTCATCTTAGTTGATTGAAATCCATCACCAAGGTAGAGTGAAGACTGGTATGATTACCAATTTGATTATGATTACCAATGGAACTTATAAAGTTCCATTAGTGTTTTTCTACCAGGCATTTTCTATGTTTCGACGACACGTATGGCGTGAGTTAGTGAAACATCCACTCAAAGTAAGTAAAATTAAATAATTATAATTAAAAAAAAAAATTAATTAATTAATTATATTTCAGGTGTATATTGTTTTTACGGGTAATTTTATTAAGCCCATTACCAAAGAGGAGGATCAGCCGAAGAAATGTATATGATTACACACATAAAGGAGTGGTACAACGATCATGTTAAAAACAATCCGATGAAGAAATTAGTGGAATTTCAGGAACGAGATAGTGGTTGTTGATAGCTTGCCATGATCGTAAATATTCGAATCCACATGAATAAGTACGTTCCGATTACAGCTGGAACATTTTGTGATCTACCATCATCTATAAAATACAAAAAAGCTGTTATCAATGTCCGGAACTCTGATCAACATCTTTTTCTCTGGTCAAAAATGGCAGCATTGTTCCCGGTTGGAAAATATGCTCAACGCTAGCAAAAGTACCCGCACTTCAAACATCATTTAAAATATGATGGATTGACATTCCCCATGTCACTAGATCAAATAAAGAAATTTGAGAAGATGAACCTCCAGCTATCGATTAACGTGTACGGTTATGAAATCAACAACAAAACTGTTGAAATATTCCCTGTATGCGTTAGTTCAAACATTGCGGAGAAAAAAATTCATCTTTTGGCAGCCTGAATGGGAATAGTCACCACTTTTGCTGGATAAAAAATTTGGCGAAGTTGTGTCGATCAGGTGTAGAGAGTAATAGACGCAAAATTATCTTATGTGATCGATGTCTCAACTTACATTCGAATTTATCTGTATAACAACGAAAAAAATAGTTTTTCATGACAAATTGCTTATTCATCAATTTTTTTAAAATGCACGTGAGAATATGCTTGGTCATCAATTTTATAAAATGCACGTGGCTTTGGATTATATAGCGGATCTTTTGTTTTAAAAAATGCTTACCATTGATAAAAAATGTTTAAGAAATTTACCGAATCAGCAAATGAACTTCAAGAAAATTTTTTTTGTATATTTAAAAAAAATATTTACATGTGATAATATATAGTTTATTTTTGTATAATTATTATCTTTTTTAACACTGTTTTTTCTTAAAAATAATTAATTACATGTGATAATAAATGGTATATTTTTGTTATCATTGTTATCTTTTCATTTCGTTATAAAAGTAGTATTCTTTTTTAATTGGTATCTTTTTAAATCCTAATAAAAAAAAAATTATTTTATTATTAATATACCACTCAATTTAGTAGGAAGACTTTTTGCAATGCGGGTAGCCTGTTATTTTCTTGAAGCATTATGCAATAATAGGGTGGAATAATTTAGACCTATCGACTAAGATATAGACCTTGAACATGTTTTTGCTTGTTCCAAGGTTATCATTAATTATAAATGGTGACTATGGTCCAAAGTCCACGCGTCGCTGATAGTCTTGTGAAGTCTTATAAATTTATTGCAATCGTATTGTACAACTCATATGCCCATTATTTTCTTGGAACATGATGCACTTGGATATTAGCCTTAAACATGAGTGTACTTGTTTGATGGTTGACTATAACCTTCGTTGCATTTGGCTATGAAGGTACAAAGTCCACCTGTCTTAGGTAACTTTAATAAAACGCGCTTGCGCGTATATGACTAGTATGCAATGGATTCTGGGAAAAGGTGTTAAGTACAAAATCCGACAAAATAGGAGACAGAAAATATATATTTAGCACTAGTATCATAAATGAATATTGCACTTAGTTATCAGCTAATTTCTTTGTTAACACATTATTTTTATTAAGAATTAAACATAGGTATTATACATTAGAAAAACGGTGTGATTGAGAGTATACAGTATGTTTAAAGGAACATCTGTGGTTTTTTTTTTATAACATTATAGATATTGACAAAAAATATGGATCTGATATTAAATTTAAAGAGAAGTTAATATTATAATGTTACATTATTATTTCGATGTCCGCTTCACAATTAAGAAGGAGGTTTGGTTCTTGTTTAATCTATTATTGAATAGTTTCGATTGTATCAATAAACCCAGTTTTAAGGAGTTATTGACATATTTTCATTGCTTTCAAACCTGTATTTCAGGCAGTCAATTCTCTTAATCGATTCGCTAACTTGCTAGGATTATACCAATAGATAAAGTTTCGTTCCTTTTTTTCGATGAGTCGAGGTTACATGGAGGTTGAAATTCATTTTCATGATAACTATGTTCTCGGTTTGAAGGTAGGTATCCATCTAGACTGGATGAACTATGTGATAACGTGTCCGTTGACTGGACCCCTGATATCCTGTTGTTATGTTCGTTAGTTTTATATGCGTAATCGTTTCCATTTATTTCAAAGGAATGCCGGTTCCATATCTTTTTTGGTTGGTAATCATTTACTTCTGGTGCTGAGCCTCCATGACAGCGATCTATATGTCGATGCATGTTGTAACTACGTGAGAAAATTATTCGGCAATATAAACATTCAAACATTTTGATGTGCTTATAAACTGAAACTATTAATGCAAGTGAGTAAAAAATTGAAATAACTGGCTTATATAGATATTAAACTGAATATAGAAGAAGCTATCAAGTGCCCCGAAAGTACTCCGAAGTGCTCCGAACCGCTTCGGAACTGCTCTCGAACAGCTATATACTGCTCTAGAACTATTCCCGAACAGCTATATACTGCTCCGGAACTGCTCCCGAACAGCTATATACTGATCTGGAACTGCTCCCGGGCAGCTATATACTACTCCAGAACTGCTCCCGAACAGCTATATACTGCTCCGGAACTGCTCCCGAACAGCTATACACAGCTCCAAAATGCACTACAATGAAGATATGGTAATTTGGAATTGGATTCAAAAATATTCCTTCTGGACAAACGGATGGAATTGTTGCTTTATCATTATTTGAACAGTCTTATTATAATGTTTATCCATCGGACAAATTTTCTGACTATGTTCAAGTCAAAGAAAATTGTTGAAAATTATTTACTAGAAAAATGAAAAATAATGATGTAATAACTTAATTTATTTAATATTTTAATTTTGTATACATCATAATTAATAACAATTATAAAAAAATTATATAATAACTTAATGTATTAGACAAGATAACAAAACTTTTTATAAATATTATAATAAATAACAGTAGTATATGATACATTTTTTTTTTCTCTATCCTAATAAATTATTATTATCTGTAACATATGTGTGTTCACAAAAAAAAACACTCAACCTCACATTTATGTGAGTAGATTTTTTTCATCAATATATGCATTTTTTGAAGAATCGAAGCCCAATCATTTAACTTTAACCTTTGAACCACGTTTAGCTCAAATTTTTTTTACTAAATACACATTTGGATCTTTAGGTTTCAGTAATTCTTCAGCATAAAAACCACCCAAGATATTTTCATTCTTGTAATCCTTAAGTAAATATGTTCTTGGATTGGTTAGTTTAACTTCACGAATTGTGAATATTTCTGTTGTCCAAGATGGATGAAATCCACGATCAAACACTGTTCTAAACTTACTTATTCTCACATGATCACCAATATCACATTTTTGTTTTGGTCCCCCCATCTTAATGTGATTGTATGAAGTATTTAAAATCAGTTTTTCGTTTCGTGTGTTACTTGCATCGGTTTCATTTTAATTGTGCGATGATATGAATTATTGTAGCGCTTAATTAAGTCAGGTAATACTTTTATCCATTTATGATTACCATAATGACTGAAATGTTTATACATTATCGCTTTCAGTGTGGGTATAAATCTTTCCACAATGCAGGCCTTTTTATTCGAATACACAAAAATAATGGTTTATGTTGTACACTTTCATTAACCTTTTAAATTTTTCATTATAAAATTCATTACCATTATCTGTTTGAAAGTTTTTCGGTGTATGATCTTTTATAATCTGCTCCATAGCAGTAGCAACATCGACAGCGTTTTTAGCAGAATCGCCCAGCTATACTTGGAGAAACAATCGATTACTGCCAATATATATTTAAAGTTCGTATTTTATTTAGCGTACGGTATCATCTCTATCAAGTCAGCCTGATACAAATCATTTATTCCTTTTATGAGAACCCGCCTTCTTTTAAAATTGCGGCGAGCTAATTTATGTAACTCACTTCACAAAAATTTGTTTTTTATTCATTTAGTAATTTATATTTTAAACTGATAGTAACATATAAAAACGGAGATTCTCCTAGTGTATACGCTTTATCTTTAGGTAGGCCAAACTGTAAACGATCCTGGAGTTTAATTGTAATAGATTGATTTCTATTCACAGTGACACCATTAATAAGAAACATACAGTACGATGGTGTAGTGTTTAAATGATGTATTTTCGCATCATATACTAAGAGAGGTTAGTGGCTGCATCTTCATAAAATTGTGTAGGCAGCGCAATCCGTATTGATATATGAAAATATCCATTTAATTTTTTCAGAATATTGTTAAACAACTGAGTGCTAGCATCAATTTTTTCATGTAAAATCGTAGATAAAGTAAACAAATCGACAGCATCCGTTGAATATTCCGGACTTGCTACATTAGATATCCTTTTATTTTTTCGATCAAAATATGACTCAGATCAATTTTTTGATAAGCATTTTGTTTCAAGAGTTTGCAAGTTCACAGCATCATGTATGTCTATAAGATTTTGTACATTTATAATTCGCTTGGATTTTACATCCAAGTTATCATCTGATGATACATGACTAGTTTTTAAATGATAACTTTTGAGGAGTGAGCGACCGAATTTATCTATACTGTCCATTTAATATTTGTTTATTTGTGTATACTTCGTGTCGACATAACGATGTTTGTTCAAATTCCTTTCGGGTACGTATGACAAACTGTTGAAGACATTAGCGTATACTCCGACAAATTTCATTGTCATTGATTTTATTAATTAAATTAAATACTGATATGAAAAAATTAACTCGTCAACCAGGAATCGAAGGGCCTCGGGCCTGTGGATAACTGTCCATGATGAAGTCTGAATATTGTATGATGTATGTATCAGTTTTATATTACTATGTATCATCGGCTAAGGTTCAACTTCACTTTAAAAGAGATCTCTTATAAAGAGATTTTAAAAAACCTCTAAATATAAGTGACCTTTTTTAAAGAGGTTTTTGATAGAAAAACCTCTTATAAATAGATCTTTTTATAAAATAACCTGTTTAAAAGAGGTCTCTTTTAAAGAGCTTTTATAAAACCTCTTTTTAAGAGACCTCTTTTAAAGAGGCTTTTTATAGAAAAACCTCTTATAAAGTGACCTGTTAATAAACTGACCTGTTTAAAACTGGTTTTTAACACACCTGTTTGTAAACAGGTCTGTTTAAAACTCGTCTGTTTACAAACTTGTTTAAAACAGACCTGTTTTTTAGAGATTCAGTATATTATATTTTCTTCTCTTAGTTCTGATATGATAGAGATTATCTCGTTCACATGGCTGTTACTTCCAGCTGCTTGTGATGCATATAAAAGGCGTAATCTATCAACCAATTCATCAGCTACATTCCAATATACATAATTTATTGGTTTATTATTGTTAACTGTAGATAACGTTAAACCATCGTCAGAAACGGAAATGGAAGTGTTTCTTAATAATATTTTTATAATTCAAACTTCTAGAACCTTGAATTTGTCCGGCTGAGTCATAATACCGCTAATGAGCATTAGTAGATTCTATAATTTCTATATATTTATTCAAATCTTCTTCTGTTTAATTTCTGGTTGAATTTTTTACTAAAAGTTCAAATAAACCCACAGTTCCTTTACACCACTCATCGCCAACTTGTATATCGTTATGGTTAATGTGAATAGAAGTATTACCTATATACAATTTATCTTCAATATTATTATAGCGCAATCCATAATAATTATCAATGAGTTTACCATCTTTATTTGCAAATATATCATAAATGTATTTACCAGCAATTTCACCATACATATCAGTGAAATATTCCGCGGTGTATAATTTATTATGATTTTTTCATATCCCTAAGTACATCGTCGGGAGTACGTGTACCTTCATCTACGTATTCAGCTGAACGGCTTGGTAGAGTGATAGTATTTTTACCAACATGATATAATTTTATTTTCTTAATTGGCGTGTGAGGTATTTGTGCTTCTTGGTTCATTCCTTCCTTAATTGATGCATACGGTAATTGCTCTTCATTCTTCAATTTTACCTCTTGTTTTTCCACCAGTTTATTCAACGGCTCAGTAATGGGCTTAAATGTCTTCTCTAGGGTAAAAGTGGATACTTGATCACCTGCCTTGAGTGTGTTATACTTTTTACGTATAGCATTACTCAATTCAACCAACTCTTTCTTTGTCTTGGTCATGTTATCTCATCAAAATACACATCTTAAATGACTATAATTGTTATAGACATATCCCAATAAAAGGGCTTCGAATAAATAAATAAAAATTTTAATGTTTAAATATATATAGTTTTTTTGATTATCATATAAAATATTAAAACATAGTTTTATTGAAAACAAAAATTTTAACAAATAATTTACATTGGATGTTGTACAGTGATTATGGTGTAGGATACAAAGTGCTTTCGAACTAACATTATTCTTATGAAATGGAATTCTACCTTCTAAAGTTTCAATATGTACTGCCTTTGTTGATTTTGATATTAGTTTTTCAATCCATAACTTTTTCTAATCGATTTTGCAATACATAGTATTGTTGTTAATAATGTATGATAAAACCTTTGATAGCTCCATAATCGGTGGATCCCTGATTCCAATGTAGACCATGATAATTTTTGGTCAACCAGAACACTAGTTTTTTATCGGAATCACATAGGGTATTGAATGCAAATGGTGCCTTAAATATATAATGACCAAAATGATTACCATTTGTATCAACAAAACTGAGTTCCTTAACAATAAACACATAGTCAACATTAAATCCTTGTATGTCCACAATGTATGCCATCTTAAACCACTTTGTTTACAATGTTTGTTTAAATAATCGATCATGAAAAACTAGACAATATGCACGTGTTTTTACAGGAAAATTAGCAGTAACCGCAAATTCAACACGAATATTCACTGCTGTTGATTTAAGTGATTCAGGGTGGTTTGAACAAGCAATAACAAATAGAGGTGCATTCTCTATAAATTCATTTTTACCTAACAAAGGTTCAGCTATAGATCGATTATAATAGAATTTCTGGAATCTACAATACATATCATATAGGATTGCTGTTTGTTTTTTTCGAAAATTAAGATTTAAATTTACCTATGGATAAACTTCACCATTTAAATAGACTTTCATGTTCGTAATATTACAGTCATCCAATTGGCTGGAATCTTTAAAATATTCCTATCACGATCTATTTGGAAGCATACAACAACATAGTTAGGATATTCGGAACTAGTCTTGACACACGATACTTGTCAGTCAGTTTGTTGCATTTCTGGGGTAGTTAAGCATTCCAATGATCTAAATCACAAATTTACATCAGTATTTTGATTTACTACCTTAGATAGATTTATACGCATGCCATCAGAAACTTTTACATATGGAACATACCGTTCTAATTTGTTAATAGTAATTTAAGGTTTAACTGTTGCGATTGCTGAAGTAAAACAATTGATATTATCATTTGCACGAATAATAATAAGTTCTTGTTTCATGATTACCAAAATTCTAGGATAATCTTCAAAGAAACCCATATATATTTTCAGTGGTATACGAACATTGAATAAACCAACGGCATCTTTATTGAATTCATCACCAAAACCAGCATTGAGTCACGCTTTACTCTGATTTGCATTTAATGTTAAGTAGTTTTTTATAGTGCTTACAATACCATCATTATAGTTCAAATATGATCAATTACTTGACCACCAGTTTCATAACGAATTTCTTGGAACATAAATGATATAGCGTTTGATATGAATTGTGCTTTATTTTCAGGATCGTTAGTTACTGTACCTTCAATATTTCAAACACTCTCAAATGATAATGAATATAAATCTTGTGACTGAATGCAAATTTTAATCTCATCACTAGGCTCAATTTTTGTTGAATTATACGCTTGGTGATTGTGATATTCTAGTCCTGTAATCGTATTATCATATTCAGGTACATTGGTTACTTCTAAAATTTATGTCATGTGTTTCTTTTAATACAAGTAAATTTTATACGTATACCTGATTTCTTTAATTTAAGCCAACAACTAAATTTTAACCAACAACTTGTCGTTATTTATTTTTAGTTTTAAACATATTGATTGTAGAAATTTTCGATTACTGAGTGATAATCGGTTTCGATTGTTATGTTGTAATCGGTTTCGATTATTGTGCTTTATTCTATTGTTGTCTGATAGAACTTGTTTTATCTGACGGTTTGTTGAAACACTACCTCCAAAGTAACGTGTTGGGTCATTAAATACAAAACCCATGATAAAGTTTTCAGATGCAGTCCCATAGTTATATTTTCACCTCTAAAGTTAACTAATTTACCTAATTGATCAACCAAAGAGAGTGTAATGTTGTAAATGGCTCGACAATTGATGAGTGGATAGATTACATTAGTGGGATGCACTATAATTTTATAGCCTGGAGGTAAATTTGGTGAGAAATGAAAAATTGTGTGATTTATTTCATTGTTGTGATATGAACCACTTATAATATTACAAATAACATATATTGTCTCTACAGAGAAAATGTTGATTCGCCCACATGTCTTTTATCTACACTAAGTTTTTGATTTTTGAAGCCCAACATTTGACCAATTGAATCCGATGGTTCGAAATTTATCATTTCTGTGCACTTTATTTCACATTTAAGGGTGTTTGTATTGGCATGCAAAAGAATAGTTGCTTTTCCATCTAGAGAACTACTTAAATAACGTGAAATGTCATCAATCTCTTATGATTCAACAGGTATTTCAACTACCTAATTATCAGTATCATAATAAAATTTATTATTCGTAGTATCAACATTAGGAATAGCATTATATGTTTGTAAGTCCACTAGCCCCAGCACATTGTTTGAATTTTTATCTAAATCAATAGGTGGGAAATAGTCTATTGCTAAAACAGAACAATTACCTGTGAATGTTAACATGAAAGACATATTGATAAATGATAAGTTTGTAGCATGTGATGGTTTATTTATCCAACAAAAATTTTAAACATAAACGTCCACATATTCACTGTTAAAAATATTTGTAAACTTACAATTACTTTACAAAACAAATGTTGAGTAAAATTACAAATCAGTGTTTACCAATGCAAAATTACAATACGATTCTAGTAATTTTCCAAGAGATGTCAGGAAAATTATTAAGATGTGTTGTAATTTTACAATCTTCATGTATAAATCCAACACGCATTGTAATTTTACGAAAAGAGTTTGCCGAGTTACTATAGTACACTTCTTATATTTACAAACAATTTTTGTAATTTTATTTACTACAATTTTTTGCAAAATTAAAAAACAAAATTGTAATGGATATTACAATGAAGACATTGAAAATTTAATAATTTTTTTTGTATTATTAAAATTTCGATTGTAAAATTACTTTGTGAATGTAATTCCACCCAAAAATTTTATTTTTCCAACACACGTGGTAACTTTACACATCTATGCGCTGAATTTCTATAAAAAAAATTATTACATTTACAAACAATTTTTGTAATTTTATTTACTACAATTTTTTGTAAAATTACAAAACAAAATTGTAATGGATATTACAATGAAGACATTGAAAATTTAATAATTTTGTTTTGTATTATTAAAATTTCGTTTGTAAAATTACTTTGTGAATGTAATTTCAGCAAAAAATTTTATTTTTCGAACACGCGTGGTAACTTTACGCAACTGTTCGCTGAATTTCTATAAAAAAATTATTACATTTACAAACAATTTTTGTAATTTTATTTACTACAATTTTTTGTAAATTTACAAAAAAAAATTGTAATGGATATTACAATGAAGACTGTAATGTAATGTAATGGATATGTTTTTAAAATTTTATATAACGCGGCAAGTTTTAAAATATTTGAACTCATCAGAAAAAATAACTTGCCACGTTATATTAAATTTTAAAAACATACTAAGGGAAAACTTACGAAATAAATTTCAACCAAATTTTTTCTTACATTTAATCAATTTACCCCTCATTAATTTTTTTTAAATAATAGTTTACCGAGCTATTTACTTTGTAAATAGCTCGGCTCTTTAACGGGATATCATCACTTTTTAAAGAGAAACAATTATATGAAGTCTAGAGCTATTTACTTTGTAAATAGCTCGGTCCTTACTTCCATATCATCACTTTTTAAGAAGCAACTACTATATGAAGTCTAGAGCTATTTACTTTGTAAATAGCTCGGTCCTTACTCTCATATCATCACTTTTTAAGAAGGAACTATTACATTAAAGATTTTCCCGAAAACTCGGTCCTTTCTTACATTTACGTTTTTGGTCGGATACAATATACACAAAGAATACAGTTGGTTGTGCTGCTAATGGCACTAAATACCGAATTCGAACAGATATTGACACGAACTTTTTTTTGCAAAAAATATCTTAGAGACATTTTGCAATTTTTATATCTTTAAATTTAATCTTTAAAGAGTGAAAAAATTAACAAGCCAGATTATTTAGTCGGGTCTTAAACTTTGACAGGTGCTTGTTAAGTTTATGACCCGCGTGCCTCAAAAAATTAATTTGAGGCACGCTGAAATTTTAACAGGATATTATTTATAATTAAAAATAAATATTTTAAAAAAATAGAGATAATTTCGGTGGGACATTCTACCTGCCAGGCGATCGAGAAAGTTACGTATACATGTGAGCGAGAAGTGCTATAGGTAAGTACTATAGTTTTTTTATACCTCGATTTATATTAAGGTACCCCGCACATTTTAAATGGAAAATGGCCCTGGGTTAAATTCGCTAATTTTTTGATATGTTGTTCGTCTCGATGTGCTGAAAAAATGTTCTCACAGGCACGAGCCTCTAAAATGCTTCCTTGCATGTTTTTTCAGCAAAAAACGGAAGGAAAATGATGCTTAAAATGAGGCTTTCATGTCGATCTTTACGACGTTTCGAGGTTATACGGCTGCTTTTTTTGCCGCAATCTAAAAAGAAAAGTATAGTAAAGATGGTAACAATCATCAGGATCCATTTTTCTTAGATTTCGATAGTAGTTGCAGCATATATATATATATATATATATATATATATATATATATATACCTTCTCTACTATACTTCTCTATCAAGATTCCCGAAAAAAGCCGCCGTATAACCGGCAAACGTCGTAAACATCCACATGAAAGCCTCATTTTAAGCATTATTTTCCTTCCTTTTTTTGTAGAAAAAACATGCAAGGAAGCATTTTGAAGGCACGTGCCCGTGAGAACATTTGTTCAGCACATCAAGACGAACAACATTAGTGAATTTAACCCAGGGCCTTTTTCCATTTAAATTGTGCGGGGTACTTTAAAGGTGTAAAAATTGCAAAATGCCTCAAGGATATTTTTTGCAAAAAAAAAAACCTTTGTTTAAAAATATAAGGGTTGTTTTAACCCCGCTACCCCTCAGCCAGGTCTCCAGTTCTGTATTTGGGTATTTAAGGAGACGTATTGAACAAATTTTCAGCGTGACTAAAATACCTATCCAAAAATGTCTACCAGCTCTTTTACTATATATAGACATGTATGTATTGTATATATCTACTAGGCATATTTTTGTTCTCTTCCAATGTTTTTTGACGCTGGTAATGACCTTGAGGGACTTGGGACACAAGCGATTTGTATTTTAAACTGCCAAAAGGCTCTATAACATTCTTTCTCGGATTACCGCAATCTATCATTCTCAAAAAAGAGAGCAGTATACGCACCGTATATCAACTGTTGACGAATAATAGTTGATATACGGTGCACAAATTCAACTTCACACATGATTTGTTCAGTTCATATTTGTCGCGATAAAAATCAAAATTGTTCTGTTAATTTTTTTCAAAAAGTGAACTTTTGTTAATTAATTTATAACAAAAAGTGAATGTGAAGATTAAAAAATCGAAGTGTTCTGTAATAACTATAATTACAATTATAATTACGACCGAGAATAGATGATTATTTATTGTCTGCGATTGACATCAAGTAAGTTGAATAAATTTATCTTAATTTTATTTAAACAAATAATTTTTACCTTTTTTTCACCTAATTTGGTTTCTTTAATATAATAATTTTTCTATTATTAATAATGACGATCGTCACATCAATTTTTTTTATATGGATATATTTCTGACGTTAGTTTTTCAATTTTTAATTCGATAATAATAAAATTGCAACAATAAAGTTATTCGATCGGTTTATTTATTTACTTTTTTCATAATTGCTTTGTTGGTAAATATTTGATTCAATTTATTTAGCATGAAAAATATTTTTTTCAGATTGTTAATGCGTCAATCAGTTTTTAAGTTTAATTTACTAAATTGAAATTTGATTGCTAAAATGACGGATAGTTGTCTAAGTGTAGAATTATGTAACGCTCTAAAAATACCTCAATATTGAATATTTTACAAAAATTTTTACCTATTAAGCGATAAAATTTCTTTTGATGCAATGAATATAAATATGAAACCTTTTGATGCAATGCATATAAATATAATTAATATGCTTTTTTGATTGAAAAAAAACAAATTCCAATAATTTGTTTTTTATTTTTTATCTTTAAACAGAGTTTAAAAGTATATATGAACATTGAAGATCTTATATTTTTCAAATAAATTTTTATAATAAAATTAAATTTAATTTCAATTGTATCTTTTGGCAAATTGTACATGAAATTTATGAAAAAATGTTCTATTGTAAACTTTGTAATTTTGAGCATTTAGCGCTAAATTGCTATCTTAAACATTTAAAAGAGCACTCGAGTTTGACTAATAAATTTATCTGTGGATTCGGTCATTGTAATAAAGTATATACTGTTTTAACGTCATTACTAAGCCATGTACGTCGTTGTCATGATAATAAAGGAACTAATACCATATCTCCACCTGAAACCAGTAGTAGTCTTATATCTCAAGAATGTACAGTAGAATTATGTACTCAAAGATTTACAGATCAAAAGGATATGATAAGCCATTTGAAAATGCACATTTATAACGGTATCACAATCAAGTGTGGTTATTTAAATGGTGAAAAAACTTATAATAAAGTTAATTCATTTTCATCCCATATTGCAAAATATCATAAAAGTAAAAAAAAAAAAACCGTTGTACAAATATCACCCAATTCAAATAACAGTAGTAATAATGTAAATATATCTAATCCTATTGCTGAAAATGATGATAACTCGTTAGACAAGATATTATCTGTAGAAGAACATGATCGATATCATTAAGAAAATAAATGTTTTTTTAATGAATTTAGCACACTTTTTTTTGAAATTAGAATTTAAATTTTGTTTACCGGCATCAACAGTTCAATATATCGCATCTGAAATGTGCAAAATGAGTAATAAAAATAAAGAAATTATAAAAAGTAATTTGTCGATACATTTAAAACAATATAATATATCAGAAGACTTGACAAAAGATATTATTGACACTTCTTTAGAAAAACATCTATTCAATAATAATTAAGACACATTAGGAACTAGTTTCAAACGCAGAAAGTTTTACGAAAAAAATTTTCCGTATGTAAATCTGATTCAAATTCAGTTGCCTACTGAAAATGGCAAAAAAATATTTTATCATTCGTTCCACTCAAAGAAACTTTGAAAAATATATTTTATAATAAATCTATAACTCATGAATTAAAATTTGATCTTCCAAATAATAATAGTAATATTTTGAGAGATTTCACAGATGGAAATGTATTTAAAAACAATAAATTTTTTCAACAAAATCGAGGCGCCCTTCAACTTATTTTATATCAAGACGCTTTTGAAACGGTCAACCCATTAGGTTCTGCTAAATCTAAGTACAAGATTTTGGCCGTTTATCTGAGCATTGGAAATTTTCCTGACAGAATAAGATCTCACGTAAACTCTATGTATCTTGTAGCATTATGCAAAGAAAAAATATTCAATCATGAGAAAATTTTTGGTAAAATTGTTGCTGATTTAAAAGAAATTGAAACTGTAGGCATTGAATTTGCGCCAAATCAGTTTATTAAAGGATCGTTAGTGTTTATAACTGGCGATAATCTTGAAAGCCATGGGTTGGGAGGATATGTTGAAAATTTCAGCAAAGCTCAATACTTTTGTCGATATTGTTTGGTTACTAAAAAATCATTCGAAGCAAATGATGGAGTGTTTAAAACTTATCCTATTAGAACAATTGAATCATACAAGAAAGTGATAGATCGTCATTACAAAAAGAGATATTGTATTAAAATGAAAAATAAAATAAATAAAAAGCCATTGATAATTAAAGGAATAAAATTTAATTATGTCTTTAACAAGTTAAGATTTTACCATGTTTGTCTTCCTGGCTTACCGCCTTGTCTGGGACACGATGTCTTCGAAGGTGTACTTACGTATGACGTTAAATTGTTTCTTGTTAATTTGGTAAATCAAGATTGGTTTTCGTACAAACTATTGAATCGAAGAATAGAAACCTTTAAATATTCTGTTGAAGATCAACGTTACAAATTATGTTCTGTTTCACCTAATTCTAAGAGAGTCTCAGGTGCTCCTGGTCGATTATGGACGTTTATTTGATTATTTCCGTTAATAATCTATGATAAAATTGATGACGTTGATAATGATACGTGGAAATTCATTTTATTGCTATCAGAAATTATTGAAATAATATGTGCTCCTGCTATACATAAAACTTGCATTGTTTATCTAGATGTAATTATTCGCGATTACATTGATTTACGTAGATGATTATTTCCACAGCCTCTTCGTCCTAAACATCACTATCTTATACATTATCCGGCTCTTATCCATCAATTACTGGACCGCTAATGAAATCGTGGACACTACGTAGTGAAAGTAAACATTGTTTCATGAAACGTACCATACGATTTTCAACGAATTTCATAAATATTACGAAATCACTTAGCATTAAACTCGAACTTTATCAATGTTTTGTACGTTCAGGAGGAGATATTAATGCTGATATTGAGTTAAAAAGCAGTGTTATATTTAACTTGAGATTATATAATGAACCAATTCAACAAGCTTAATGAAATGTAATGAAAGCGTAATGAAACAGTAGAGTGTCATGAAATAGTCGAGAATGGTATTGCATACCGCAAAGGAGATGGATTGTTTATTTCAAGAGAAGGCTATCGGTACAAAATAGTTGGGGGCAAAATTAGTATTATACTGTATGATGATATTGAAGTGTATTTTGTTGTGGAGGTTTTAGAAACTAAAATCATGCTGTACGTAGGCGAATATAAATTGGAAAAAGTACGAATGTTTAGCATTTAATCAACTCGTTACTTTTGAAAAATTACATATTTATCATATAAGCGATTTTTCATGCGTAAACCCAAATTCGCGTTAGTTGAACACAGTTTGTAAATACAATAGTAATTAACGCATATAATTTAGTTTTAAGTCAAATTTAATGATTCTTTTTATTACTCAAAAACAATATATACTGTTCGATACCGAAACGAACGAAGAACCGAAACATTAATATTACAAAACTTTCCAAAATTTTATAGACATCTGCAAAACAGCTGATCGAACGACCGTTCTCACGCTTTCCAGTACCTACTTTATTACCCCTTTTTTGTATTTCTTTTGAAAAACAGATTTTCTTTATTTTTATTACTTTCTCAAAATTTCTAAAGAAATATTTTACCTAAATCCTTTAATTTTATTCATTTAAAGACTTTTCTAATAAATTATTCTATTTCTGCTCTAGTAATATAATCGTATAAGAATAATCGTAAATATATTCGTATATTATAGTATAAAATTGTAAATAAAAATTAACAGGGTAGTTTATTTTATTTCTAATGCTTATGAACAAGAACATATTAATAATTCAATAGTGAATATACACTCCCGTTCAATAAAATTGAACAGATCTGAAATGTTAATTTTCTTACATTTCATATAACTCCTCATTTGTGTAACTCTCTGTATAATAATTCATTTATAAACAAAGATAGGTAGTATATATTTTTAGTGTGAACAAAGAAATGGAAGTATAGTAAATAACATTGACTACAAGAATAATCAAAATTGTGAGAGATTGATTCGATTCAGATCTGTTCAATTTTATTGAATGGGAGTGTACAAATCAAAAAGCAAAATAAAGATACTTTACTTTATATTAGATTTTATAAATATTATTATAAAATAGTAATAACAAATGATAAATATTATTAAAAATTCAAAGGTAAATAAAAACTGATTTTAAAACTGATTGACTACAGCAACCACATGCCATACATGCCATGGTTGCGTCATTCAAAGCAGCTGCTCGACATGATAAACCTAGTGAACGAAAAATCATCAAAGCTGCAACGATAGATGGACTAATTTCTTCTACGAAATCGAAGTTAAAACTGACAGAGGAAAATTACGAGGTATTTTTATTACAATTGTCAATATGTAAATTTTTTTTTTTGAGAAGGGTAAAACATTTTTCAAATAAATAAGTTGATATGTTTAGTTTTGTTTTCTACTTTCGAAACAGAAAAATTATTCTCATAAAATAATTCAATTAATAAAAACAATATTAGTTTTCTCGGTTTAATTCCTTTCCGATAATGTGTTAATAAATATTTAACTTCAATGAAAAAAAATATTTTCACCCAAACAAAACTTTTTATGTAAATGTGAAATTTATGGTTTTTATTATTTCAACAGATTGTCGCGGTATCCTGGCTCTCTTTATCCTCAAAGGAGCGCTGCCCGAACCTGCAATGATTCAGATACTCGACAAAAACAAAAAAAAATATATTAGTAAAAGATATTACTAAATATTTTTTAATTGGAACAACATGCACGTTTTTGTTTAAAGAAAAGAAAAAAAAATTAAATTAAACACAAGTTTTTACGAAACAAAAAAAAACCTGATTTTATTGCTTAAAAAAAAAATGATTATCCAATTTCTTTTTCAACAATTATTTTAATTTTTTTCACACCATGTCAAACTTTGAATTACTTGATCAAATTACTTGTACAAATTCCAACTTTAACTTGATCTGAACTGGGTAACAATTATATACTTTGATACTAATCAAACAATACTTGATTTCAACTTTGATACTAATAGTCGATATTAAACTTTGATACTAATCGCACAATGATCGATTTAAAACTCATCAGACACGATTTAAAACTGATTTGAATCGACACTGGTCACGGTTTATATACCCGCTATGGGTCATTCTAGAATATGATTGTGTTTTTGAATAAATATTTTGTTTTTGACAATATATTTTCGCATGGAGGCTTCTAGAATATTTTAGTATATCAACACCCATGGACGTAGTCGGAGTGTTCAGACTATTTATAAAATTAATTAAAAATTATACCTCTACTTGGGTTTGACCCATAGTCATACCCCGCTTGGTTGATATTTAAGCAGAGACTTAATGGACACGGCCAGTGTGAACTCAAAATCTATATACAAATTTTATGATACATTCATAACTGTAAGCTAGCTTACTTCTGTTTATTTGTTTTACAAAAATTATCTTGTTTTTACAAAATTATTTATTTATGATCTGTTATTTTGAAAAACATTCAATTTGTATGACTTTTGATTAAAATTAAATGTAATAATTTTATTTAAATTTTTGATTTTTTTTTTAAAATAGAAAAAACTTTAAATCAAAAGCAACAATTAATCTTATTATCATTTTTCGACTTAAAAAAAAAACTTAGTTTAAGAAAAAAAATAAATCGAGCTACATTATTTTCTTTTTGTACTTTTTATACTAAAAAACTCCTTTTTGCAAGGAGAAAAATATTATTTTGTTAAATATTTTTCGTAATATTTTACTTTCATAATTAAAATGTGTGTTGGATCAAAAAAAAATTATTTAATAATTTTCATTACAACAAGATATACACAGACGATTTTACGGAGATAGATGAGGATGATATATTGTTGGAATTAGCTCACTCCAAAGAATCTAAAGGTGAGCAACTTCTTTTAACAATTGTTCCAGGTGGGATCTCTTGGAATTGCAACGCACTAGAACAATATACTTCTAATTCATCAATTGGTAAGCATTATTTTTAATAGCTAAAACAATTATTTATAATTCAATAATAATAATTCTATTCATCTAATAATAATTCTATTGTTTTACAACGTCATTAATTTCTTTAATTATTTTTAGAAATTAATAACATCAATCAATTTGATTTCAGGTATACGCCGGGAAATCTCGACAAGTTCATCAATTTCTCATCAAGTGATGGGAAATAGTACTGTATCAAGCTCATCAGCGACATCACATCCAGCTGATGAATTATCTAAATATTTTTCCAAGTTTTCGAGCAAGATTCAAACAGCTTTGCATAATGGCACATCTTTAGAACCTAACGACTACAGATCGATGGTCCACAACCTCAGAGATTATCTCATTTACGATGTAAAAGACACATCTCGAGGTAGAGCAGAAATCATCAGCAAGCAAATTGTAACGACTTATAAGGAGACCTTTATTCCAAAAATTGGTCATAAGTTGATTGATGGTGCAGTCGAAGCTCTAAGGCAGTCAATTTACTATGCTATAAATTACCAAAAAGGACAATTAGGAAAAGATCGAAAACAGATTTCTTGTTTAAATGAATCCAATGATGAATCTACAGCAAAACCGAAAGCCCAGGATAAATATGGGTGCGTTGCTTACTTGCCAGATCCACCTCCATTGGATGTATAAGAAACGTTAGAAAAGAAACGATTTATGTTATGCGAACTCTACTCTTCTCCAGACTCGAATATTAGTGATGAAATATTAACTTCCATGAACGAATGTTATTATTTGCAACGCAAAATAATTCTTCAACAAGAAGAGCTATCAATCATTTTTGATCAGTGGCCCTATTTCTATCATTATAAATTAATTATCCAACATGCAAACCAACTGTTAGGTAAAATAACCGATTCAATATGGAAGGAGTCAATGAATAAGGTGACCAAACAGATTAACCGCTGGTCCAAACATGAAGAAGTAGTTCGAGAGGTTAAAGTCAAAAAAAAGAAAAGTCTGTCCAATGAAGATAAAACATACGTGCGGGAAACATTGAAAATAGCCAAAAATTATAATGATAATTTGAACAATGATGAACCGTACCATACAGTCGTTTTTGGATTCATTGCGAAATTCATGAAAGAAGACGTAAAATTTCTGTATCTCTTGATTGATGTAAGTTACGATTTTATAATTCATAATTGGAAAATATTATTAAATTGATAGAACGAAACTAAATATTTTTAACTTTGTCTTTAGGAGGAAGTAACTGACGAGGAATTGATTCAACACGTACCTGTTGTTAATCCCGTGTTAATAATTAGAGGTATGTAAAATTTTTATATTTTATTCGATGTATAAAATTCGCGTTCTTTTATTTTACAAAAAAACATAAACTTGATAAATGTTTGACCAATTCATTGGTTAAAATTGTTTTTCTTTTTAAACAAATTTTTATTTGTTTTCATTTTTATTCAAACAACATTTATCGAAAATATTATTTTGTTTTAGGCAAAGATTTACATCACAGCCAAAATCAATACAATGTCGTCATTGAAAAAAAAATAATTTTACATGCTGAGTCATTCAAAGATGGATTATTGACTACTTTTTTGAGTTTTTATGTATTTGGTATTGTTAACCCTAAAGAAATTGAGAGAACGTTGGAGGCAATCCAACGGTGAGTGTTGAAAAGCTTATTGTTATTGAACTTTTCACTAATAATATTCAATACTTTCTTCATACTACCATTAGAGTATCTCCGTCGCAAAAATATTTTTTTTCTTGACTCCTACCTAAAAATTTGTTTAAATTTGTCAAAAAAAAAAAAAATTTCATCAAAATCCTAAAGCTCTGAATTTTTATTTTAAAAGTTCGCGAATTATGCTCGAAGTTGTCTTATGGGGTTAGCATTAAGACGTTTCGTACAAAAAATTTCTATTTCACTCGCGATCTTCTTTTATAGTTATAGAGTTAGTTTCGTAGGAAAGCATACGTTAACAGAATCTAAGTAACATCAATTGTTAAATTAATTATTCACAAACTAACAAAACTCCAAAAGTAATTTTTCTGTAAATAATAGTATTCATAAATTTTTCTAAACAAATGAAAAGATTAACAGCATTTATGCAAATGAAATACTTATTAAAACTTAAATTATCTACCAAATAGCGAACAGTATACCAGGTATAAAATTAGGCAATTTAATGCTGCAAATAATCTCAAAATTTTAAGTCTTCTTTTAGATAGTTTTCGCATAAGTAATTGAAAGTTCGAATTTAAGGAAAAAATTATAAATTATTTTTCACAGAAAAATTGCTTTTAGAGTTTTATAGCTAGCTTGTGTACGATTAAATTAAGATAACTAAATAAGATTGATGCTAATATTTACCTGAGTTCAATAGGAATTCGTTAATAGAAAAAGCTCATGATTTTAACGTAAAATCCACCAGAAAAATTCAAACTATCTACAAACAAGAATCCGCGCACAATAACAGTAGTTTTTTCTTCTTTTTCTTCCCAGGACTTCACTTTTGCCACATTAAATCTTCTATCATCTTTGCCTAGATGAAAAACTTCATAGCTTTTCCTTGACACAAAATTGTATCATTTCGTTTTTCTTTTATTTCTTGTTCATTGAGATTAATTTATCACTTGATTTAAATTTCAGATTATTTCTTGAAATTTGTCCTCCGAAAGGTACAAAACGGGGTGGAAATCGGAAGGCAATAAATATTCATCCCAAAGTCACCAAGTTGATCAAGGCGGTTGAGCCGTATATTAAAGATTAATACTACATTATAATACTTATTACTACTGTTTCTTCGTCGCTTATCATCATCCGCGCAAAAAAGCTTATCATCAATCCTCAACAACAACGCTTGTAGCTTGAATTTGTTGAGAGTTACATTTGTCAATTTCGTAGTGTTTTAGACTACTTTTTATAATACCTGCTGTCCCTACTTGAGCTTTTCCACTTGGATGTTTGGTATCGTAAACACAATAATTTATTATGTTTAAATAACTTTTCATTGTAAAACGTGTCTCAGAAATGAGAGCTATATCAATATTCCGATCTGTGAGGAAATCTTCACTTTAGTTCTAGACGACGATTTATTACACTGTTGGCATTCCATAGAACAATATTTATGTTTTGGACCATTTTAATTTATTTTGGAAACAAGAACAGCTAATAGATTAACCATAACGCTGTTTTGTTTCATTAGATCTCGGAACATTTATTTGAGTTCAGTAAACCACTCCATAATAGCTGCGAAATTGTTGTTTTGTTTCGCTGTGGTTATTGCTGGTTCCTTCTTCGGTGGGTTTATGAATATTTTGGTTATTGTTATTAACTGCTTGAGCGTACGAAAAGTTTTCACGTATATAATTGTCGTTTTCTTAACGCTGGATACCTTTTTTCAAGGAGTTTTTTGTAGACTTGACATCCTTTGTATTTCGCTGGGTGATTTTATTCGCAGTTAACGCAATGAGCAGGTTAATCCCGAGTTGTTTTAGTGGAAGCACCAGCCGAGTGATTACCTGTGCATTTAACGCACCTAAATGATCGCCCACAGTTATTTTTGTGTGACCAAATTGTTGACACCTTTTGTATTGTGCTAATTCACGTTTTTTATTTGGAGGTTCAAATTTAACAATTTTGTTTCCAAGTTTGGTGACCGAGTATTTAGATTTGCTATTGACATCAGTTTTGAGATCAATAAAAAACATTGACAGTGGCTGTTTTGTCTGACTGTGTTTTATGTTAAATACGTTTTCTACAACGTATCCAAGTTCTGACAGGTCCCGAATAATATCCTCGTTAGCAGTAGAGTAGTGTACGTTTCTCAAAACTAAACGAAATGGTGGTTCTTGCTTTAGACGATGAGTGTAGTAATTTTTAGCTTGGAACAGTTTTACAATATCCTTGTACGTAGCAACATCCTCGGGAATTAACTTAATTTGGTTGTTTAAAATTTTTATCAGGCATTTATTCGAAAAACCGTTGGTGTGTAGCTCTTGTTGAAAAGCTTTAAAGTTGACAACATTAGTTACAAAAATTGGCTGTATTTGTGGTTTTTTGGGTTCTCCAATAATAGATTGTCGTTGACGGTCGGATGTAATAAAGGATTGAATCAATTTTCCGTAATTATAAGATTTGAGTTAGTGCGTTCTCTATGTCGAACACGCCGGTCGTTCACATCAGGGCTTCGTTTCTTTTTTCTAGAAACAACAACAAAGTCATCTTCTTGCCATAACGGAGTTTCGTTTGTAGGAATATAATTATTGTTGACTAGGGATGTGGGATTGCTACTCATTGTTTCAAATGATTGAGAAGAGGGGCTTAGTCGCCTTGATACATTTGTCAATTCTTGCAAAAAAATGTCCGTGTTACTTTTGTAGTCGGTAACATTAGCTTTAATTTTTTTAAATTGTGGAGTTTTTTGGTGACTTGTACTTACTTCTTGTAAGTCATCAAGAAGTGATTTAGAACTCTGGCAAGAACATATTAACTTGTTTTGATTAAGGAAATCAGATTCATTTGGCATTCTATACAACAGCTGTTGAGTATACCATTTCAGATGTAATTAGTAATGTGAAATATTTAAGATTACTGACCTATCAATTGCTGGTGAGCAAAAAAAAATTATATCACTTCAAACACAATAGTTTGTTAGTATCACATTTCACTAACACAAACTATGCACTATGTTTTTTTATTTTAAATAAAAATTCTGTCTATAAGCAGTAATTAGGTGATTGGCATTTGAATTGTGAAAATTACTATTAACAATTCATACGTTTGTACACATTGACAGTCGATATTAGAATGAACAAATGACTCGAGATAATGTGTCAGCATTTGTATTTAGTTTCTCTGCTTTATAGTCTGTATCGAAGTTATAATATAATAATTTAATTTTCCATCGTACTAATTTATAATTGGTTCTTTAAGTGAAAATACCCATTTTGATGGTTTGTTAATATATTAAATTTTTGTCCGTAAAGTTATGGTCGGTATTGTTAATAAGCCCAGAATATAGCATGCAGTTCTTTCTCTATACTAGAATAATTTTGTTCGCTTTTATTAAGTGTTCTTGATGTATAATACAGCTCCAATTGTGAAGTTAGATGCGGCAGTTGTAAGAATGAATGGTTTAGTAATGTCTGGATATTGAAGGATAGGATCTCCTCTCAATAATGTTTTAAAATATTTGAAACATTGTGTGTATACAGGTTCGTTATTGTTGACAGATGCATCCTTTTATAATTTAGATGTTAAAGGTTTAGTGATTTTAGAAATCTTTTATAAATTTGCGGTAGTAACCGATTAGTCCTAAGAATGATTTAATTACCGTGATGCTTTTGGGAATAGGGAATTTATCGATTGCTTCTATCTTTTTAGGGTTAAGTTTAATGTTTTCTGTTGTTATAACGTGTCCTTAAAATTCGAGTTCTTTATGAAGAAATCCGTATTTGTCTACTTTGGTTTTATGTTTCCTAAGTTTTGCCAAATACTTTTCTTAGCGTTTCTACATGTTCTTTCAAAGATAATGAGAATATATTGACATCAACTATATAAAGTAATACGTAACGTCCGATATATTCGCGTAGAATATTTTCCATAAGACGTTGAAAAGTTGCAGGTGCATTTTTGAGTTCGAAAGTCATTATAGTGAATTCTTAATGTCCATTATCGACAGAGATGCAGCTTTTGCTACCTAGCGTGGATCCATTTCTATTTGATGAAAGCCGCAAGCGAGATTAGTCGTAAAGTATTGGCATTTTCCGAGTTTGTCTATAATGTCGGTTATATTTGGTAAAGGATATCTGTCGTCGACATTTTTTTCATTAGGTTTACGATAGTCTGTTACTATGAAAACTATAAAAACTGGTGAAGACCCAGGTGAATTAAATGGTCAAATGATGTTTTTACCCAGCATTTCTTCTATTTGCCGATTAAATTCTTCTTTTTGCTTCTTTTTGAGCAAAAAGAAGTCAAAAGTTTTTTATATAGATTGGCAATTCGTCTTTAACTTCAATCATATGTTAAATATCTGAAGTGAATGTAATATTTTGGTCTGACGAGTAAAATATATCACGATATTCAGCACATAATTCCAACAATGATTGTTTCTCTTCGGAATTCAAATGAGATGTGCGAAGATTGCTTAGGGCGAATTCATAATCACAACAGTCATCAGAATTCCCTTTTATGTACTGTATTTTGTTATAATTATTTAATAATTCTACTCTAATGGGTGATGAAAGAAGAATATTTTGTTTGTCAGGTGAATTATTCATTACGTTTACTTCCGATAGAGAGTTTTGTGAAGTATAAATTCCATCGATAGATATTACGTGATCATTGAATTTAATCCTGGGAATGAATATATCGCCGTTTTCAACGTTTACTGGTAATTGAATTGTCGCTTGTTCGGGTGGTTCTAAATTGTAAATGTGGGTAGTTATAATAGATTTACAGAAAGTTTACTTTGAGTTGATCCGAACGTTATGGTATTCAGTCATTTAAGGTTTTGTTACCGATCAATCCGTCAAAATAATTATGAACTTTCAAAATAGAAATTCAATAGGTTCTTGATTTTCTAATTCACTTAAATATTCTAGGTAAATTTTATGTTATTTTACGTCATTTTTTAAAACTGTTTTTATAATATCTCGTGTTGGATATAATTGAAAATTGTTTGTATGTTTGGGGTCTATGCAATTACTGCCTGCTCCAGTATCTATTAAAAAAAATTTTAATTTGCCTATTTTAGTATATGGAACAGTTCCATTTTGTTGTGAACGATTAAGTTCTATGAGTCCGACTGTTTCTTAACCGAAAATTTTGATCTTCATTAGGTTCGAATTTTTCGTGATTGTTATCTATATTATTATTGTAGTAATAATTTTGATTGTAATTAAATTGATTAGATCTAACTTGTGGTTAACTAGTAGGCTGTCTTAGCAAGGGTGAATTATTTATTGAGGGTCTAGGTTGATATATTTGAGGTATATGGGTATAGGTTTTGATTGTCGCGTGTTAATTTTATAGTTCTTACTGAATTTTTTTCTATCTCACTAATGTATAGTGCTTTGTTGTGCAGTGATTTAATTTAAAGCTATGTCGTATGCTTCTGTTAGGTTTTTAACATTAGAGCTTCTAATAATAAATCCTAAGTGTGGGTCTAAACCTGCTATAAATGCTTAAGAGCTGTTCCTACATGTAATTCTGTATGTCCTCATCTATATTGTGGATCTCTAGATGAATCGATCTTATTTAATACCGCACTTTGTAATTCTGCTACTTCAGCATAACATAATTGATATGTTTCATTTCCGTGTAATATTGTGTTTAATTTATACATAATTGTTTCTAGGGTTCTGCGATCAGAAAATTCTGCAATTAAATATGATTTAATTGTGGCCCAATCTCATGGATCTTTAATTTAAGCCCGTAATAAATCTGTAATTAGATCGTGAATATTTGTACCGCATGAGAGCCACTTTTCTACATTGCGTATAAACGAAGAAAGTTTTCCGGGTGTTCATTCATAACTTTCGCTTAATTTAATTTAAATCTGTGAGTGTAATTGTACTCATTTTTAAATTATTTTCTATTAAATTTTTGTTTCAATTCAAATTAATTTGAACTAGCTTTTCTGCTAACTCGTTTGAACACAGTGAACTTTTGTTTTCAGATTCCTTGTCCGACGTGTATTGAGTGTCTGATGAAGTCGATAATTCATCGGATTCAAAAATTTGCGTAACTAAAAAGTTATTTTCGTTACGAATAAGTGTTCGAGATAATGGGATTTAAGGCATATGGATTAAGAAAATATTCAAAAGAACTTACAGTTGAAGTATGAACAATCTCCACATTATATAATTTTACAATGTTTGTGTCGTAGAATTTCCACCAAAAAATTATTTGCTGGGAATAATTTATACCAGCTTCGATGAACCGTCGAAGTGTGCAGCAGCTTGCTTGCAATACTTGCTTCAAACCAATTTCATGAATATGTAAACAAATGATGTTTTCTTGCGTTGTGATTATAACAAATTTATTTACTCCATAAGTTCGTCTCCAAGGAAATAAAATTTGCTGGTAAGATTTTTCTGTCTGAAAATCTTACGACGAGCGCGATGGTAAAACTATTCCTGATTTCGAAATTGCACTATCCTGCCAGCTGCACCAGTTAGAATCTTGGTAAAAGAATACGTAAAAAAATTATTTTATTTAAATGAATACTTGGTAACAATAAATTTATTCAAAGTTGAAAGTGACAACACTTAACTATTTTTGTTAATTAATGATTGTTTGATCTATCTCTAGATGTCTAGATGTATTGTTGTTGATTCGTTCGGTGTTTTTACACTCCCTGAATTATGTCATTAAAATAATTAATTAGATAATACTTTCTACTGCGTTGAAAATAAATTCCGTAGCATGTGAAAGTCATTTGATGTTTATCTTTTGTTTAAAGTATTTGAAAAGGAATTTGTTAAATAACTATGATTGATCCAACAGATATTGTGTAATGACTTTAGTTTGTGTGCGATATTTTAGAATATCGCACGCATATATATATATATATATATATATATATATATATATATATATATATATATATATATATATATATATATATATATATATATGTATTTATTTACTTATTTATTTATTTATATGATAGTAAACAGACGTTGAATTGTCAACTGTGTTTAAAGTTGAGCTATGAATTTTGTTTGAAAAACAAAGTGTTATAATTAAATCTAAAATTGAACTGCGTGATAAAATTATTAAGAACCTGTCGTGTAAAATTTAATTTAATTGTTTTTTTTTTTCATAAAGTGTAAAATTTAGAATAAAATTTAAATTAATTATTGTAGTAGCAGGAGTAGTAGTATTTATTGTTTTGAATAATATTCATACAATATTTTACAAGCGTAAAGTATTTTGCAAAACTCATCTTGAACTTTAGATATTCTTCTCCATCTGCACGACTTTTAATGTCTTGTACAGGCTTCAAAAACTTGAGTTAAGTACCCTCTCCCTACCTTCAGCTTAAGTTTGTGCACGTAGCTTTTTTCGAACTCATTGTATCGTTTCGTGGCCTGGCTAATATCTTGTTTGTTCCAAACGTTTTCCTCTCCAATAAATGTAAGATATATTTTAAATGACGCCCAGTTGTATTTCATCTTAGTGGCTTCAGAGTTTCTGTCGAAATCTAGTAGTCTATTATAACAAATCCTAGATAGTCTGTACTCAGACATTCCAAGTAGTTTTGTCCACCAGTTTAATGCTCTTTTGAAAATCAGTAGTTCCAAATTACTGACACCTGTTTCGAGGCAGACTAGGTATCCTGGGGTGTTTCTTACCCAGTAGTGTAGATTTTTCAAAATACCCACTTGAACCTTTTCAATTGTGTCTGGGTGATTTAAAGCCCAAATTTCACGAGCGTATGCAAGAACAGATGTCACCATGGATTGAAACATTTGGAGCTTACCTTTCCAAGATTCTAGTTTCGCTTTAGCGGAGATATCTCCTACCACCGCAGATGATTTGGTGGCCCTGTGCACCATTTCGTGTGCCTGTGTCCATGTGCCAGAATAATTGAATATTATACCGAGATAGGTAAAATTGGATACAAAGTCTATTTTTTGGTTGTTATACATTAATTTATATTTTTGTTTGTTCAAACTGCCTTTGTGAAAAATAATAGTTTTAGTTTTTTCAGTATTAACATATAATTTATTTTTTTCACAAAAATTTTCCAGAGCCAGTAATATAGTTTGAGCATGGTGTTGTGTGGACGATAGTAGCACTAAGTCATCCACATATGCTAAGTACTGTATTTCGTGTCAGACATTCATCAAGGTCCCATATAAAAAGTATAAACAGCATTGGGATCAGGCAATCGCCTTGCATTACTCCTATATTTGCTTTCGTGCTGTTTGTGAATTCCAAGTTGTGCCTGATTCTTAATTCTGCTTGTTTGTACATGTTTCTTACTATGCGTATTAGTTTCGAGCTAATGTCTATTTTGTACAGTTTGTGCCATAGCATTTCATGGTTTATTTTTTCGAACGCTTGTTTGAATTCGACGAAGGTAGCAAAAAGTTTATGTTTTGGCAGTCTCAACTGTAAATTTACTAGACAATCTTGTATAAAAATGTTATCAGTTGTACCTCTGTTCTTTCTAAAAGCATTTTGTTCTTCAGGAATTATTTTATTACTTTCGGCCCACATACAGATTCTATTGCTGATGATGCGGGTGAAAATTTTAGTCACGGTATTTATGATGGCAATGCTTCGGTAATTTTCCGGATTGTTTGGTTTTCCCTTCTTCTATATCATATTTAAAAAAATTTTCATCCAATCGTTTGTGATGTTTTCCAGTTCAAACACTCTATTGAATGTATCTAGCAGATAAACAATTCCTACATCGGGCAAATGTTTCCAAAACTCATTTGTTATTTTATCGAAACCCGGTGATTTGCCATTTTTTAGCTGACGCAAAGCATATTGCACCTCGTATTTTTCAATATTTTTGTCAAGGTATGGATGTCCGCAGTCTGAGAAATGAAGATTGTTGTCCAGATAGGTTTTTGTGTAATGCTTTTCAAGGTATTGGTTCTAGGTTTCTATATCAACTTCATTTGTGTGTTTCCGTTTTGGTTTGAATATTTGAACAGCCTCTCAAAATTCTATTGAGTTTTTAGCGTTTTCAAACTTTTTTCTTATTTCCAAGAAGTATTGTTCTTTGCTGGTTTTTTGAAGTTCCTTATACTCTTTTTTGATTTCCAGGTATTTTTGTACTGATTTGTCTGAAAAATTACAGTTCTTACAGTTCTTACACTCCCTTAGCATTTTTTTAGTTTTAACTTTGTACTCTCTACAGTTATCGTTAAACCATATCTTGTCTATATTTTTTTTCGGCTGCCCTAAGTTTAAATTTATTTTTGTGGTATGAAACATACCGACTGACGAAGCAGCCTGCAATCTTTTACTTTCCAGGGGTTGATACTCAGAACTCTCTTGTTCATGTAATATTGCTTCTACCGCTTCTTGAAATTTGTGACTGTTAAAGGGATTCCATTTCAATTTTTCAATTGTTGTTTTTTTATGCGGAGTAGGTTTTATTAAGGTGGGGTTTACAATTTGGAAAGGATTTTTTATGTTTAAAGCACAGGAAAAGTGATCCGAATTATAAGAGTCCTCTAGGATGTACATTTTATTTATCCTATTTATATTTATTATATTTACTGCCAGTAAATCCACAATACTTTTAACTTGAGAACCCACAAAGGTGTAACACGCCGGACAGTCCCCTTTTCTTGTCCCGTTTAATACAACAAACTCATTTTCTTCTAACAGATGTACCAAGTCTTTACCTTCTTTGTCTATTCTGTGATCCAAGGTTCTTCTAGAATGATACACATTTTTAGTTCCTTCAAAGAAAGCTTCCTCCCAGTTATTTAGTTCAACAATATGGCAGTTCATATCTCCCCCCAGTATAAAGTTTCTTCTGACTTTTTATCGAGCATATATCCAATTTCGATTAAAGAATTATTAAAGTCAGCAGTCTGTGGTACACTATAGCTACTGTACATTTATACTTACCATTCCGAATGTCTACGACAATTCCTAATTCAGAAGTATACAAAATATTAACTATACATTTAAGTTTCCTTTTTATTAAAACTATAATTCTCCCCCCCCCCCCCCGAAGCGCGTCCCCTTGTTCCTTTTCTTATGGCTTTTTTCTTCTAACAAATTTTTTAATAAACTTTTTGGAGAATTTTGGCATAAGTACGAAACAAACTATTTCTTTGTAAAGAAAAATCAGTTAAACGTTGAACTTATATATAATCACCTGGTTTACAAAACTGAAATAAACATAAAAACAATACAATTTGATGTATGTTATGTTTGTATAAGGATTATTATTTTCAAGTGTTACAAAGTCGGGACTAAGCTTAATATACCTTGTATGTTTACAAATATACTGGGTATAACAATAGTATTTGATGTATGATATGTTTGTACATGTGTTCGTCTTCGAGCGACTCATTTTCAACTAAGTCTCATTTTCAACTTTGAGCACAAATAATGAAAAAACTTGAGTTTATGAAAAATGTTTTCAAACAAAAGTTGTTTATTTAAAAGAGAAGAAGATTTTTTGTAAACAAATTTTTTTCTATCTCTTACGGTTTCAAAGATATAATTTTTTCACTTTCCGGTTTTGCCAATTAACGAACTTGACCTTACTTTTTTGATCTAGAACACACACAAAATTTTCAGCTCGTTATCTCTTTTCGTTTTAGAGGTATCAGCTTCACGGACAGATGGATAGACGGACATTCAGAAATGGCCTAATTAGGTAATTTTATAAACACCTATGACAAAAGTTTGTTTCTGCGATCAATATTTTCAAGCTTTACAAAGTCGGAACTTAACTTAATATTCCTTGTATATTTACAAATATACAGGGTATAACAATACTATTTGATGTATGCTATGTTTGTACATGTGCCCGTCTTCAATCGACTCATTTTCAACTTTAAGCACAAACTATGAAAAAACTGAGTTTATGACAAAAGTTTTAAACAAAAGTTGTTTATTTTAAAGAGAATAAGATTTTTTGTAAACAAAATATTTTTCTATCTCTTACGATTTCAAAGATATAGTTATTCCCCGCTGGTGGAGGGAAACACCATATTACCCATTAACGAACTTGACCTTACTTTTTTGCTCTAGAACACACATACAAATTTTCAGCTCGTTATCTTTTTCGTTTTTGAGTTATCTGTTTCACAGACAGTCAGACTGAGAGACAGACATGTGGAAATGGCCTAATTAGGCAATTTTATGAATATCTTTGTGAAGCATTTTTGCCCAGGATTAATATTTTCAAGCGTTACAAAGTCGGGACTAAACTTAATATACCTTGCATATTTACAAATATACTGGGTATAAAATATGAATTTTTTAATTTATTATAAATGTAAATAGACTTTATGAGATATTATCACAATTAATAAAGAATTTGTATCTAAACATAGATTTGTATTGACTATGAGAAATATTTATAAATAGGTATTAATAATAATACTATAATAATAATAAAAATAATACTGTACCCTCCCGTGGGTTCATCCTGTTGTGGTGGGAGGGCCTAGTACCTAGCCTACAAGCCAGCAGGAGGGGAAGCTAACGGACCCATACTTCTGAACGTTGGGATCAGTGTGCGGATGTCGCGCGCTGTCATGATCGTCATCGTTGGTTTCGGTGCTCGTGCACTGTCGCAACATTACTTGTCGGCCACGTCATCTGGCCGATATTGTCTCCGTTGAAGACGTTCAACTGGCGTATCCCTGCTGGAAGTTGTCGAGGGGAGCTGAGGGTGTGGCCTCAGTTTCTCCGAGATCTGATGTGAGCTTGCTCTGCCGAGGCAGGGTGTTCGGGACTAAGCCACCTGCCACATCGGACCATGGTAGGATAGTATGCAATGGATGCATAGATCGGAATCTGCTTTTCTTCGGGCGAGATCCAATCCGTCCGCGTATTCCGGGATTGGTAGAGTGGAGGTCGGGCCCCAGAGAACTGGGGTAGGGCTATGCCGGCCCGCCCCTTTGCACCCGATGGCTGGTTTTAAATTATTATATGGAAATTTGAAAGACCCAAAACCAAACTGAAATGCCACCTTCCGTAGAAGGAGGCCCGGGTGGAGTCCCGGTTATCACCGAAACGTCGGGGGACCAAACCTCCCTAAAGATAAAAGGAAAAATCGCGGAAACTTGGCATTGCTTCCAGGTTCCCAAAGGCAAAGTATTGTTTAGTATTTTATTATAAAGAGGAAGGGTGACTCAAGCGACTTGAAGTCGGTGAGCCCCTTTTTATTTGCAAAGAAATTATACGAGGTTGTGGGGCGTCTTAAAGAGGTTCGGCGACCAGATCACTAATGACCGATTATTATCTCTGAAGATGCTAGGCGATCATAAGGTGGAAGTATCGCCCCGTGGAACATTAAACAGTTCCAGGAGGTGATCTTTTGCAGAGACCTCATGATTTGCTAAATCGATGTTGTAGTCGCAAATTTGTCCGACCAGGGAGTAGTTGAGGCCCGAAGGATTAAGTGCAGGAATGATGGTGAGTTGAATGACTCACCTCTCCACCAACTTACTTTTAACAAAATAGATTTGCCAGCAACAATCGCTGCTAGCATTTACAAGAAAATCCCTGTGCGTCTGTACATTCTAGCACCGATTCGATGCTATCGATGCCAGTGATACGGAAACACGGCAGGTAGATGTGACCGGCCTTCAATTTGTGTCTGCGAGGAGCCATTGCACGAAGGCAGACCATGCAATGAGCCAATAACATATGTTAATTGTGGGGGTAGTCACTCGGCAAAGCCGAGGAACTGCCACAAACACAAGGAAGAGAAGATAGCCCTTTCTGGCTATCCAGAAAGCGAGAGTTCTGGATAAGCTCACTTATCCAGAGGCACGCAGAAGGGTGATGGGCTTCAGCCCTCGCACTCAACCGCCGTCTTCTATGCCCGCGTCACAGGTACTCCCACCCTTTCAGCTGACGCATCTACGCTCGCAAAAGAGCTCGCTCTGCTGATGATGAAAATTATCATCGAGTTTTTAAATAAAAAAAGCGATGGCCAGTCGTCAGTAAGGCCAACTAAAATTTAAAGAACAACACAGGAGGGACCCATTCAAGCCCCTACCAAAACAACAGATAAAAAACAAGAGAGACCCTTAAAACGAATACGAGAGCTTCGGAGGTGGCAACAGGTTAGCCATCCTCAGAAGCAAAATCGATGGAAGTCGATCGTGAAAAGACTCCACCTACATCTACATCTCGGGGTGAGCCAGCTCTTCAGGCGAAGCTGAGCTCCCCGAAGCCGGGCAGGTTCAGGCCTCCGGCTTCAACATCGCCGGAAGGCAGCTCAGCGCACAAGATGCGCTTGAGTAGCCTCCCGGATCGTGAAAAAAGGGTCGTCGTCTCCTACAGGGTGACGTCGGAGACGGATTCGAATTCCGTCACTTTCTTCGAAAAGGAGACGACCAGAAGAGATAGAAGAGGCAGACCGAGGTGGAAACCCAGAAAGTGATCCCACAACTTCCTGGGGCAACCATTGTCCTAGCCAATAAAAATGGTAAATATATTACAGTGGAATTGCAATGGTATTAAACAACGCTACTTTGAGCCAAACATGCTTCTGGCAGAGCATACACCTATGTGTGTATGTATGCAAGAAACACATCTTAGACCGGTGGAGACATTTACCTTGAAGGGTTATACCATCCACCAGCGAGATGCTCTGCCAGATGTTCGAGCAAGGGGAGGTGTCGCAATAATAATAAGGCAGGGTCTATCTTACCAGGCCCTTCGCCTTGACACCCCCCTACAAGCTATAGCTGTTAGAATATACGGATCGCTCGAACTCACAGTATGCACAATCTATCTGTCGGACTTCGATTGGAGTATCGAAGATCTGTCACGTTTAACTTTGCAACTTCCACAACGATTTCTAATGCTAGGTGATTTTAACGCTCACGGTCAATTGTGGGGATGTGAGTATAGAGACGCACCTTGGAGACTCATCGAAAGTTTTTTGGATGAGTTAAACACGTTTCTTTTAAATACCGGTGAGAAAACACGATTAAACGCCAGAACTGGTGAGATGTCAGCAATTGATCTGACACTATGCTCACCGGCTCTAGCTCATCGACTGGAACGGATGGTACTTCCTAATCCTTGTGGGAGTGACCATCTACCCAACAAAATTTCTCTGAACTCACCGATGTGTCCACATCCTACTTCGCCGAGATGGCGTCTTCGTCGTGCCAACTGGGACACTTTCATGGAATGTTCTCAAGTTGGGGGGAGACGTAAAAGAGGATGTGTACAAAATAACCTCCAAAGTCATTGAAGCAGCTACACACGCTATAAGTAAGTCTGCCAGCATTCCACCAAAAAGAAAACTTCCCTGGTGGAATGATGTCGTGAGAGTAGCGGTTGCAAAGAAAAAGAGGGCGTTTAACAAACTAAAAAGACGTCCCACGCCGGAAAATTTATAGCCTTTAAAAGAATCAGATCTAAAGCAATCAGAACTATCAGAAAAGATCTAGAGATCAGAAAAGTCAATCTTGGGAGCAATACTTTCGGCCATCAATACCTCCACACCATCTTCGGAGGTATGGAGGAGGGTAAAGGCAATTTCGGGGAAATTTTCCTCCTCAACGATGCTTACCCTCCTCAATTTGGATGGCCGAGTCATATTGCAGCGTTCCGAAATCGCAAAGTATTTAGCGGACGGATCATTTCGAGCACGTCTGCAGCTCCCAAAATTATGACCCGGATTTCCTGCGAATCAAGATGCATCACGAACACCATGATGATCTTGATTTTTTCTCAGATGAATCCCTCTAGAATAACAACGATTTTACAATGCAAGAACTACTGGAGACCCTAAAGGGGTCAACAGATACGTCGCCTGGCCCCGATACAATACATAATACCATGATCCAGAATCTGCCATATCTTGGTAAGTACGGATTACTGGATCTATACAACAATATTTTTCGGCAGAGCGTTTACCCTCAGCAATGGCGGGAAGCCATTATTATCCTGCTGCTTACAGAGGATAAAGATTCATCGCAACCATCAAGCTACCGTCCAACATCTTTGACTTGCTGCTTCAGCAAGAAATTGGAAAAAATGGTGAACAGACGTCTCGCTTGGTGGCAGGAAACTAATCATCTGATAAGTAAATATCAGACAGGTTTCGCCAATACCATTCGACGACGGATCAACTTGTTCGCCTTGAGAATGCCATTTACGACAACTTTCTCCGGGGCTATCACTTTGTGGGAGTGTTCTTCGACCTGGAGAAAGCATATGATACGACTTGGAGGTATGGCATTCTCAGGAAGCTGCATGACTGGGGTCTAAGGGGATCTCTGCCTCAGTTCATTCAAAGTTTTATGTGTGATCGCAATTTCGTGTCCGGGTGGGTGACACTGACTCTGGGATCCATTCCCAGGAGAATGGTGTTCCCCAGGGCTCGACGCTTAGTGTCACCCTTTTTGCTATAGCGGTCAATCACATCGCAGCTTCACTCCCAATTCATCAATGTCTGTATGTAGATGACCTTGCAATTTTCTATGGAGCTCCACCGATAGATACCATTGAAACGAGACTCCAGCAGCGCATCAACGAAGTGGTGCATTCTGCAGAAATTGTTGGTTTTCGGATCTCCACAGTTAAAACTAAAGTGGTCCATTTCTGTAGAAAACGCAAGGCACATCCTGATCCGATCCTGTACTTAAAAGGATCACGCCTTGGATGTGCCGACTCTATTAGGTTTCTGGGACTTGTCTTTGACAAGAAATTAACGTGGTGTCCACCTCCAATCCCTGGCGGCGAGTTGTCGCAAGGCAATGAATGTACTTAAGGGATTGGCTGGTCCATCGTGGGATGCGGATGGGTGGCTTTATTCATCGCTGGTTCTGCCCAGGATGGATTATGGCTGTGTAGTATTCTCCTGCGCCCGGATTTCAGCGCTGAATATCCTAGATCCTATTCACCACGCAGCATTAGACTTGCTACAGGAGCCTTTCGAACGAGTCTCTCTATGAGTCAATGTGTAGCGTTGAGGAGCAGGCGATCACCCCTCAACCCCCATGGAGGTTGTGGTGTGTGCACCTGCGCCTCAATTATGTCGCGGGGGTATAGGCTAAGCACAATCTTGTTAACTTCCCGGTTCTCTTCTGAGATCCCGGCTGATCCAAAAGGTAAGGTGCCCTTTAACCTGGATGGTCTGCGTAAAGAAGACACCAGTTCTCATTTCTATCGGACCTGCTTCCAACAGCTTATTAGCGAATACAATGACTCTCTGTGCGTGTATACGGATGGATCTAAAACCATTTCTGGTATGAGGAACGCTATTGCCATTGGCAATAGCTCACACTCTTGGTCGCTCTCCCTACAGGCATCCGTGTACACTGCTGAATTATTTGCAATTTAACATGCTCTGCGATATTGTGTTTAGTTTTCGAACCTTCACAATACATTCCTTATTTGTTCCGATTCGTTGAGCGCGCTTCAAGCACTAATGTGCACGCTTTCAAGGGACCCTCTGGTACAATACATCCAAGCGATACTTCACGTGCTCCAGCACATGTCCATCGTTTTTGTATGGACGCCTGGGCACGTGGATAAACATGGGAATGAGGTGAGGTGACTGATGAAGCTGCGCGGGTCGCGGGTGATTCAGTCCACCTGAATCTAATTCCAATACGCCCAGAAGAACTATAAGTGTGCAAACGTTTCAAAATTCGTGAAAATCGTACAAAAAAAAATTAGAAATGTTCATAGCAATACAATAATAAACATGACATATATACAATTAATACTATAAATAAAAAATAAATAAATAAATTTTGTGTGTAAGTCGTAAGATACGTGTAGATTTATTGGCAAATTAGTCAAGATAAGGTTTCCAAATTCACCATTAACTATCCATTTATTAAATTATTGGTATTTAGATTTTCTTTACAATCTGTAATAAAACATTGGAGTTTCAGGGGCCTAGAACGTAAAAGTATTTTAGATCCATTTTTTGTTTGTCTATGTTTGTCGTATCAAATTAAATATACTTGGAATATCGGAAACAAGATGGACAGGTAATGGAAAAATTAAAAAAGAAAACTACACTTTTTTATTTTCAGGCGGGGAAACTCATGACAAAGGAGTGGGATTAATAATATGTAATAAATTGGCTACAAGGATAGTTGGGCAATGGTTTTTCAATGAAAGAATGATGCTAGTAAAAATAAAAAACTATCCAACGAACATAAATATAATTCAGGCCAGATGAAAAAATAAAAGAATTCTACGAACAGTTAGAGGAATTAAATAAAAACTGCAAAAAAAAATTAAATAAATATTCTAATGGCAGATATGAACGCAACAGTTGGTAACAATAAACAAGAAGGGGATACAAGTGTCGGTAATTTTGGACTTGGGGTAAGAAATGAAAGGAGAGAAAGATGGGTTAATTGGTGTAATATTAACAATCTGGTAATTTGCAATACATGGTTCGAACAACCAGCAAGGATCTTATGGACATGGAAATCTCCAAATGGCTATACAAAAAATCAAATAGACTACATAGCAATTAACCACCGATTTATAAACAATATCCAATCAGTAAAAGCTTATCCAGGAGCGGACTGTAATAGTGTAATAGTGATCACATTCCTGTTGTAGCACATTTGAAAATTGGACTCAAAAAAACCAAGGATGTTAAAAAAAATGAGAAACAAAGTAAATTGGATGAATTTCAAATGTAAGGAAGTTGACTATCAAAAAATGGTGGCTGAAAAATACGAAAAGATAAAAGCAGAAGAAAATATAGACGATAAATGGAAAAAAGTAAGAAAAATAATAATAAATACTATGGAAGAACTAAATACTCCCGAGGTAAAATATGAAAAGAAGAAAGCCTGGATTACCGATGTAATTCTTAAGTTGATGGAAAATAAATTTCACAGCCCCCACGACTATAAAAACATACATAAGGAAATAAAACGTAAATGTCACAGTGTTAAAGAAAAATGGCTTAACGACGAGTGTGCTGGAATAGAATCAATGTGGCATCGAGAACCATTCTACGTGGCCAAGAAAATAAACGAACTAGGTTTAAGAAGAATAGCACCCCCAAGTAATGCCATTTTAGACAAAAATAATAAAATTATCCTGGACGATAATGAAATTTTAACAAGATGGAGTGAATATAATACTGAATTATATAGTGATACTCTTAGAGAACCAAAACCCAAAATATCATAATTGGAGGGGCTTGAAATAACAAAGTCCGAAGTCCAACACGCAGTTAAACAAACAGCCAATAGAAAATCAAGCGGACCTGACCAACTACAAGTGGAATACACAAAAGGTCTTGGAGGAATAGGGATAGAAATATTAACGGATAATGCAAACAAAATGTATAATGAAGGCCAAATACCTGAAGAAATTTTGGAATCAAGTTTCGTAACAATCCCAAAAAAAGCGAACGCAAGATAATGTGACCAATACCGAACTCTGTGTCTAATAAATCACACACTAAAAATAATGAGTCGCGTAATACTTAATCGAATAGAAAATAAGATTAATACTGCCTTGGACGATAAACAGTTTGGCTTTAGAAAAGGAAAAGGAACAATGAAATGCAATATTTACTATTCGAAACATCATACAGCGATATCTTGCAGTAAACAAAGAAATTTATTTGTGTTTTATAGACTACAGTAAAGCGTTTGATAATGTCAACCACATAGCTCTGATTGAACGGGTAACTAAACTAGGAATCGACACCAAGGACATAAAATTTATTTCAAATTTATATAGGGATCAAAAAGCCAGAGTAAAATATAAAAATAATAAGTCATAACTTATTTGCATACAGAAAGGTACACGGCAAGGCTGCGTTATGTCTCCCGGTATGTTTATCCTGTATAGCCAGACAATCTTCGATACTATAAAAGACATGCGGGGAATCAATATTGGTGGAATGAATATCAATAATATTAGATATTTTGACGATGCAGTGCTCATGAGCGACGATCCGGACGAATTCAGAACATGATAAGTAAAATAGTACAAGAGAGTGAAGTTCTAGGTTTAAAAATTTACACAGATAAAACAGAGTGCCTTATTGTGACAAAAAGTAAAACAAAGACAGACTTTCAGTTCACTATGTACAATAAATTAATAAAAAAATATAGATCAAGCTAAATACCTAGGTGTTATTTTAACAAAAGACGGGAAATGTGACATCGAAATCAAACACAGGATTAATCTCGCAAAACTAAACTTTAACAAACTAAAGTCAATCTTTACCAACAAGAATATAAGCCTAAGAACCAAATCCAGAATATTAAAATGTTATGTTTGGTCAACAATGCTCTATGGTGTTGAAAGCTGGGCAATTAGCAATGCGATGCGTTTTGGCGTAAAATTCTAAAAATTTCCTGGACAAGTAAAATAACAAATGTGATAGTTCTACAGATTGCGCATACATCGCGACAACTAGTTAACAATATAAAAAAAGGCAGCTTGATTTCTTAGGTCACATAATACGTGAGGGAAGTGTTGAAAGTGTAGTGTTAACTGGAAGCATGGAGGAAAGAAGAAAAAGGGGTCGCAGAAGAAATAATTTTCTTCAAACAATTAACAGTTTTAATTTTAAAAACTGTCATGAACCTGTACGCTCGGCATACGACAGGAGTGCGTGGGAAGCCGTGGTAGTCAACGCCTGTTCTCAGCATCATCATGTTTGTCAACATGAGTTGTAGCAATATTGCATGATCGGGACCAGATGTGTCAATATGGAGTTTCGATATAAATTTAGATCTTGGGGTGTTATAAATAGGGGATTTAAACAGGAAATGGGCAAGGTTTTCCTTTTGGTTATGGTTACACAAACAACAATTTGAGTCCGCACTCCAGTTGTATCGCGTTCCGTTTATAAAAAAATTAATGTTCGTAATTGACATTGTGCGTAATTGAGCAAATAGACGAGATATGTTTATGTTTACTTGTATGTGAAGGTAAATATAACTATCGTTTAACAAGAACTTAAGTGGGATGTAAAGTTGATACATGAATTTCTTGGCGATCTCTCGAAATAAGGGTAATTTGGTAGGCATTTAAAATTTTGCGTTTGGCCTCTGTTACTATTTGTGCAATTTGTGATGACCACAGTGAGTTGAAACCAACGTCTTCTAGCAGCTTTTTTACCTAGCTGACCCAATTATATTTGAAACTGTTGCTGAGAGAGCCGTCCAATTCCAACCAACTCAGATAACACTGTTTTGGGAATCTTGTATCTGGCATACGTAAAATTTTGATCCACCAACTAAATATCGAGTTTAGAGCCCAAAAGCTTAAGTCTAACCGACCCATTTCCGTGCTGATTATATAGTGCGGCGTTGAACGAGGAAGGCAGAGGATTGACTTAGAAAACTGTACTTTGTCTAGTTGATCCAGATGTCTCAGGCTCCATGATTCTGAACCGTAAAGCAGAGTGGAGCCAACAGTGGAGTCGAAGAATCTTAGTCTGTCTTCCCAGGCATTGTATTTTGTTTGTGCTAGAATGGAGCGAGTAGTATTGATTGCAATATTAGGTTTTCTGATAACATGCTCGGTAGCTTCCAGGTATATACCAGATATTGTAAAGGAGATTCCTAGAAATTGAAACTTGTTTACAATTTCTATTTGATTTTCGTCTATATACCATTTGTATGACGATTATATCTTACCATTCTTTCTGAACACAACAACTTTGTTTTTTCGGAGTTGATGGCTAGCCATTGTTGACGCAATATAAATTAGTAAGATCTAAACTTTTTTGTAAGTTGCTAAGTGAGTCTGTAATTGTCGATGTCGTCGGCGTATAGAATGTGAGAGATTGTATCTGTAGAATTAACACTCAATCTAAGGCAATTATTTCGTTTTAAAAAATCGTTAATATCACTTATAAAAATTGAGAATAAGAGTAGATTTAGGGAATCTCCTTGCAGTACACCTTGAGAAGTAGCTAATTCGATTGCGTCGAGTGGAGTCATTTCTACCAGAATGCGAGCGTGATCATAAAGGTTTTGACTAACCTTAACTATTTTTAAAATTCCAACGTATCTTTTTAAGGGGGTTTTGTCCCCTCCTTGACGATTTGGTGATAACCAGGACCCCAACCGGGCCTCCTTTTACGAACGGTGGATTTTCCGTTATAATTTGGGTTTTGTTGTTTTTCGTGAAACTAGCGTGTGCAATCGTGTACAATGCTGTCTGGAATAACAAGGAATGGGTATGTTCTTGAACTTTATTCATCATACCTCATTTCTCTGATGCCCAGCCACCATTTTACCAGTCCCGGCATACGATTGTTAGATTGGTCATTTCGTTTTATTTTCAGGTTGATAAATAATAACTTGTAGGTAATGAAATAGTTTAATAGTTTGTTTAAAAATACATTTGGTGTAATCATTTTTAACATTTTTGTCTATGAAACCATGGGTTTCATAGTACGAAGAATTTATAGATGCATAAGAAGAAACCGATATCGAAGGAGAAGAATAACTTACCAAATCCAAGGTTGTGCCGAGGAAGACACAAGTGTCTGTTGGACGAACTGTTAGATATTTCCGATAGCTGTGATTTGAATGAATTTATTTATTATGATGATAATTTCGCCACATGTGGTGATGTGGCGTTTCGCCACAACTGACGAGGATTATTTGAACGATAAAATTTAACAAAAAAAATAAAAAATAAATAAATTAAATAAAATAAAATAATAATTGTCATTTTATTGTCAACCGAGTGATTAATTGAGTGGAATTTTAATTAATTAAGTTAAAATCAGTGAAGTGAAATTTAATAAGTAGGATGACATTAAATAAAATATTGTGATCAGGGAAAACGGACCCCAACATAATATAATATAAAAGGAAGTAAAACAAACCTAGGTCTAGTTCCCCCGCACACATGTATCAGCCAACCAAATCCGATAAAACAACAGATTCGACGGACTGGATTGAACAGGATCCAACGAAAATACGCCATCTTATTATGTTGTTGGAGTGGATCGGTTTTGGCAAAAATTTTACATAATATGGTCAACACCGATAGAGGTTAGATCGTGCTTCCGGAAAAAGAAAGTAAAATTTAAAAATAAATTTCAAAAAAAACAACAGAAAACGGACAAGCCACCACTCGAACCAGGTGGAAGAACCACGTGGAACGGGAGTTGAATTATATCCGCGATAAGAAAAAGGAAGGATAAAACCTACTCACCAGCTATAATTAGTATTCAACACCATCACGTCGAAAAATAAAAAAACCACCGAATTATTCGAAGTGTTTACAATTATTGGTGGGCTGATCATCTGTTGCGGGGGTACCAAAAAGGTTCTACATCCAGCTCCTCAAAAGGTAGTGTACCAGACATTAATTTCATCTTATTTCTTTCTGAATTTCACTCATTAATCCCTTTTCGGGTAAATTGGGTTGAGGTTTTAACATTTGGTTTCCCTTTTAAATAAAATCGCAAAAACGCTATAAAAGAAAAAAAAACTACTCGTTAAAACTTTAATTAAGCTGCTGAACCTTAATTCAACAATAATAAATTAAATTAGAGTTGTCTAGTTGTTGTCAATGCCCCATCGGAACACGGAACCCGCAATATTTCGACAAAGAAAGATTCCCCTTGAAACCGCCGCGAACGGCGAGGGATCTCGGGAGTACGGGTTGTGTATTTGGCGAATGACTGGCTATTTAGTGCATACGCGCTGATTTATAGCCAGCCATTTTCCAACGGATAATCGTGCGTCCCAAAGGGTACTGACAACATAATCAATCCATATAACAATTAAACGTTTCTGTTCCAATTTTATTTTACCCACCGGTGATGTAAGAATTTTCTCTATTTTATATTTTCTGTTTCCTTTTTTTTTTCTCTCATTGTTAATTTATTTATCTTTTCCATGTAAATTTGATTACTATTTTTCCTTATTTTTGTTTTTAATTTACCATTGTTAATTTATTCATTTTCTTTTTTTTATTCCGATTTCATTATTTTATTGTTTTCATGTAACGTGATATAATTTTGTTTCAAATTATGTTATCGCCTACAATATACGTAAAAATAAAATAACCTAATATTGTAAATTGAATCGAATATTTTTGTTTAAAATAGCATTTACCTAAAGTATATTATCAACTAATGGTATCTAATTACATAAAAATGGCCTAAATACAATAATATTACGATCACTTTATTTCAATATTAATTTTATCAAAACGCCATACATAACCCACTAAAATCACATGTTGACAACCTTTTGTTCGTTCATACCATAAAGGATAAATATATTTATCTGTCATTCATAGTCTGTTCCACTTAACAATCATCAGTTCAAACTTCTAACTATAGAGAGTCACCTCTAGCGGTGATATTAATAACTAATAGGATTTCTTTTTTACTAGCGGCTAGATATTCGATATCCCACCGACGGACTTACCCATTACGACTTCCACTGCACGAAAACAACGGGACATCTTACCGTTCGCGTATTAAGTTCGATAACCCGAACAGTGAGATGCTGCAATCACGTAATCATAAACTTGCTGATAATGATCTATAATTGAAATGTATTTTTATAGAGCATGCGTACGATTGACGACAGAGTCAATAGTGAGTTATCAGTTAGTAGCTAGAATATACAACGAACGTACGCCATGACAAAAATGTTAAACATGATAAAACCGAATGTATTATTAAATAAACTATTAAACTATTTCATTACCCACATGTTACAAGTTATATAATATAGTATTACAGTATTATAGCATGTTTTATTTATATATGCAGTGTCAGTGACAGTGTAAGTATTTAAAAAATATATGTAATGTTAATACATGTTAAGTGTTATATCTTACTCTTACGTATAAAAATAAAATAAAATGTTGTATCTATAATAAAAATTTACTACAAGAATAATCAAAATTTTGAGGGTCTGTTCATGCTATATATAATACTGTAAGACTATATTATATAACGTATAAAGAATTGAAAAAAGTTTAATTTCCTTTATACTGATAGTAACTTGTATATGGGTTTCGCATTGGAAATCGTGGAAGCATTTTGAAGAACCACTTATATAGTTCTTAAAACATCACGGGATTTCATCTTTTCATAATAATTTTTTTAGGCCAAATTTTTTTACGGTGTTTATTCGAGTAGTCATAAAAATTTAGAGACTAAGCAACATTTATATTCCGTGTTTTAAAGACATTTATTTTCTAACAAATTTTTTTAACCATATTATGTACATTCATGCAAAATACGTCAAATTTAGTAAAAATTTTACCTCGGGCGAGGCGAGTATGATAGCTAACCCAAACGAGGCAGGCGAGGTTGGGGAACATTCTACCATGGCCGAGCCCGTTGCGAGGCGAGGTTTGATACCAAAACCTCGCCTCGCCTCGTGCCTCGTGAAACACTAGTGAGGACTTCTATTGGTCGTTTTATTTTTCATACAATTAATTGCAAATTGTATTACTTTAATATTCTTGTCCCAGTTGTTTCTGTTTTCATTTTTGTACATAATGGTGATGGCACTATTAATTGTTTTATTGTATCGTTAGATTTGCCCATTCACACGCGGAGTAGCTGTTGCATGTTTAATTGTTGTATTTGGTTTTCTTTGAAGACCTTTTCAACAGATGAACCCGTAAATCCGGTTGCTCGATCCGTGATTATTCTCATTGGACATCCAAAAATTCCTGTAATTTCTTCTAGAACCTTACAAATGGCTTTTTTCGTTGTATTTCTCATAGCTCGTAGAACAATGTATTTCGTGAAATTGCCAATATATGATAACGCGTAGATGTTTCGACTAGCATATCGTGGATATGGCCCAAGATGCTCTACGTTTACTTATGGAAAGGTATTGGCACTGGTTATACATTGTGCATCTGTCCTTCTTTTTTTCCACCGGGTAACTAGAAGTAGACGTATTCGACACTTGACGATATGTAATTCTTCACTTAACGTCTCATTTTTGGAAACCAGTAATGTCGTTGGAGGTACTCGAGTGTTTTATCCACACCATTGTGTCCCATGTCATCGTGACATCCTTTTATTACTCGCCATATTATCTGAGTATAAACTTTTTGTAATTTCGTAATCTATTTTAAGTTGACGTTCTTCGTTATTATTCGGATTCATTCGTCATATCTCGTATTTCTGCTTCAGGTTTTTATCTTGTAGCTGAATTATGAGTAGCCAATCGCTTTCTGTACATTACTCGTAGATCCACTGTTTCAGCTTCGTGTGGTGGTTCATTAGGATTTCTATTAAGTGAATCTATGTGATCCATAATTTTTCCAGGTCGATGTTGAATTTTAAATTGATATTCTTGGAGTTTCAGTAGCCAATGTGCGACTCTTGGAATGGTATCTTTTCGAGTCATCGTAGATTTCACTAAATTGCAATGTTCTAGAATTTTGAAAGGTCGCCCCAGTAAATATACACGGAATCATTCTTCAGATTCAACGACTGCTAACATTCTAGTTCGTATGAATGATATTTCGATTCTAATTCCGTGGCCTGTCGGCTATAGTAGCTTATTGGTTGTAAGTTTTTCTGAATTTTTTTGAATAGTATCCCTGCCAAGCCGATCTTGCTTACATATGTGGAGACCCTGAGTGATCATATGTGTATCAGTTTCAACCTGGCGTTGGAGAACCATACTAGACAAAACCGAAAGACCACGTTGAAAGGATGGAAATATTTCAGCTGGCTAGAATACAAATTCTGTGACGATTTGGCATACGCTTTCCGAAACGCAAATGCCTCACTTCTGGACGTGGTTATATGTACAGAACTTCTTACACTGGCTTGCAACAATACGTTCCCAAAAAAGGCAGAGCACGGACCGCAAGCCAGTATATTAGTGAAATAGAGACACAGGTAAATATCGCAAAATCTGCATAGCCAAAAAGCGCGCTTCAACTAGAACCAATCGATTGAAGTCATTGACAACAGAGAACATTGATAAACTACATCTTGAATTCACCCAATGTAGAAAGGCCCTAAGACAAATGTTAGCGAACCGGAAACAGGAATGCTGGAAACATATGCAAAGTGACATTGGCGTGGATATTTGGGGACTCAGCTCCAAAATTGCAACAAAAAAGTTCGCAAGATACAGCGACCCAAACATACCTTGCCAGAGATACTTTCGTGATTAAAAACCATCATGTGTGCGTGATTAAAAACAATCTTAAGAATCAGATGCCCTTCACTCTGGCACCTGAAAAGACCGAGAAAGTGTTGCTGGCAACCAAACAAAATGTGTCTACAAACAAACAAGCAAACAAGCAAACAAGCAAACAAGCAAACAAGCAAACAAGCAAACAAGCAAACAAGCAAACAAGCAAACAAGCAAACAAGCAAACAAGCAAACAAGCAAACAAGCAAACAAGCAAACATGCAAACAAGCAAACAAGCAAACAAGCAAACAAGCAAACAAGCAAACAAGCAAACAAGCAAACAAGCAAACAAGCAAACAAGCAAACAAGCAAACAAGCAAACAAGCAAACAAGCAAACAAGCAAACAAGCAAACAAGCAAACAAGCAAACAAGCAAACAAGCAAACAAGCAAACAAGCAAACAAGCAAACAAGCAAACAAGCAAACAAGCAAACAAGCAAACAAGCAAACAAGCAAACAAGCAAACAAGCAAACAAGCAAACAAGCAAACAAGCAAACAAGCAAACAA